>JAZKJV010003654.1:0-600000 GCA_037367405.1 Ottelia alismoides
AAATACTTCAACTCATACGTAAACTCTTATCCGACTATGAATCTGACCTCGTACGACGTAAGTGATGGTGGCTCGCGCCCAACTAGAATGGCAAAGAAACTGACTTCTCCAGTACGACAACCCAATGATTCCCCAATCCAATAACTCCATCCTCGAGGAGCGGGTATTCCCTTCTAAGTTCAAGTGGCAACCAGCTCAAGAGGAGGGGTGAAGAGAAGAATGGACGGTAGCTAGTGTAGCTACCTATCCTGGGATGCCAGACCAGTGTAGTCAAGTCATCCTGCTGCAGGCTCACATGATATGACTTTGGAACTCAAGCTTGCTTATTGACTTTACAACATTTGTACATACTTGCAGGCCTTTTATTTTTGTACATGCCTGAACTTTTTTTTTGAATACTATATACAACAGCATTTACATAAGGAGTTTTTCCTCTTGAGCCAGTAGACTATCCCTCTTTTGAAGCTTTATTGCAACCCACCAGCCTCCTGTCTTTAGACTTCCTCATACTGGATGGGTTGGGTGCCACATCCCTCCCTAGAGGAGGACAAATGTTTCCACTTGTATGCGTCTCATACCGGCAAATCCAATCCCCTCACCACTCCAACTGAGTTGAGCCATGTGAAAGGTGTAGGTGTCCAAGTTAGGTCATTATCAACAAGAGTCGTGCATGTGCTCCGAAATACTCTACTTAGGCAGTCAAGAATCCATTGAACCATGTCCCATGATCTCAATGAATTAAGTCAACTAGACCTGAAGTACCTCAAACCCAGTTCCTATAAGGTTCCTATTATTAGGTAGATTTTAAGGTCTAATCAAGCTCCAATCTCCGGATTTTACTTAGACTTGTTCAACTATCAAACTCAATTCCGAAAAATGCGAATGCTATGCAAATGGTATGCATAATGCAGAAGATATTTTTGTGATGCAATTTACAAAGATTTTGAACTTTTTATGGATTTTTGAAAAGATGATGCATGCAATTTTTTGTATTTTCAACAAGATTTTTCAGATGTTTTTGGATTTTACTTTTGCCAAATGTTTTTTGGGGATTTTTGAAAACAACAGGTTTTTGCCTTAAAACAACGTGAAAACTATGTACACGGGAGTGCTTCTTATATATACAAGAAGTGGATTTTTAAGAATTTACAGGGTAAGTTGTCAATTTTATACATATATATAGGTAGTGAATTTTGGTGTGATGTAAAAATTCCTTAACTTATTTGACACAAGTTTTTCACACAATTTTTGAAAACTATAGCCAAAATAAGTTTTTACAAACATTTTACAAACATGTACACACATTTGAAAATCATTTTGCAAAGGCTTTCAAAACAGTATAATAGATTTTTCAAAACATTTTTGCAACCATTTTTCAAACCATTTGCAAATCATTTTTCAAACATTTTTATTTCACACAAAGAAAATTTTTTTTTCAAATCACACATTTTTACACAGGTTGAAAACATGTAACAAAATATTTTCAAATTAGTTTTCAATAAATGTTCACAAGGATTTTCAAACTATTTTCAAACATTTTGAAAAAAAATATTTTCACCTGATTTATTAATCAGTAAATACAAAAAGAATTTGAGGAAACAATAAACATCTTTTTATTAAAGATTTTTAATGAATTTTTAAAGAATTATTAGCCATATTATTAGGAAAATACGAAAGTACGATTTATGGCTAAAGTAAATACGCAGTATATACGACCCCCTATACTTAGCTTGAGCCATGTCCTCATAGATCGGAGAGAAAAGAGAAGACATAACTCGTACTAAGTATAGGCAAACTAAAGAATAAATGAATGAATCAATGAGAAGAGAAATTGACCGTCCCTCCTATACTTAGGATCAAGTAATCCTAAGTATAGCAGACTGTACACAACGTAGGGAGGGTCAAGGGTGGGAATGAACATATCGTACTCGGGTTGTCTCCCCCTATACTTAGGGTAAGATATCCCTAAGTATAGACAAGAAGAGGAGACAATGGAGGGGATCCGAAAGATAAAGAAAACTCGGGGTGCACACCCCCCTATACTTAGGATAAAGTACGTCCTAAGTATAGAAACTGTCTACAAGGGGCGACATCTTTTTGATAGAAATAGAAGATAGGAATGAAAAGAAGAAAAGAAGAAAAGAGAAAGAGAGATCTGAAAATGGAAAGAGATCAGAGAATGTGTGGATGAGCAATACGGGAGAGACCGAGATGAACACAGGAGAATGTACAACAGAGGTGGATGTACATATGATCAAGAAGGCCGAAAGCTAGCCTTCTTGCGAGACCGCTGTGGGATAGAAATCTGGTATGGTGTATGTCGACCTCGGGATCCATGGTGGACGGAAGCCGATCAAGGTCAACACGGTGAAGGTCCTCCATGGAATCAAAACGTAAAGGGATGAACTGATCAATGGAAGCAGTATGGATGGGTTCTCCCTTGGTGGTCCTATGGTGTGAAGGCACAGACAGGTGAGTGGAAGAAGTACGACTAGGTCTGGCCTTGGAAGTCTCACAGATACTGAAGTGGAATGGGACAAACTCATTATCCTCGGAAGAAGTGTAATCGGAGTCGTCCTGCGAGGGATCGTCCAGGTCAAATTCAAAAGGAACGAATCATCAGTGGAAGTATACGAACTCAGATCATCCTCAAGAGTCTCAACCGGATCATCTTTCTCATCAAAAGGCCCAATTTCCGAAGAAAAGCGATCAAATCAACTTTGGCCTTTGGCCCATCAGAATCTACATGGACAGGAGCGGACTCATCAGTAGAAGTAGTCAAAACAGGTCCGTCCTGTCTAGTCTTACATGGGTCAATTGTTTCCTATGAGGTCTCTCAAAGTAATGGGAAACATCATAACGTCCTCAATTATTTTGGTATGCCCCCCGCTCAAATGGTTCAATCATAAATACTCTGGATCTCATCACAATCGCCACACTCCAGGAGAGGATCTGTGAGGTCCATGCTTTCCAATTTCCTCCCCTTTCGGGGGATCCGTCGGGTCTCATCAGTGGTCGCTAAGGAAGTATCTCTAGTAGCATCAGATTGGTCACAGGCCTCGGAGTCAGCTATAATCGGTGAAAGTGCATCAGGTGCTGGTCTCTGGTCAATGTGGGTGCGGTGATCAACAATTCGCTCTCGTCAACAGGATGGAAGCGAACCTCTCCTGATCCGTAATCAATAACGACCCTCGCAGAGGCGAGGAAAGTCGTCCCAAAGATGATTGGAGATGGCTCCCCTGTGGAGTTCTCCATGGGCAACACGACAAATTCAACATGGTGGCTCGTGCCCTGAATAGAAATGGCGGCATTTTCAAGGATACCCTTCGGCCTCTTGATTGATCCATCAGCAAACTGAACGATCATCCTGGTCTTCTTGAGAGGCCCTAAGTGAAGAGACTGTACCAGCGAGAAGGGTAGTATGCTATAGAGGCATCGCCGTCTAGGAGAGTGCGATCACATGTATGGTCAGAGATGGTGCAAGTGATGAAAGTGTAGTTGTGTTCTTCTTCTTGGGAATGGGGACGGTGTGTGATGGCGAGGCAGTGGCCATGGTCAGAATGTGACGCTCAGATCTGCTCCTTCGCTTTCTCTTCTTGGAAGAGGAGCAGATATTGGGTCATGGCCTGCTGAAGTGGGGCACGGATGATCTCATGAATAGTAGCCACCACTTCGAGTTCAGATAACATTTTTTTGAATTTTTGACCTCCTCCATACAAGGGAGGAAATCAGAATTAGCGTATACACTATGTACAGCGACATTCTCGGGGTCAAAGGTGGGACTGGGTGTGAATGCATGTGTGGTCCAGGGTTCTGGCAAGTGGACTCTCTCCTCAAAATATTGATCAACCACGAAATCTTTTTGGATTTTTACATTTTTCTCATTTTTTTTATATTTTTGGCGATTGCAAGCTCCATGATTACCCATAATTGAAGTCGTATCCCCGACGGAAGGAGCATTAATCTGATTCTTCCTCAAGAAAGCAATTCATCATTCATCAAATCAATGCGCTTTGTCATCCGATTCAAGATATCACTCATAGAGATCGAGGGAGTTGACTCCATCAGGTCAGACTCGGGTGGATGTGAAGGTGGAGGTGGAAATAATACAGGTGGGGGTGGATGTGGGTAGAAGTCCGAGTTGTGATACCGTGGCTGAGGCGGGTATGTACAAAAATCAGAAAAGGTAGGAGGAGGATCCTCCTGAAAAAAGGGAGGTGGATCGGCTGGAGCGAATGAAGGATCCGCAAAGTCCGGATAAAATGTGCTCCAGGGGTCCATCTCGAAAACAAAAGGAAGTGATTCGGGGGAGCACAAAGGTCAAGTCAAGAGAGTGAAGAAAAAGGCGCAAATGCGCAGAGATGATCTAGGACACACACAAAACAATCGCAGACAAAAATGAAAAGATGCAAACCCTCAATTCACCTACTCAACTCGGTAGAGACCGAAAATTCGGTCTTTTATCTTGTCTATTTTAGAGTTAGGTGAGAAGTCCAAAATTGCACAAACACTTAGGGGGGCTTGTTGGGATTTGGGCACTAACCTTAGTGTGTGCGCGAGCAATGTAAAGCGAAGACAATGAGGGGATTACTGCCCCAATACAAGATTTTCTTTTTGATCGGTTTTAGGGTCAAGTAAAATTAGCAGTCCCAATTTTATGGATTATCACTTTTTCTTTTGGATTTTTAGTGAGTAATGCACGCGCCTAACGAGGAGTCATTTCACTTAGACCTAGGTGGATCAAAATCAGAGGGAGAGTCGGAAAAGAAATGCAAGCGGCAAAAACGATGATGAATGCTAAAGCGTAAATGCTTCACCTTGCCTCCAACACTCTACATGCAAGGATGCTCAGCAAAATTGAACCTATCTATCTGCAAATGCAAATGCCGATGAAATCGCCCTAAGTTCAGAAATTGCTATTATCGGGAAGAACCACAAGCTGACCACCAATCCTCAACCCTAGAGTCCGGTCTAGGCTCACCCCTCCTCTGCTCAACACACTTGAGTTTAGGAGAAAGCTCTTTGCGGGGAGAGCTCGCGGCGCGACGGATTGAAGGTGATGATTAACTGTTTAAAATTTGACTAAGTCCAAACGAGACTATAGGTATATGCAAAATATTAAGTGTTTGGCCTTAGTCTATCGTAAGCAATCCTAAAACTACGGGCTCAATCACACAAAAGAAATAAAATCGAAAAACAAAACAAAATAAAAAGAATGCGAAGAAAGTCGACAAAAACCGCGGCGAGCCCCCAAGTGAACAATCACTTGGAAATTAGGCTCGAATGTCCAAGTGTTCGGGGTACCTGTATTATTACAAATTTGGAGTCCCTCTCTCACTTAAATTACAAAATAAATACAAATGAAAGAAAATGCAATTAAAGTAGAGCGCGGTCTTCAAAAATTCTCTTCTCGTCTCCTCGGTGTTAGGATGGCTAAGCCGGCTTCACGTGGTGCGTTGGCGCTTCGAGTGACGTGCCTTCCTCGGTCCGCGGTACCTCGCAAAAAGTCAACATGAAGAGGGATTAGGAAGCTCAAAAGATATATCAAAAATAATACAAATAGAATAAAAATGAAATAGTGAAAAGAAAAGCCGCAGAGTAGACAACCAATCACAAGTGCAAAGCAAAAACTGGTCTACGCGCTGTTGCTTCCCGGCAACGGCGCCATTTGATAAACGCAGAATCGAGAGCGGTCGTATTGATTCACAAGGAATCAACAGTCGATGTCTTGACCACTACAAAATCTCGTAATTAATCAACAATAAACCCACAATCAAATATCAAACAATGACAAGCAAATGTGGAGTCAAATTTATTTTTAACTCTACATAATAGATGTATAGGTGCAAGTATGTAGAGAGTTCGAACACAGGGAGCAAGGCAGGATAGATCAAGCTAAGTGCAAAATGTGATTGTGATCAAGTGCTACAAGTGCTATTTTTTTGTGGGTTTTGAAATTTATATTTTTTATTTAATTTTGATTTTATATTATTATATTTGGGTTTTTAATTTACGGATTTTGTATTTTCTTTTTATATTTTGTACTTTTATATTTTCTTTTTCTTTAATAAAGATATAATATATAGAAGGAATATATATGTACAATAGAGATAAGAGAGGGATAAAAATAGGGAAAAATACTCAAAATACAAGAAATTGAATGTTTTGTGATTTTTATATTTTCTAATATTTTTGTCAATTTTCTAGATTTTCCTAATTTTTTTTGTCTTTTTAAGGTAAAAAATACTAGTAAACAGTGAGAAAAGTTGCTGGCCGAAATTATAATGAGGATGAAAAAATATCAAGGGTGTCCAAAATTCCTCAAATTAATTTTAATTGAAAGATATAAATCAAAGAAGATAAAGAAACTGAAATTGCATTTTTTAAGATTTTTGTAGAATTTTTAAGATTTTTAGGAAGATTTTTGGTGTTTTGCTATTTTTAGGGGTTTCCTTTTGAAATTTTTAATGATTTTGGTCTGAAGTTAAAACACACAGAAACAAACAAAATATAATTTATTTTGGAATTTTTCAAAAAGGAATGAATATATTAAAAATAAAAGATTGCAGGAAGGTAGAAATGATGTTTTTGATTTGTTTGGCTAACTAAACAACATGATAAAAATACAACAAAAATCTCTGATTATAGAACAAAGTCAGGGGAACCTGGACATATTTTTAGATTTTGAAATAGTTGAAAGATGCTTCAGAAATAAATCAATCACTAAAAATATTGTAGAAAATCTACAGGACACAAATCACAATATTTTTTGTTGAAATTTAAACCCATATTTGGCCCTGCTAATTACTACAACATATCAAAAAATGAGCAAGTGATGTTCAGTATTTCAAGCGTTATCAACAAAACAAGCCAATCAGTACTCTGACTTCATAAATTCGCCATAAATATTCCGTACATCATAAAATTCTGAAATTTGATATGATGTAGAACTCTTAACAGCTTTCTAACAAAAACATCTCACATGAAACTGAGTTCAGATGAATGAGTTATGAGCATTTGAGTGCAGGGGTACAGATGAAAACATAAGAACAAAACTGCAGTTCAAAAGATACTCGAAAACTTCTTGAAATATACCAAAAATGCAGGGGTATAGCCGCAAAACTTGCCACTTATCCACGTGGCATCAAGCTCCTCTTTGTCAGTAAGGGTATGTGCGTGAAATTTCAAAATGGGAGGGCTTATGTATAAAACTTCTACCCCTTGACTGGATGGTTAAGATTAAAAGGAGGGGGATAGATCCAACGGTGGTTGCTATCTACCCCCTCCCTTCTTCTTCTTCCTTTGAAAAACGGCAACAAAAACACCAATCCGAGGGCCGGCGAAGTGCCACAGTGTGGAGCTCTACGTGAGAGATGTGGTGCGGCTGTAGGACGTTCAGACGGATACTTGCGAGTAGAAATAAAAGCTCGAGCGTGGGCTCGGCTTGCGTTATGCACACAAAAAAAATATGGGGTGTATGGTTCTCCTACTAAAATGGTAGAAGGAGATGGTCTCCCGGTCACCGTGTGTGGTCGGAGTTGGTTGAGGTTGCGTGAAGGGAGTACGAAGAAGTGGATGAAGGCGGCGATGAGGTGGTTAGCCGCGACGAATGGGGATGGGGAAAAGTTGAAGATAATGGGTTGTTACACTACAACAAGAAGAAAACTAAATCAAAAGTTACCTACAAGAATAAAAATGTAGCATGTGAAGGTAGTCGCCTATGGTGATCGATTCTCCGATGCGAATGACCGGTCATGGCCTCGATTCCGGCGGAGAAGAGGCTTGACAAGCTAAGAGCTTGTGATACAATGGAGCAAGAACACCAAGGGATCACGCCAAAGAATCCTCCCTTCGTCGTGGCTTCGTCTCCAACCTTCACTCTGTCACAATGGAGGTAGAGGAGCTAGAATGAAGACTCTAATGGGGATGAATTCAAAAATGGGAGATGAAGCTCTTTTATTTGGTGGAGGAATGGAAGAGATGATGGCTATTGGGGGAGGCCTCCACCAATGGGAGTGGACTATTTCAAACTTTTTTGGACACTAGTGATTGTCTTTATGCTCATGTGTACTAATAAAAAAGAGGGGTCTTTCCCAATGAAAACATGTTTGAAATGAATAACAAGAGACCTCAAAATAAAAGCTCAAATCATGAAACTATCTCAAAATAATGTTTCTAGAACATTGCAGAAGAAAGCTCTTTTTTTTTCAAAAGATGTAATTAAAAACATGTTTTTTTGAAGGTATAAAATACCCATTTTGGATTTTTATGATTTTTTAGTCTTGTTTTCTTGTTAATATTATAAAAACTTGAAATATTTTTTGTTGATTTTTAATTTTGTAAGATAAAAAAGTGATAAAGATAGAATACAAGCCAAAATTGACTTGTATAGAGAAGATTTATTTTTTGTATCTTTTTGATTTTATATTTTTTAATTGATTTTATATTTTAATAGAAATAAAAATATACAACTAACAAATATGATTGAAATCAACAGAAAAAAAAGAGTTAAAAAAAGAATCTATACAAAAGAAAGAAAAAGGTGTAAAATATTGTACAAGAGGGGTCCAACTCAACTTTCAAACCGTAACTCCGAAAAATACGAAACCACCTTCATTAAATAGCTTATTTTTATTCTATATACAATTAAAGGTGAGTATGCTGTATTTGGAGTTTTCATTTGTGAGATACGAGTCTGGAAAGTTGCTATTCTGGATTTTTATTCAGACCATAACTTTTTATTTGTACATTATTTTTCTGTGAAATCAATTTTGTATTTTTCTTTATTAAATTATCTACAATTTCATGTACAAAGTTTCTTTATTTGATTTATAAAAAGTGGAACCAAAAATAGGTCCCAAAATGAAAAAAGAATGAATAGAATTTTATAGGTATTTATATTGTATTTTGGCCCTTATCTCCCCTACTTTATTCCTTGTCGACCTATTCATCAAGATGCCTAGGTCTCGGGGTTTTGGGTCATAAAATATTTACAATATATTTATTCTTTTTCTTTTTCTTTATTTATTCTATAATTTTGGCTTTAATTACAGTATTTTAGACACTGTTTAGATGCACATGCATGAATGCTAAGATTATGATTTTAATGCTATTTACAGGCATTTGCTAGGGTTTTTTAATGCCAAAATGATAGAATAAAGATGATGAAATGTGGATTCATCACTGGGTCAGAAGGTGTGGTTGTTCGATGCAAAATTAAAGATCTTTCCAAGCAAGATGAAAAGCAAATGGAATGGGTCGTTTACAGTGAGGCATGTGCATGACAATGGAAGCGTAATGATATATGGTTTGTCAGCTGACGCGTAGCCTTTGTAGTCAATGGACAGCTTCTGAAACCATATATGGAACATGGCACATTTTTTCTCTGTCGTTGACTTAATCCAAGTGATTTATGATGATGAGCCGAATACTCAATAGCTGCAGTAGAAGACAAAGCAAATCAAAACATTTTTGACTGACTTTTCATCTTTACATCTTTTCCTTCTTTAGGTTCTTATTCTTCCGAAAAGGTATCGTCCCCTTCATCATTGCTATACTTAGGACTACTTTGTCCTAAGTAGAATGGGATGTTCACCTCGAGTTGTTCAAACCTCTTATTCTATCCTCACTTATCTTTTCTACTTTTCTTCTTTGCATTTTCATACTTCTTTTTCTACTTGAAAGGTGTCACCCCTTTTTGTCAGTTTCTATACTTATGACGTAATTTGTCCTATGTATAGGGGGTATGCACCTCGAGTTCTTTCATTCTTGGTCCTCTCTATTGTCTCCTCTTCTTGTCTATACTTAGGGATATCTTACCCTATGTTTAGGGGAGACAATATGAGTACGATATGTATATTCCAACCCTTGACCCTCCCTGCCTTGTGTACAGTCTGCTATACTTAGTATTATTTGATCCTACGTATAGGCGAGACGATAACTTCTCATTTATTTATTCGGTCATTTAGTCATTTATTCTTTAGGCTTTCTATACTCAGTATGAGTTATGTCTTCTCTTTTCTCTTCGATCTATAAGGACATAGCTGAAGCTATGTTTAGGGAGGTCATATATACTGCGTATATATTTTAGCCATAACTCGTACTTTCGTATTTTCAATAATTATGGCTAAAAGTCTTTACAAAATACTATATAATATACCTACAAATTCATCGAATATATTTAATTAGAAGATGCATTTTATTCCTCAAAATTCTTTGTGTATATATTGATTAATAAATCAGGTAAACATATTTTTGCGAAATGTTTGTAAAATAGTTTGAAAATCTTTTTGAAAATCTTTTCAAAACTATTTGGAATATATTTTATTAAATATTTTCAACCTTTGTAAAATATTTTTGTTCATAAAATATTTTCTTTTATGTGAAGTAAAAATGTTCGAAAAACGATTTGCAAATGATTGGAAAATGGTTGCAAAAATATTTTGAAATATATATATATATATTGTTTGAAAAAAAACCTTTGCAAAATGATTTTCAAGTATGTGTAATTGTTTGTAAAAATTATTTGTATAAATTATTTTGGTCTATAGTTTTCAAAATTATTTCTAAAATTATTTTTAAAAATTTTTGAGGATTATATACATCACAATAAAATTCTTTATTAATTGTATAAATATTTCTATAAAAATGATGACCTACCTCTTGTAAATTATTAAATACCTAACTTTTTGTAAATAATAAGATGCATCCCCGTGTAAATATTTGTACTTATTTTTATCCAAAATCTTTTATTTTGAAAAATCACAAAAACATTTGCAAACTGTAAAATACCAAAAACATTGCAAATTCTTTTTGAAAAATACAAAATATTGCATTCACATCATCTTTTTCAAAAATACATAAAAAGATCAAAACTTTAAAAATTGCATCACAAAAATATTTTCTGCATTGTACATAGCATTTGCGCAACATTCAATATTTTTGGATTGAGTATGATAATTGAACATGTCTAAGTAAAATCCGAAGATTGAAGCTTGGTTGGACCTTAAATCTACCTAATCACAGGAACATTATAGGAATTGGAAATTGAGGTACTTCAGGTCTAGTTGACTTAATTCTTTGAAAATCACGAGACTTGGTTTAATGGATTCTTACCTCCCAAGTAGAGTATTTCAGAGCATACACACGGGTCTTGTCGATAATGACCTAACCTTGACAACTGCACCTTTCACTTGGCTCAACTCAGTTAGAGTGGTGAGGGGATTGGATTTACTGGTATGAGACACACACAAGTGGAAACATTTGTCTCCTCTAGGGAGGGAAGTGCACCCCAACCCGTCCAGTAGCAGAGACGTCTAAAGACAGGAGAGTGTGGTTGCAATAATGCTTCAAAAGAGGGATAGTCTACTGGCTCAAGAGGAAAAACTCCTTATGTAAATGCTGATATATACAGTATTTCAAAAAAAGAGAGCAAAAAGCAAAAACTCTAAAAAAAGTGGATATGCCTGAATAAAAATGGAATGCCGGTGAGAGCGTATATATTTGTATAGTCAATAAGCAAGCTGGAGCTTCAAAGTCATATCATGTGAGCCTGCAACTGGATGACTTGACTATGCGGGTCTTGCATCCTAGGATAGGTAGCTACACTGGCTACCGTCAATTCTTCTGTTCACCCCCTCCTTTTGAGCTAGTTGTCACTTGAACTTAGAAGGGAATACCCCACTCCTCGAGGAAGGAGTTGTAGGATTGGGGAATCACTTGTTTGTCATGCTGGAGAAGTCAGTCTCTTCGTGATTTTAGTTGAGGGGAGCCACTATCACATACATTGTACAAGTTAGATTCATAGTCATAAGGGTTTGCGTATGAGTTGAAATATCCTGACCTGGCTATTGAGGAAACTTGAGCAGAGCTTTGGTATTCTCGAAGGCTGTTGTGTTTCAAATCCGATTCCTAATAAGATTCCGCCTACACTAAAATTCCAAAGGTCCGACTTAAGCTCCAAACTTTGATTTTATGAAGACAAGTTTGACAATTGAACTTAATCCACCTTCTTTCTTTTTCTTTTCATTGTTTTTATTTTCTACACTTATGCATAAGTGTTTGCTAGGGACTAGCAAAGGGAAGTATATTGGGGTCATGAATCTCCATTTCATCACCTTTATTCTATCATTTTGGCCTTAAAAACCCTAGTAAATGCAAGTAAATACCCTTAATTTGAGCAAATTAACATTCATTCTTTATTATACAAATATTGTATAAAATATTATCTTTTAATGCCAAAATTATATAATAAAGAAAATAAAAGAAAAAAGAATAAAATATCAAATATATTTTATGACCCTGAACCCCGAGACGTAGGCATCTTGATGACTAGATCGACAAGGAATTAAGTTGGGGAAGATATTGAAATCCAATAAAAATCACATTTATTAATACATTATTTATTCATTTTTGGGACCTATTTTATTTTCCACTTTTTATACTCAAATAAGTAAACATTGTACATGAAAGTTGTAGGTAATAAAATATAGAAAAATAACAAAATAATTTCATACAAAAATAGTATACAATGTAAAAGATATACTCTAATAAGATTCCAAAATCCTAATTTCCTAGACCCATATCTATCAAATAAAAACTCAAAATATATCAAAATCAACTTTAATTGTATATAACTTTTAATAAGCTATTTAATAAAGGTGGTTTCATATTTTTTGGAGTTAAGGAGTGAAAGTTAGGTTTTGGACTCCTAATGTATAATATACTTGATTAAAATAATCATTTTATTTATTCTTTACTATTTTTATAAATTTATATTTTTATAATTATGTAAATATTATTTATAATATATGTACATGTTAAAATTAGAATAAAACACTAAAGAAGGCATTAAAATAAAATAAAGCACAAAAATATGTAGATGAATATATAATAACTATACCTATACAATAAATACACCTATTTATTTATGAATCTATAATATATTAGAATAATATTGAAAAAATATATATTTATGTATATAAAAATAATTTATAATGTTATAAAATACAAAATAATAAATCAAAAATGCAAAACAAAAATAAAAGACATAAAATAGAGATAAATATACTTATATATTAACCTTAAAAAGTAACTTGTAATTATATAACTCTAAAAAATAAATAGAAATCATAATAAAATAATACAGAAAATAACAACATTTTTATTTTATAAGTTAAAATTAAAAAAATCATTTACTATTCATTTTGTAGTTTCTAAATAATTTTGGACAGCCTTTTTCTAGTTGGTCCATGTGGACCAACCAGGAGGAGTCAAGAGCTGACTTCAGTCAACTCTTCTCCCTAGGCTGCGCCTTGTGACAACCTCGTTTGACTCCATTTTTTGTCGATTTTTACAGCATGATACTTGCAGTATTTCAGATTGAGTCCTGGATAACTATTGCTCCTCGATCGACCAACTTACATACCGGCTTGATTTTTCGATCTGAGCATCAGTGATGCGCTCCATCCTTCTCGTTCTTTAGATCCTACTCAACGCCTCTACATAAATGCACCTCCGTCCAAAATTAAAGTATGATCCATCTTCTTCCCGTGAGACACCCTTTTGAGCGTTGATCCCTATTCTTGGTGACAACAGGAGTTTAATCCTCTTCTTAGACGTGCACGCGGGTGTAGAATCGAAGAGATCCGAGCCCTCCGTCGAGCCTTGTAAGAGATCCATCCTCCAGTCGATCCTCGGCAATAAGCTCTTGTTCTTTTGCATATTTTGTTATTTAGAGTAGCAGCAGTCTATATATTGCCTTAGAATCACTTTAATCCCTTTGGTTCAACGTATTATTCACCTTTCTCCCTCGCTGGAGCTCACTACTCTGCAACGGCATCCCTATCGCATCAGACCAGCTCCACCTAATCGTTTGTTGTCATCCTCTCCCTCTTCATTTGTTGAACACCCCATGCACGAGCACCCACCTCGTTCTTGCACATAACGAGCGACCAGCTCCTCCTCCTCCGTTGCTCGTCGGAGGAGCATCACTCGAGCCACCCACTCGCCCACCTTTGCAAATAGGTCCCTAGAACCACTTTTGTTTTACTTGTGTGCTCTCCCTGCATGATCAGGAGGTCATTGATACCTTTGGTTTTTGATTGGCCCTGGAACTTTTTGTATGCGTTATATATTTTTGGGAAAAATTGCACTTTATCCCTGTATATATAGATATTTAAAAAAATACCCCTACAAGTGTTGAATTTTCTCTTTGTTTCTTATATTTCTTTCATGCATCTATAAACCTTTAAAAAATCCAAAAAAATAGCCATAGCCTCCTGTTGCATTGTCCTATCACGCCATATTTTTATTTGCATTTTTGAAACATTTTTTATCTATAAAAAATAAAAACGTGCATTTCTATCCTTATTTGCACTAAAAAATTCATTAAAATTAGAAACCTTTTTGAAAAATTACAAAAAAAATATATTTTATATTTATTTAAGTATTTTACAACTTCAGACCAAAAATCACTAAAAAATATAAAAGAAAACTCAAAAAATACAAAAACTATAAAAACCTCCATAAAAATTTATAAAATCAATAAATAATTTAGAAATAGTGTTTTCTATTTCTGAATTTTCTTAATTTTATTATCTATATTTTAAAATTAATTTGGATAATTTTGGTTACTGTTTGACATTTTTCATCTCCATTTTGATTTCTGATATTTATTTTAAACCCTATTTTGGGTATTTTTGACTTTAAAATCTATAAAAATTAGCAAATATTAAAAAAATAAAGAAAACAGTAAAAAATATATAAAACCCCAAAATATTTATTTCTTACATATTATTATTATTTTTTATCTTTTTATATATATTATCTCTCTCTTACTTATATTGTATATATATATACTCTATATAGCTCTATAGATCTTTTAAAAGAAAAAGAAAATATAAAAAATATAAATTATAAGAAGAAAATATAAAATTAGAAAATTAAAAAAAATAGAAAAATAGAAAAATTTAAAAAAAATACAAAAAATAAGAAAATTAAATAAAAATTTAAAACCCACAAAAATAACACATATATAGACAAATATATCACATTCACTTTTGTGAGCATTTTTGCCCCGATCTACCTGTTTGTTCAGTGTTTTCAACACTCTACACATACTTGCACCTATACACATCTTTGTTGTAAAGTTATAATAAATTTTAGCTTCACATCTGCTTTCTTTATTTGATCATCTATTGTGGGTTAATTATTGTTTGACCCAGGTCTCGTGAGCGGTCGCCTCAACGACATTATCATCCCACCTTGTGTGGATTATTATAGACCCTCGCAAGATCCGAGTCAACACGAGCAATCGGAATCGGTCAAGAAATAACCACAAATAATTTATTCAATTTTAATCAATGTTATTTTATGTTTATTTTACTTGGACAAGTCCCAAGGTCAAACTCAAGGAGGCAAAGGAACAACCTAGAAATTTGACTATCAAAGTTTGTGCATGGTTTTCGAGACGGTCTTTTTTTGGTATCTTTAATGCAATTTTCGGATGCAAAATGCAAATTTGGCCAATTTTAGGGACCAATGTAAAGATCAATAAAACAAAGTCCGAAAAATACGAAACTTTACCAAGATGTAATGATGATGAAATGAGTGCATATACTTTTTTTTTGAAATTTTTGGATGCAAGATAAATATTTTATGAATTTATAAATGCAAACAAAGTGAATTCCAATAATTAATTGTAATAAATATTAAACCTAATTATTTTCATGGGATAAAATTATTTGAGATCTATCACTAGGTGATGGATCTCAGAAAAATCCTAAACCTCAAAAATACGAGATTCAATACCTATTAAAAATTACAGATTGAAATATGTAAAATAATTTTTACAGGGCAAACCATGCATGCAAATGCAATTATTTTTGGGACGATGTGAAATACAACTGATTATACAATCAATGAATTTTTGGCAATTTTTGAAGCAATGGTTAATCACCTATGAATTTCCAAGCACAGAATGGGCAAAATATGCAATTTTCCACAAAAGAATTAATTAATAATTAACCACAGAACACAAAAATGTCAAACATATGCCAAGATGTAGAGAATTAGCTCTAGAACAGAATGCCTATTTTTGATAAATAAAATAATGCAATGTAGAAGTTCAAAATAAAGGGGAAACACATGGGTATTACTTCAAATGATAACAATAAAAGAATGCAAGGAGGACTAACATGTAATTATCGAAACCATGGAGGGGGTAAGTGCAAAATTTCCAACGATCATGAGCGACGTACGTGACCTCTAGACAGCGGGGGTGTTGCTATACTTTGGAAGTCTCTGAGGGTTTCTTTGTAAATTTTTCCGCTCTCCACGTGCATATTACATGCGGGCCTTCTTCTTGGAATACGGTCAACCCCTAGGGGATCTTTGCAGTTGTTCCCCCAATGCACGAGCTATGAACGCGGGCGGGGGTCTTGGGCCTGTTGCCCGACTGGCGAGGCGAAATGCGGAGGAGGGGCGAAGGCGCCTCTGTTGCTAGTGATGCTTAGGCGTGGCAGAAGTCGGTGCTTGACGAAGGTGGTAGAGTTCTCCTCCCAGTGGCTTTTGGATGCAGGATCTGAGAGGTGTAGTGAGGGATGTGGAGGATGCCCCGGTGTCGATGTAGTGCTGGAGTCATGGGCGGAGTGGTTGCGTCAGGTGTCGATGAAGACCAGCGATGGCGAGGCGCTGGTGTAGCCGAGCATTGAAGATGGTAGCATTGTTGGCGTTGTTGGTGAAGTCTGGAGAATGGAGACGCTCGGGCAGGGATGGGTCGATGCGAGTGGGATCGAAAGTGGCGAGGATAATGGGTCGAGCAACAGAGTTGAGGTGTGATGATCGGAGAGAAGGTGAAAGAGATGAGAAGGGTAGAGTGGGATTGATCAAGTACGTGGAGGTATGTGGTATCGACGACAAATCGGAGCAAGGCTAGCGCAAAGGAGGACCTGGCGCTGCGACGAGGTGGAATGCCTCGGATCGTGCCGAGCGTGAGGAGGCTGGAGAAGTCGGGGGCATTGTCACCGCCTGAGAGCTTATCGTTGCAGGTCTGTTGCGAGTCTACGACAGATGGGTTCAATGGAGGGGGCGACGTCGTTAAATAGAGGGCTGAAGAGGGTCGAATATGGCAGGAATGAGGGAGATGGTTTGATTGGGATATCAGAGAGGAAGAGATCGGAGACGAAGATTTGCGGGGATTTGACTAGACCAGAGGGTGTCCGTGCACGAGATTCGCGGGCATAGGGTAGAAATCGCAGTGCAGCGATGGTGCAGGGGAGGAAGGCGAAGCATAGGTTCCGTATGATCAGCCGAGATCGGACGACCCTGATCTCGCCACATGACAACAAGAGGGGCAAACGGATCACGTGCAAGGCATGTGCGTAGGAGGCACGCGCTCCACACGTGCGAGATTTTAATTAATTTTTTTTTAAAAATGAAATTAAAAAGCCCAAAAATGGGTGACACGTGGAAGCTCTAGGAGCGGCCACGTGTCGACCCCCAAAAAATCAAAAGATTATAAATACACGGAAAAATCCGGAATAAATAGCAACTTTCATGAAGACACCAAAATCAAAATCGATCATTTGCACAAAGCGATATTTTTGGGGTATCCCATGTACATAAAATACCTTGATTTTGGGGTTTTATATTTTTTTGTCATTTTTAACCAGATAAAAATCCGAAAAAATAAATAACATAAAAGATAAATATTTAAACATGAATCTATTTTTTGGTTTTTTATTATGTAAGAAAAAGAAGAAATAAAATAGAATGTGAAAAAGTCAATTTTTATAAACAGTTAGTGAAGACTCAGACTCAATTAGTTTCTTTGATTTCAAGCTCAATTTGGTTTTAGATTTTTGTGCATTTTTAATAAAACTTTTATCAAAGAAGATATATGAAAAAGAAATAAAATAAAATGGATTAATTATGTACATAAATTAATAGGTCAAAAACTGTTAAAATACAAAATGTACAAAAGAGGCCCAAAACCCAACTTTCACATATGTGCTTCGATTCACTTGAACTTGGTCTTGTTTTGAGGGTAAATGAATGTGCATTAGTTCAAATGTGAGTAGGATCAAAACGGACACTGGATGAGGAAGATATTAAGGTTTTAGTCTGGAAATCCTAGAACTAGGGTTTAGGTTTTTGGTCCACTTATTTAGGTTAGTGAATTTTTTGTATTATTTATTTATTATTGTTAGCAATATGTACACAGATCCGGTGGTTTCAGGTCATTTGGAGTTAGCATGAATTATTTAAAAATCGAGGAATTTAGGCTATTTACAAGTCAATTTGGCTGGGATTTTTGGCTTCTTATTTTATGCAAAAATGAGTGATAAAATGTCATTCTTATCAAAACATGCATGAATGATAATTATGAAGACTAAATTAAGAAATGCCAATGAATTTTAAGAATTTAAGCTTAATTCATGACTTGTAGAGTGATGAATCTTATATTCATCAACGAGCGGCTGACTATTTGCCTCATTTTGTGTGCACATTTCATCATCTTTATTCTATCATTTTGGAACCAAAAACCCTAGCAAATGCCTGTAAATACCTGTAATTTCATCATCTTAGCATTCATGCATGTGCATCATATTAGTGTATAAAATACTGTAATTAAGGCCAAAATTATAGAATAAATAAAAGAAAAGAAAAAGAATAAAATATTGTAAATATTTTATGACCCGAACCCCCGAGACCTAGGCATCTTGATGAATAGGTCGACAAGGAATAAAGTAGGAGAGATAAGGTCAGAAATACAGAGAAAATACCTATACATTCTACTCATTCTTTATTCATTTTGGGACCTATTTTTGGTTCCACTTTTTATACATCAAATAAAGAAACTTTGTACATGAAAGTTGTAGCTAATTGTATATAGAAAAATACAAAATTGATTTCACTGAAAAATAATACACATATAAAAAGTTATGGTATGAATAAAAATCCAGAATGCCAACTTCCCAGACCCGTATCTCACAACTGACAACTCCAAATGCAGCATACTCACCTTTAATTGTATATAGAATAAAATAATCTATCCAAAGGTGGTGGTTTCGCATTTGGCGGAGCTACGGTTTGAAAGTTGAGTTTTGGACCCTCATTGTATAAATGTACTGATTAAAATATTCAATTTATTATGTATTCATTATTTTTGTATTTTTATATTTTTATAATTATGTAAATATTACTTATAATATATATGTGCATTAAAATTAGAATAAAAATGCAAAGAAAATACAAAATAAAAATACTTGTATAAAGAATACATAGGTATGCTGCCTATACATATACCTCTACAAAACACTCTTATATTTTATTTAACATACAAAATATATCAGAAAAATTAAATAAAAATATAGTGTACATAAAAGTATTTTATAATTTTAGAAAATAAGAAATGAAAATAATAAAATAAAATACACAAAATAAAAATCAAATACTTAAATACATAGGTATTATACCTATATAGGGCTAAAAAGGGGACTTGTAAAAATATAACTCATAAAAATAATTAAAAATCAAAATAAAATACTACATAAAATAACGAATATTTTTTATTTTATAATTATTATTTAATTCGACTTATTTCTATTTTTTAAATAATTTTTAAATCTTTTTCCAGGAGTTTTTCCTGGTTGGTCCACGTGGACCAACCAGGGGACCAGGAGAGCTGACCTCGGGTCAACTCCCTGGTCCTACTCCTGTAGCTGTGTCAGAGAGGTTTTGACCCCTCTTTCACCCTTTTTTCGAGGATCAACCTTTCATCTTTTCGACTCAAGGTCTTCTGCAAACTTCTTCCTCGTTCGACCGCCTTGCACGCCCAATGCTTATCTTGGGACGTGCATCACGCCAACCACCACTGCACCTCGTTCTTCCCACCATGACCGTCAACCATACTTAAGCAACCCCTTGACCCCATTTCGATTTTGAACCGCAAATCCATCCAAGTTTTTCCCCCTGACCTCGTGAGAATCCCTGGAGGTGACAGCTCCGGGAACCCATCTTCAAGGTGGGTGAGCAGCCACGCTTGGGCGAGTTCCAATCGACCTCTGGCCAACCTTTGAGGTACCTTCTCCCTCGCCCTTCCAGGGGCTTGAGGGCCATCTACCCCCCTTAGTTTTTGTTTAACTTTAATCCCCTTAGTCAGAGGTTTATCTATCCACTCTAATAGTCGTCGCCCATACATCGATTTGCTCAATCGATAGTTGGCCGGAGCCATCTCCGGCCACCGTCATTCTCCGCGCCTTACGCCTCCGCACACCCCCATTCCTTTGCGCCACGTGATCGGGGCAATTTGCCCCCGATCGTATCACACCATCCTTGCAGGTTCCCGGAGCATATCGAGCGCCTGAAGGCGGGTTTTGAAGTTCGCCAGACCCCCTGGGAGCTCTTCCTCCTTCTCGATGTCGTGGGGGAGTTCCGAGGGGTGTCGGCCCATTTTGCCGCCACCAGGGTGTAGAGCGGAGCTGCAGGAGTACACGGAGGTGGTCAGAAGCCACCCAGGTGCACGGAGGAGCCACCCCTGGTCGATTCAAACTCGACGGGGGTCTGTTCTTCAGGTGTTCTTGGTGGTTCCCTCTACGCCGTCGGATCAAAGGCTGATCGCCCAGGACAGCAGCCGCCGTTGGATCGTGAAGAGCCTTCCCCGTCCGATCTCCCTCAGCGTTCTAATCGCGGCCGTCCATCGCGAACCGGTATCGAGCCACGGATCTTCGACGCGTGGCATTAGTGAACGACTCAGACCCGTCAGATTCGTAGGCGTGGGTATTTTGCTTCAAACCCCCGTCCATTTTTGTATATTATTAAATACACCTGAAACATTCCTCAGCAGTTATATATTTTTGTAAATTTTGCAAAAAGAACCTCGGGTTTTTAGTATTTACATATAGGTCCTTCGCCACGTCACCTCACGTGACCTGTACACGTGAGGTAGGGGCATTTTGCAGAGGGGCCCTCGGTCTTTGTTGTATTTTGTTTTAGTACCAAAACTTTAACATCACGTGTTATATTTTTGGAAATATTGCAAGTGGACCCCCAGGTTTTTGAGAAATTACAGTTTAGTCCTCGCCAGGCGCGTGCAAGTCACGCGCCCTGGTGGGAAAATTGCTAGGACACCCAGGCGGGTTTTGTAATTGAATTTTGGAGCTATAAATCGAATATTCAGTTCAAATATTTGTGGAAATTTGCATGTCTGCCCCTGGATGTTTGAGAAATTGCATAAATACCCCTGCCAGGCATGTTTATTGTTTGGATGCTTGTTCTAATTATTTAAACCATCATTTTAAGTCCAAAAATTCCACAAAAACAGGGTTAAGCTTCTATTGACTTGTATTTTGACGCCCTAATTTTAGTTGTTGATTTTGTTTTATTTTTATATTTACTAAAAATCAAAAACTTGCTTTTTATGCACTGTCTAGCTTAGAAATAACAAAAAAATATTAAACCATCTCTAAAAATTTTAAAAAAAATTACCTAGTGTCTATTTTACACTATTTTAGTGTCAATCCAAAAATCATTAAAAAATCTAAAAAAAACACTAAAAATTTAAAAACACTCTAAAACTTCAAAAAATTATATAAAATCAAAGAAAACTCTAAAAAATACAAACTCGGGTTCTGTTTGTTTCATATTTTGTTCTCTTTATTTGAAAAATAGTGTGAAAAATTTTGGTTGCTGTTTGCTAATTTTAATTCTCATTTTACTCACAGCCAGCATATTTTCCACTGTTTTGCCTTATTTCAGTATTTAAAAATACCAAAAACACCTTGAAAAATCCCCAAAAATCACAGAAACAATAAAAAATCTTAAAAATATAAAAACATTTTATTTCTAAATTTTTGGTTATTTTTACATATTTTTATAAATACTTTATCTACCATTTTATTACTTTGTCTTTATTTTCCAATATTGAAAATTAAAAAAATATAAAATATAAAATAATAAAAAATCAGAACATTAAAAACAAAAATACAAAATTAAAAATTAAAAAAAATAAAAAAAATTTAAAATTAAAAACCCACAAAAATTGTATTTGCTTGCTTGCTTAGTGTAGACACTTGACACACACTCACTTGTGCACAATATTTTGAACTTTGCTTCCTGTGTTCGAACTCTCTGCATACTTGCCCTTTACAACATTTGTGCAGAGTTAAAAATAAATTTTAACTCCACATTATTTCTAATTTATTGATCTTTACTGTGTGTTAATTGTTGATTAATTTCAGATTTTGTGTGGTCAAACACCGACTGTTGACTCGCCTTGTGAGTCGATACAACCACATCGATTTCTGAGATTATCAAATGGCGCCGTTGCCGGGGAGCAACAGCGAGTAACTCATTTTTGTTTACTTGTATTTAGTGTTTACCATAGCTTCATTTCATCTCTCTTACATTTTTGATATATATATATATATATATATATATATATATATTACTTGAGCTATCTGACCACCCTTTCTTGTCTTTGTGCGAGGGACTGCGGAGCGAGGCGGATCGCTTAGGTGACCCGAAGCATCCTTGGGACGCGGAGCCGGTCTTTCTTTAGCCAGGCCGGCAGGAGAGAGCAGGAGGATTGAGAGAGAGATTAGTTTAGTTGCTTTTTATTTTTGTGAGAGAGTGACATATTAATTTGTAATAATACAGGTACATTGGACACTTGGACTCCTGGACACTACCGGGCCTAGATTCCGGGTGTTTGTTCACCCGGGGGCTCACCGCGGTTTTCTCGCGTTTTCTCGCTTGTCATTTTCCGGTTTTGTTTTCCTTTTTCCTTTCTTTTGTGGATTGAGCCCTTAGATTATAGGTCCTGCTTGATTCGATTAGAATAGGTCCACACACACTAATTACCTTTGCATGTTCCTATAGATCGTTGTTGGGCTTAGACTAATTAAATAGTTAGCTAGTAGCTTTCGATCCACGCGTAGCGAGCTCATTCCTGAACAAGCGCTTTCTCCTAACTCAAATGTGTTGAGCAGAGGAGGGGTGAGCTTAGACCGGACACTCGGATTGAGAGTTAGTGGCTAGCTTGTGGTTCTTCATGCTAGCAGTTGCCTATTCTAGGACGATTTTTGTTTTTGCATATCGTCATATAGATTAGGTTTACAAATTCTGCTTTGCATCCCGCATGCAGAGAGCTGGGATTCGCTGTAAGTCTTCTTACTTTGCATGCATCATTTAGGCACAAAGGTGAGATTTCCACCTTGGTGTCAACTTGCACGGCTTTTCCGACTCTATTCTCCCTCTGTTTTTGGAACAAAGTAGTATCAAGAAAATACAAAAACCGTTAGGCGCTTGTTTGAATCTACTCAAAAGAAGCGATAACACCAAAAAAATTAAAAAAGGGACTGCTAAGAAAACTTGACCAAAAATAAAATCGGTAATTGGATTCATTGCTTGGGGAGAGTAACACCCTCACTTGTATTGAGGTTGCATGGGAAGGTCTCCTTCCAAGTGAGGTGAGCGCTTCGTAAGGATTAGAGCCAAAAACCCAACTTGTGGCTGCCTTGTGTATCGCCTGGATTTCCGAAGTATTGGCGCTACTATTGTACGTAGTCGAGTAGGGCTTAGTCGCCATTGGTGACTCACTATTGTGTGAGCGCCGACCTTGTCCGAAGTACCGATCTTAGGCCACGCCTTCACGGGTGTGTCTGTCTCACCGGCTGCGTCCGAGTAGGACCTTGTACGCTCACGGGTGATTCCGTTGCGAGCGAGGTCCGAAGTACCGGTTTCGCCTATCGGCTTCCTCCCTCTATTTCTTTGGCTGAGTAGGGATCCAGGAAGGGTTACAAGGACCTCAAAAAGCGCAAGTTACAGGTTATACAGGAGGAGGACAAGTACAGGGACACTTTCCCGGCAGTACTCTCTCCTTTAGGCGTAGCGCTCTAAGGACTCATGACAATATAAATTCCTGACAACAAGCTAAAACTGACAAGATAAAAAGCCGAACCTTCACGACTTCACGTGTTGAGTTGGTGAACTTACCTCTGCTTTGTGTTTGATTGCTAGATTTGTTTAGGTCAAGATAAAAAACACAGCACAATTGTGCGCGATTTTATTGCATCTCATTTCATTCCTCTTCTTCTTCTCTTGCATTTTCCCTGCTCTTCCCAAATAATCAAGATGATGGGACGGAGATCTCTTAGGCCGACTTTGTCGGCACCGCTATCCAGCACTCCTCCTCATTCATCTAGGAATACCTCGGAGAGTCCGCTCTCCAAGCCTGAGTTCACATCCACCCTGTTCCCCCTCGACCACCCTTCCCATTCTCCTTCTCTCAGTCCAATTGTTTCAGAATTCAGTGCATCACAGAGTTCGGCTCATTCGACAGCACCTGAGATGGCCTCTTTTGCTTTTTCAGAAAATCCAGTGATGTGAGACAGAGGCGAGCACCCAGATGACCATGACCACCATCCATTCATAATTGATCAGGTGGCCATCAACAACTCCTTGTTAGTGTCCCTGGAGACAATGCAGAGACAGATCCGTGACCAGGGTACCTTCATGGGTGATCTGATGAGAGAAATAGCATAGATGAGAGAGAACCGACCTGGGGGCGGTGGCGGTGGAGGAGGAGGAGGACCAGATGCAGGAGGAGGCGATCCAGACGCTGAGCGACCGCCACAGACCATCATGAGGGAGTTGCACAACCCAGTTGCATCCCTTACTCACCTTTGGATCAGACTCCCGCCAATTGACGGAGATTTCGAGCTTCGGCCCCACACTATCCAGCTTCTACCCAAGTTCCATGGGTTGCTGACCGAAGAGCCGCACCTCCACCTCCAGGAATTCGAGATGATTTGCAGCACTATCCATGATCGGTTGATGATCGAGGACACCATCAAGATGATTGCCTTTCCATTCTCTTTGGTTGATAGAGCCGCATATTGGCTTAAACACCTTGGGCGATTCGTCGACACATGGGCAGATCTCCGGACCGCGTACCTGAAGAAGTACTACCCTCTCGGCCGGACCAACGCAGCTCGAGCCATGATCAGTAACTTTATCATGATCCCAAATGAACAATTCCATGAATCCTGGGATCGATTCAGAGAGCTCATCGACTGGTGTCCACATCATGACATTTCCAAGCCCAATCTCGTGCAGAGTTTCTTCTGTGGGCTGACACCAGAGCTGCAGGGGCTTGTGAACGCCTCTTGCGGTGGGTCTTATTTCTCCAAGGAGAAGACGACGTCTGGGCCATCTACGAGGGAATGGCAGAAAACTCCACAGTAATGGCCCAAGCCCGAGTCTACACACAACAGAAGCCCCCGCAAGGAGCGGGATCATTTCAGAGGATCGCCCGCATCGATGCCGGTCCCAACACAGCTTCAACTGCCGCAGCCCAAGCTGAATCAGTCGCAGCCGACATGGGCATCATTAGTGAGAAGCTGGACCGTCTCGAGATCCTCGAGAAGAAACAGATGCAAGGCATGGCCCAGATGGACCAAATTGCCAAAACCATGAGTGATCTGAAGACGTAGATCTTGTGCATCCAGGAGGCACAAACTCAGTCACAACAGCCTCCCAGATCACGTGCTGATCCGAGCAGTAGCAATGCCAACCAGCCCTCTACCTCGTACCGTCAGGTGAACCATATCCAGGCAGAGCCGGTTCCATTGTTACTGTACTATCCATCGCAGCCGCCATCTACGGATACGCAGATGGTGGTGTATCAGCCGGAGCAGCCACTGGACGTTCTTCCTCCACCCTCCTTTGAGCAGGAACCATTGATGGAAGTCAATGGGATTTGGTACGACCGGGTACCATCAGCCCGGGATTCGTCGGGATCACCCTGGATTCCGTTGGGGCAATGTTGGATCCTCATCCCAACAGCAGAACCCTGCCCAAGGACAGTCGAACAGCCAGCCACAACAGCAACACCAGCAGCCCCAGTATGCCTATCAACAACAATATCAGAGTGGTCCTCGTCCCTCCTATCAGGGACAGCAGTGGAGGCAACGCCAGCAGCCTCAGCAATCTTTTGCCCAGCCTAACCAGAACTATCCGTACCAGCAACACCAGCAGCAGCAGCAGCCCCATTTCCAGCAGGGACATCCATCCGGTTCTCAGGGTCCTACCTTGGAGAACCCAGCCCTTCATGATCTTGCCTGCTTGCTATCTGAACAGCGAGCATCTTTCAGGCAAGAAATGGATGAATTCCGGTAGGAGATGAGGGACATCATAAAAGGCAAGGCCGCCATACCCGCTCAGATTGAACCTAACCCGAACAATCTCAAAAGGAAGTCTGAGCAGGTAGAGTTTACAGAGGATACTTCTCCTAGTGATGATTTGAATGATATGTCTTATTCTTTGAATGATGCTGATTTTGTGACTACTAGGAGCGGTAGGATGCCAGCCGGCGGCGCCTCTTCTGAGCGACAACCAGAGGCAAGATCAGGAGCGCCAGAAGAGCAGAATAGCGGTGTTGATGCCGCTAATGACGATGTTGAAGACGGTGGTGCTGATGCCACCAATGAGGGAGATCCAGACGACGGTGCTGATGCCGTCGTGAGACCAGATGCAGACGGTGGTGCTGAAGCCACCATTTTGGATGATGACCCAGAGCGCGGTGCTGATGCCACGAAGACCGATGCTAGTGGTGGTGCTGAGGCCACCACATCTACTTTTGTTGAGCCACCATCTGTGATGTTGCCACATTTTGTATCTAGAGACTGTGGGAACAAAAAGAAAACAAAAATATGAATAAAGGAAAGGTTTCTGTTCAAATTGCGGATCCATATGTGGTGAATGATGATTATTGTCTGGATTCTCCTTCTTCACAGGCACAGGGACCGATTCCTAATCCTCCATCTGAGGAGGCCCATACCATCCCCTTCCCTGAGGCACTCCGCCGTGCGAAGGGGAATAAAAAAGAAAACCCAAAAAAAGACCAGCAAGTAGAGTTCGGCAATCAAATGATAGACAGATTCCATATTCAGCTGACTCTACAAGAAGCACTTGAGCACATCCCCCTTTTCAAGAAGAAACCTGAAAGAGAAGACTACCGTCTGCAGGAAGAGGAGGAATCACAGAGATCAAATCCATGTGCTCACTCAGTCCACTTGCTGCACCATCCAGAACAAGCTGCCAGTTAAGAGACCAGATGCAGGAGCTCCTATGTCAGATGCGAGATTCAGGAGCAGCAGTTGATCGTACTCTATTAGACAGCAGCTCTTCAATTAACCTTCTTCCGGCAGCCTTACTCGACTGATTCGAGTTTGGTCCTCTTCTAGGAGCAGGACAGTCCTTCAGTTTGCTGATAGGTCGACTAAGAGGCCGAAGGGGTTATTGAAAGACGTGGTCGTTACCATTCAGGCCTGAAATTCCTCGCAGACTTCGTTGTGTTGGACATGGAGATCCTGAGTCGGTAACTGATGCCCCCATCATTCTCGGACGTCCATTCTTGGCCACAGCCAAGGCGGTGACCGACCATGATAGTGGGAAGGTATGTTTTCGCGTAGAGGGTTAAACCATACAAATAGGACGGTCGAGGAAATCAGAGCCAGAGAGTTGGCATGCTCAGAGCAATCCAGCGAAGCCGAGCAGATGACAGAGGAGGAGCTAGACATCCACTAGGTTTGTGATTTTGAGATGACTGATGATGAATCCAACTGGAAAGATCCCGTAGCACCGACTCTCGCCCTGCTACAGATTCACTATATCTCAAGCTCATGGCAGTCGAGAGCCGGGAGAGCCATCCCTGGATGAGGATATATCTGAAGCTGACAGTGTTGTAATGAGTGGTGCTGAGGAATTTCAATCATGATCATCTTCTTCTGATCCCTCGGATTCAGACATTGACTGAGATGACTTTGATGATTATTTGCCTTGTCTGATTCTCTTCGAGCCAACAGCCATGACAGAGTGCGAGCCAGTGCAGTTTATTGATGATTCAGCAGGCCGCCCTTCGGTCAGGAAATTCATGCAGAGCGAGAGTTCTCCCATGCAGACCTGGTAGCTTTTACACAGACATATCAGAAGCCAAATTTGCCACATCCCAGTTGTCCAGAACGGAAACCTCTGCCGCAGTCAATGACATACAGATTCCTTGCGGGTGAGCCAGAAATGTACCCGATCATTATCTCAACAGATTTGACTGGAGAGAAAGAATCTCGCCTGATGGAGGTTCTTGAAAGAAACCGCAAGGCAATCGGTTGGAGTATAGTTGATCTCCAAGGGCTGAGCCCAAATCATTGCTCTCACCACATCTATCTTGAGGATAACGCTAAGCTGTCGCATGAGTTCCAACGACGGCTGAACCCGAATCTTCGAGACGTAGTCATGAAAGAAATTTCAAAGTGGTGGAGCGCTGATTTCATCTATCCCATATCCGAATCCAAATGGGTAAGTCCGCTACATGTGGTACCCAAGAAGACGGGTATCACTACAGTTGTCAACGAGTCTGGAGAGGAGATCGCTACCAGAGTACCAACTTCTTGGAGGGTCTGTGTGGACTACAGACGATTGAATGAGGCCACCAAGAAGGATCACTTCCCGCTACCCTTCATTGATCAGATTATCGAGCGGTTAGCTGGGAAGAGTGATTGTTTCCTTGACGGGTACTCTGGATATAATCAAGTGGCCATTGCGCCCGAAGACCAGGAGAAAACGACATTCACCTGTCCGTTTGGGACATATGCTTTCAGACGGATGCCCTTTGGTCTATGTAACGCTCCGGCAACATTCCAAAGGTGCATGTTGTCCATCTTCTCGGACATGATGGGTGACTGTTAGAGGTCTTCATGGATGACTTCTCGGTCTATGGCGACGGGTTCGACGCTTGTCTTGACTGCCTAGACCGTGTGCTCAAGCGCTGCATTGAGGTCAACCTTGTTTTATCCTGGGAGAAGAGTCATTTCATGATGACTCAGGGGACGGTCCTTGGTCATATCGTCTCCAACAGGGGCATGGAGGTCGATCCTGCCAAGGTGGATATCATCAGAAAACTCAATCCGCCGTCCAACTTGCGTCAGTTACGGTCTTTTCTGGGCATGTCGGTTTCTACCGACGGTCATTCATGACTTCAGTCGAATTGCCCGACCGCTCACTGACTTTCTGACGAAATACACCGAGTTTATTTTCAAATGATAAATGTCTTGAATCTTTTTGAAACTCTCAAAAATATGGTTGTCTCAGCTCCTGTCCTTCAGCCACCCGATTGGTCTCTTCCATTCGAGATCATGACGGATGCTTCATATTTTGCCGTTGGGGCTGTGCTTGGACAGAGGAGGGATGGATTACCGTTTGCCATTCACTACGCCAGCCGACCTTGGATGCCGCTCAGCGGAATTACACTGTGACTGAGAAAGAAATGCTGGCCGTAGTCTTTGCTCTTGATAAGTATCGATCTTACATTCTCGGATCTAGAGTAACTATCTACACTGATCATACCACCATCCGGTACTTAATGGCTAAGAAGGATGCCAAAGCACATCTCACCAGATGGATCCTTCTACTCCAAGAATTTGATATTGAGATTAAGGACAAGCCTGGAGTCAAGAATGTGGTGGCGGATCATCTCTCCAGATTGGAGAATCTTGAGGAATCTGAGCCCAGCGCACCTATCACAGAGACATTTCCAGATGAGGCGATCTTGGCTGTCACCTCGCTCCCGTGGTATGCTGACATTGTGAACTCACTTGTAGCCAAGACGGTTCCACAAGGTTGGCCCAGGCAGAAACTCGAGACCTTCCTGACGAAGGCCAAGTTTTATCATTGGGAGGATCCCGTCCTTTATCATGAAGGAGGGGACAGTATCTGGAGGAGGTGCATTCCTCAAGAAGAGCATCATAGCGTCCTCACATACTACCACAAGCTTGAGGCAGGAGGACATCATTCTGGAAAAAGGACAGCACAGAAGGTGCTTCAATCCGGCCTATGGTGGCCTACTGTCTTCAAGGATTCCGATGAGTTCGTGAAGAGATGTACTAACTGTCAGAAAATGGGAACCTGTGGACAGAGAGACATGATGCCCATGCAACCCATTCACTTTTGTGAGGTTTTTGATGCATGGGGGATTGATTTCATGGGCCCGTTTCCTAAGAGTCAGGGATTCGAGCATATTTTGCTCGCTGTGGATTATGTCAGCCGATGGGTTGAGGCCATCCCCGCCCGAGCCACAGATGCTAAAAACCGTATGCAAATTTTGAGGAAAAATATCATTTCACGGTTCGGGGTACCTAGAGTCTTGATTTCAGACGGGGGGTCTCACTTCATCAATGACAAGGTTAGGGCCCTTGCAGACGAGTTCGGTATTGACCATAGGGTTGCCACTCCATATCACCCTCAGACTAATGGTCTTGCCGAAGTATCGAATCGGGAGATAAAGACTATCTTGCAGAAAGTTTTCCGCCCAGACCGAAAGGATTGGTCACAGCTTTTGGACTCGGTCCTGTGGGCTTATCGGACTTCTTCAAACATCCATTGGGACATCTCCTTTCGTTCGTCTATGGCACGCCGTGCCATTTGCCAGTGGAGATCAAGCAAAAATCTTTTTGGGCAGTCACTGAGTTGCTTTTGGATCCCGAGAGTATAGGAGACCAGAGAAGAGCAGAATTGGCAGCCCTAGAAGAACTTAGAGACACAGCAGTTTCGAACAACCTACAGTACAAAGATAAAGTGAAGACATGGCACGATTCGCATATCAAGCATAAACAGTTTGAGCCAGATCAGAGAGTATGGTTGTTTTGATTCCAGGCTGAAATTATTCCCAGGGAAGTTGCAGAGCAAGTTGAAAGGTCCGTATGTGGTCAGGAAGGTACATGACAATGGCAGCATCGACATATCCGAACCGTCATCTTCCTCTACCTTCCGCGTCAATGGTCAACGCTTGAAGCTATATCTAGATCATGATCCGCCGACCATTGACGTTGCCCCCATTCTTCTAGTATGAGATGTGTCCTATGACTCTCATCATCTGCATCTCATACATGGTGATCAATTCCATCTTCCGCTGTACAGATCCATCTGTTCATATCACAATTTCATCTGTTGATGCATTTTCTTCTTTTCTTCTTTTCTTCTTTTCTTCTTTTCCATTTCTATCTTCTTTATCTATCAAAAAGGTGCCATCCTTGTAAACAGTTTTCCATACTGAGGACGTACTTTGTCCTAAGTATAGGGGGACGTGCACCCCGAGTTCTGTCATTTTCATTTCGATCCTCTCCATTGTCTCCTCTTCTTGTCTATACTTAGGATATTTTACCCTAAGTATAGGGGGAGACAACCTGAGTACGATCTGTTCATTCCGCCCTTGACCCTCCCTGCGTTGTGTACAGTCTGCTATACTTAGGATTATTTGATCCTAAGTATAGGGGGGACGGTCGACTTCTCATTCATTGATTCCTTCATTATTTATTTTTTTTCTTTAGACTTGTCTATACTTAGTACGAGTTATGTCTTCTCTTTCTCTCCGATCTATGAGGACATAGCTCAAGCTAAGTATAGGGGGGTCGTATATACTACCTATATACTTTAGCCATAACTCGTACTTTCCGTATTTTCTTAATAATATGGCAAATAATTCTTTAAAAATTCATTAAAAATCCTTAATAAAAAGGTGTTTTGTTCCTCAAATTCTTTTGTATTTACTGATTAATAAATCAGGTGAAAATGTTTTTTGCAAAATGTTTGAAAAATAGTTTGAAAATCTTTGTGAACATTTATTGAAAACTATTTTGAAAATATTTTGTTACATGTTTTCAACCTGTGTAAAAATGTGTGGTTTGTAAAATTTATTTTTCTTTGTGTGAAATAAAATGTTCGAAAAATGATTTGCAAATGGTTTGAAAAATGGTTGCAAATTTTTTTTGAAAAACCTATATATACTGTTTTGAAAGCCTTTGCAAAATGATTTTCAAATGTGTGTACATGTTTGCAAAAATGTTTGTAAAAATTATTTTGGACTATAGTTTTTAAAAATTGTGTGAAAAACATGTGTCAAATAAGTTTGAGGAAATACATACATCACACCGAAATCCACTATATGTATATATGTATAAAAGTGATCACTTACCTTTTAAATTCTTAAAATCCACTTCTTGTATATATAAGAAGCACTCCCGTGTACATAATTTTTAACCTAGTTTTCAGCCAAAATTTTTCTTTTCAAAAATCCAAAAACATTTAAAAAATCTTTTTGAAAAATACAAAAAAATGCATCTGCATCAGCATCATCTTTTCAAAAATCCATAAAAGTTCAAAATCTTGAAAATTGCATCACAAAAATATTTTCTGCATTGCATTGCATAGCATGAGCATTTTTCGGATTGAGTTTGATAGTTGAACGAGTCTAAGTAAAATCCCGGAGATTGGAGCTTGATTGGACCTTAAAATCTACCTAATAACAGGAACCTTATAGGAACTGGGTTTGAGGTACTTCAGGTCTAGTTGACTTAATTCTTTGAGGATCACAGGACTTGGTTCAATGGATTCTTGACTGCTTAAGTAGAGTATTTCGGAGCACACACACGACTCTTGTTGATAATGACCTAACTTGGACACCTTCACCTTTGACATTGGCTCAACTCAGTTGGAGTGGTGAGGGGATTGGATTTTCCGGTATGAGACGCACACAAGGTGGAAACACCGTCCCTCCTCTAGGAGGGAAGTGCACCCCAACCCGTCCAGTGATTAGGAAGTCTAAAGACAGGAGGCTGTGGGTTGCGATAAAGCTTCAAAAGAGGGATAGTCTATTGGCTCAAGAGGAAAAACTCCTTATGTAAATGCTGCTGTATATAGTATTCAAAAAAAAAGTTCAGGCATGTACAAAAATAAAAAGCCTGCAAGTATGTACAAAGTCAATAAAGCAAGCTTGAGTTCCAAAGTCAAATATGTGAGCCTGCAGCAGGATGACTTGACTACACTGGTCTTGCATCCCAGGATAGGTAGCTACACTGGCTACCGTCCATTCTTCTCTTCACCCCCTCCTCTTGAGCTGGTTGCCACTTGAACTTAGAAGGGAATACCCCGCTCCTCGAGGATGGAGTTGCTGGATTGGGGAATCATTGGGTTGTCGTACTGGAGAAGTCAGTTTCTTTGTCATTCTAGTTGGGGAGAGGCCACCATCACTTACACTGTACGAGTCAGATTCATAGTCGTAAGAGTTTGCGTATGAGTTGAAGTATCTCTGACCTGGCTATTGAGGAGACTTGGACAGAGTTTTGGGATTCTCAAGGACTGTTGGATTTCAAACACGGTCTCAATAAGGTTCCGCCCGCACTAAAATTCCAAAGGTCCGACTTAAGCTCCAAACTTTGATTTTGTGAAGACAAGTTTGAGAATCAAATAAAATCCAAGTTCTTTTTTCTTTTCTTTCTTTTTCTTTTTGCACTTATTGCATAAGTGTTTGCTAGGGACTAGCAAAGGTAAAGTATAGGGGGATGATGAATCCACATTTCATCATCTTTATTCTATCATTTTGGCACCAAAAACCCTAGCAAATGCCTGTAAATACCTGTAATTTCATCATCTTAGCATTCATGCATGTGCATCATATTAGTGTATAAAAATATTGTAATTAAGGCCAAAATTATAGAATAAATAAAAGAAAAGAAAAAGAATAAAATATTGTAAATATTTTATGACCCGAACCCCTGAGACCTATGCATCTTGATGAATAGGTCGACAAGGAATAAAGTAGGGAGAGATAAGGTCAGAAATACAAAGAAAATACCTATACATTCTACTAATTCTTTATTCATTTTGGGACCTATTTTTGGTTCCACTTTTTATACATCAAATAAAGAAACTTTGTACATGAAAGTTGTAGCTAATTGTATATAGAAAAATACAAAATTGATTTCACTGAAAAATAATACACAGATAAAAAGTTATGGTCTGAATAAAAATCCAGAATGCCAACTTCCCAGACCCGTATCTCACAACTAACAACTCCAAATGCAGCATACTCACCTTTAATTGTATATAGAATAAAATAATCTATCCAAAGGTGGTGGTGGTTTTGCATTTGGCGGAGCTACGGTTTGAAAGTTGAGTTTTGGACCCTCATTGTATAAATCTACTGATTAAAATATTCAAGTTATTATTTATTCATTATTTTTGTATTTTTATATTTTTATAATTATGTAAATATTACTTATAATATAATATGCATTAAAATTAGAATAAAAATGCAAAGAAAATACAAAATAAAAATACTTGTATAAAGAATAACGTAGGTATGCTGCCTATACATATACCTATACAAAACACTCTTATATTTTATTTAACATACAAAATATATCAGAAAAATTAAATAAAAATATATTTGTGTACATAAAAGTATTTTATATTTTAGAAAATAAGAAATGAAAATAATAACATAAATTACACAAAATAAAAATCAAATACTTAAATACATTGGTATTATACCTATATAGGGCTAAAAAGGGAACTTGTAAAAAATATAACTCATAAAAATAATTAAAAATCATAAGAAAATACTACATAAAATAACGAATATTTTTTTATTTTATAATTATTATTTAATTTGGCTTATTTCTATTTTTTTTAAATAAATTTTAAATCTTTTTCAGGAGTTTTTCCTGGTTGGTCCACGTGGACCAATCAGGGGACCAGGAGAGCTGACCTCGGGTCAACTCCTGGTCCTACTCGTGTAGCTGTGTCAGAGAGGTTTTGACCCCTCTTTCACCCTTTTTTTCGAGGATCAACCTTTCATCTTTTCGACTCAAGGTCTTCTGCAAACTTCTTCCTCGTTCGACCGCCTTACACGCCCAATGCTTATCTTGGGACGTGCATCACGCCAACCACCACTGCACCTCGTTCTTCCCACCGTGACCGTCAACCATACTTAAGCAACCCCTTGACCCCATTTCTATTTTGAACCGCAAATCCATCCAAGTTTTTCCCCCCTTGACCTCGTGAGAATCCCTGGAGGTGACAGCTCCGGGAACCCATCTTCAAGGCGGGTGAGCAGCCACGCTTGGGCGAGTTCCAATCGACCTCCAGCCAACCGTTGAGGTACCTTCTCCCTCGCCCTTCCAGGGGCTTGAGGGTCGTCTATCCCCCTTAGTTTTTGTTTAACTTTAATCCCTTAGTCAGAGGTTTATCTATCCACTCTAATCGTCGTCGCCCATACATCGATTTGCTCAATCGATAGTTGGTCGGAGCCATCTCCGGCCACCGTCATTCTCTGTGCCTTACGCTGCCGCACACCCCCATTCCTTTGCGCCACGTGATTGGGGCAATTTTATCGAGCGCCTGAAGGCGGGTTTTGAAGTTCGCCGGACCCCTAGGAGCTCTTCCTCCTTCTCGACGTCGTGGGGGAGTTTCGAGGGGTGTCGGCCCATTTTGCCGCCACCAGGGTGTAGAGCGGAGCTGCAGGAGTACACAGAGGAGGTCAGAAGCCCACCCAGGTGCACGGAGGAGCCACCCCTGGTCGATTCAAACTCGACGGGGGTCTGTTCTTCAAGTGTTCTTGGTGGTTCCCTCCGCGCCGTCGGATCAAAGGCTTTTCGCCTAGGACAGCAGCCGTTGTTGGATCGTGAAGAGCCTTCCCCGTCCGATCTCCCTCAGCGTTCTAATCGCGGCCGTCCATCGCGAACCGGTATCGAGCCACGGATCTTCGATGCGTGGCATTAGTGAACGACTCAGCCCGTCAGATTCGTAGGCGTGGGTATTTTGCTTCAAACCCCCGCCCATTTTAGTATATTATTAAATACACCCGAAACATTCCTCAACAGTTATATATTTTTGTAAATTTTGCAAAAAGAACATCGGGTTTTTAGTATTTACATATAGGTCCTTCGCCACGTCACCTCACGTAACCTGTACACGTGAGGTGGGGGCATTTTGCAGAGGGGCCCTCGGTCTTTGTTGTATTTTGTTTTAGTACCAAAACTTTAACATCACGTGTTATATTTTTGGAAATATTGCAAGTGGACCCCCAGGTTTTTGAGAAATTACAGTTTAGTCCTCGCCAGGCGCGTGCAAGTCACGCGCCCTGGTGGGAAAATTGCTAGGACCCCAGGCGGGGTTTTGTAATTGAATTTGGGACTATAAATCGAATATTCAGTTCAAATATTTGTGGAAATTTGCATGTCTGCCCCTGGATGTTTGAGAAATTGCATAAATACCCCTGCCAGTCCTGTTTATTGTTTGGATGCTTGTTCTAATTATTTAAACCATTATTTTAAGTCCAAAAATTCCACAAAAACGGGGTTAAGCTTCTGTTGACTTGTATTTTGACGCCCTAATTTTAGTTGTTGATTTTGTTTTATTTTTATATTTATTAAAAATCAAAAACTTGCTTTTTATGCACTGTCTAGCTTAGAAAATGCCAAAAAAAATATTAAACCATCTCTAAAAATTCCAAAAAAATTACCTAGTGTCTATTTTACCCTATTTTAGTGTCACTCCAAAAATCATTAAAAATCTCAAAAGAAAAACACTAAAAATTTTAAAACACTCTAAAACTTCAAAAAATTATATAAAATCAAAGAAAACTCTAAAAAAATACAAACTCAGGTTCGGTTTGTTTCATATTTTGTTCTCTTTATTTGAAAAATAGTGTGAAAAAATTTTGGTTGCTGTTTGCTAATTTTAATTCTCATTTTACTCACAGCCAGCACATTTTCCACTATTTTGCCTTATTTCGGTATTAAAAATACCAAAAACACCTTGAAAAATCCTCAAAAATCACAGAAACAGTAAAAATATTAGAAATATCAAAAACATTTTATTTCTGAATTTTTATTATTTTTACATTTTTTTAATAAATACTTTATCTAGCCTTTTATTACTTTGTCTTTATTTTCCAATATTGAAAATTAAAAAAATAAAAAAATAAAATTATAAAAAATCAGAACATTAAAAACAAAAATACAAAATTAAAAATTAAAAAAAATAAAAAAAATTAAAATTAAAAACCCACAAAAATTGTATTTGCTTGCTTGCTTAGTGTAGACACTTGAGACACACACTCACTTGTGCACAATATTTTGAACTACCCTGTTTGCTCCCTGTGTTCGAACTCTCTGCATACTTGCCCTTTACAACATTTGTGCAGAGTTAAAAATAAATTTTAACTCCACATTATTTCTAATTTATTGATCTTTAGTGTGGGTTAATTTTTGATTAATTTCAGATTTTGTGTGGTCAAACACCGACTGTTGACTCACCTTGTGAGTCGATACAACCACATCGATTTCTGAGATTAATCATGTACTGCCCTTCCTCGTGATCTGCCTGCTCAGTTGGTTGGGGTTGTGGTCCCTTTCCTCTTCCTTTTGGAGCCATCTCTGAATTGGATTGAACTTCTGGCTCGTGATCGCGTTGATGATCTACATGACGGAGTAAACCCTGATTCATCTTTATTTGATCACCGACTATTGAGATGAATATGGAATTAAGGTTAATCCCAGATTGTTGTGGATGAAGCATATGATATTGACTAAAATCAATCTCCATCCACAGATTCAAGGAAAAGAGTAGTCCCGATTTATTTAGAGAGGAAGAGCTAGCTCTTACTGTGAGTCCATCCCGAACAACAGATTTATTGGAGAAAGGAAATCATTGAAAGAGGAGAGAATCAGGGAGTCTAAGGAGAAGTTCGCAAGATCCGAACTAAATTCGTGGAGATCACCTTGCATTATTGGAGATTGTAGTGACACAGAATCGATGTGGACATCAGCGGAACTCCGACTAAGCCATCCGTGTGACGACATCTTGAGAGGGTCAAAAGAGAAGGATGATGGATGAAGATCACATAGATAAATAAGGAATAAAAGGAGTGTAAAATAGTAGAAGACTCAAGATGAGCAACGGTCAAAGAGAAGGAGAGCAAAATTGCGCAAGTGCACAATGTTTTTGATCTTGACTTAATAGAACTTAACAATCAAACCTCAAAACAATGGATTCATCAACTTGACCCATGAAGCTGTGAAGGTCCGACAATAATATTTGTCAGTTTTAGATTTGATTTTCAAGCAACTTATCTTTAACGAGTACTTAGAGCGCTACGCCTATAGGAGAGAGTATTGTCAGAAAAGTATCTCGTACTTGCCCTCCTCCTTTGTAGCCTGTAGTCTGCCCTTTTTAAGGTCATTGTTACCCTTCCTGGATCCCTACTCAGCTAAAGAAATAGAGGGAGGAAGATGATAAATGAAACTACACTTCGGGCCTTGCTCGTAATGGAATTACCCATGAGTGTGCAAGTACCTACTCGGATGTGAGACGATGAGACAGACATCCCCATGAAGGAGTGGCCTATGCTAAATACTTCGGACAAGGTCGATCTCTACACAATAGAGAACATCATTGCTGACAAAGCCCTACTCGTCTACGTACAATAGAAGCACCACTACTTCTAAAATCCATGCAATACACAAGGCAACCACAGACTGGGTTTTGGGCTCTATTCCTTACGAAAGTGCTCACTCACCAGGAAGTAGACTTTCTAGTGCAACCTGAAAACAAATGAGGCCTTTGCTCACCAAGGCAATGAGTCCAATTAATCAATTTTATTTAGGTCAAGTATTTTTAGCAGTCCCTTTTTTAATTTTTTGTTATCACTTGCTTTGAGTAGATTTAATACAAGTGTCCAACCCTTTTGTATTTTCTTTAATTCTTATGTGATCTAAAAATAGAGGGAGATAGCAAAAAAGCAATGCAAGGTGACACTAAGATGGAAATCTCACATTAGTGCCTAAAAGATGAATGCTCAGTTAGAAGACTTACAACGCTTCCCGGCTCTCTCCATGTGGTATGCAAAATAGGAATTTATAAACCTATATTATATATTGGTATGCACACAAAAATCGTCCTATGCAGGCAATTTGTACATGCGAAGAGCCAAATGCTAAACACCAAGAGTGAAACCTAGAGTCCGGTCTTGGAGCCTCCTCGATGCCCACCAAAATGGGTCCTACAAGCACTGTCCAACCATTAATTAATGTAAGTCCAAATGCAAAGACTATAGGTGCATGCAAAATAGTTACATGTTTGGTCTTAGAATACACGATCAAACAAGCCTAAAAACTAGGGGCTCATTCCACAAAACAAATAAAAATAAGGCGGAAAACACAAATCACGAGAAACAAAACAAAATAAAGCGATGGAAAACTCGAAAAACACGGTGAGCCCCCAAGTGAACAAACACTTGGAAATTGGCCCGAGTGTCCAAGTCCAAGGTACCTGTATTATTACAAATTAATAGTTCCAAAAAAAATCTCTCTCTCAAAATCTAAACTAAGCTACTTTCTCTCTCTATCCTTCAAGATCCTTATGCTCTCTTCTGCCAGCTAGGTCAAAATATCTAGCTCCTCATCCCAAGGCATCATAGAATCACCTAGGCGATCCTCCACGGTCCACGATCCCTCGCACAAAGACAAAATCAAAATTGATAATAAGATAGGAAGAAATAGATGAAGAATTTGCTAAGCTAAGTAAGAGACAAAAACTACTATACAAACCGATGCTCCCCGTCAACGAAGTCATTTGAAAAGTGGGAAAATAGGAGTCACTAAAATGAGATGACAATTCAGCTTCACTTGTCGGTAATGCGACTACTCAAATCCTCCCACTATTTCAACAATTAACCCAGACAAATAATTAAGCAATTGTGTTTCATTATATCCTACTACAAGTGTATAGTGACAATCAAGTAGGGGTCGAACACAAGAAGTATTGAGGTAGAGCAAGCACGATTAAAAAATCAAAGCACACTTTATCTCTTAAACACTTGGCCAAAAATCAATTTTATGGGTTTTCAATTTTTTTTTATTTTATATTTTTCTATTTTGTTTTTAATTTTATATTTTGATATTTTCTTTTTATGTTTTTATATTTTGTATTTTCTTTTCCTTTTAAATAAGTAATATAACTATATATAAGATATATATAAAACGTAAGCTAATATAGATATAAATATAACTAAAAATGCTCTAAATTCAGAAAATAATTTTTTTGGGTTTTAATAATTATTTACTATTTTTATGATTTTTTATATAATTTTGCTAATTTTTATTTATTTTTAAAGTTAAAAATACCCTAAATCAGGGTTTAATTAAATAACCGAAATTGAAATGAAGAGGAAAATAGAAAAATAGTTCCAAAACTCTTCAAATCATTTCAAATAGATAAATAATAATAATATAAGTAAAATTATAAACATAAAACTAGATTTTTGGATTTTTTTTGAAATTTTATCGATTTTTATCAATGTTTTTAGGTATTTTAAATTTTTACGTGTTTTCTTTTTCTATATTTAGTTTTTCAATTTCTAAAGTTCCAAAATAACTAAATAAAGATAAAATATATTTTTTTTGTATTTTTTCATTTTTTTGTATTTTTTGGTATTTTCAACTCTATATAAGGGATTTTAGGGCTCTTTTTGATTTTTGTAAAATAAAATATATGCGTGAAAGTACAATATATGATGAGTTTAATGCAATTTTTGTGGATTTTTTAGAGATCAAATGCTAACTGAAATAATTAGAGAAAACAAAAAGAAACTACAATACTAACAGGGGCATTTATGTAAAAAAAGTAATGTCTAGGGGCCTAGCTGAAAGTTTAAAAAAAGTTATAACATGAATCAAAATTTAAAGGACTAAAAGAAAATATAAAGGCCCGTAGGGGTCTCCGTGCAAAATTCCTACCTCTCGTGGGCGGCTACATGAGGTGACCTAGTGAGGACCTAAAAGAAAATATAATAAAACCGAATATCCTAAGTGCAATTGTCCTAGAATATTTATAACGTTACAAAAATATTAGAAAACTAAACACTAAAACGACAAAATTGCAAGGTGAAATCTGCAATTACCACACTAAATGGCACGAGCAGACGGTTGGATGCGATCCACTTGGACATGTGTCGTCCCCTAGTAGACTGATACCGCTTTGCCACTGACAGCTAGGATTAGATCTTGGTGGGAGATTTGACGATCAAGGCTTGCAAAATCCAATGGTGGATGTATTTTCTGGAGGTCGAGTCTCGAAGAATAGGGAAAAACTCCTCCGCCTCTGAGATTCAATCGAGCATGCATGCTTTCGACCTCCCCTCGAGCTGCGAAGTGTCCAAAAAGGTCCATGGGCACTTCCTCTAGTGGTCGAAAGCTCCAAAAAATACATTGACGTTCGCTGGAGCGCCTCCGCAAGGTCGAGGAAGATTAGTGTCCCAGGTACCTGCAACTTCAATGAAATTGACTCCAGAGGATTTGATGACCTCCAAATCCTGCAGATGAGCATACAATCAAAACAAAAGGGGTCTTGGGGGGGCTATTTACGAAGGTGGGCGAGTGGGTGGCTCGGGTGAAGCTCCTGCCACGAGCAGTGGAGCAGGAGGAGCTGGTCACTCGTCCTGTGCAAGAATGAGGTGGGTGATCGTACGTAGGATGTTTAGTAAATGAAGAGGGAGAGGATACTGTGAAAGATTAGGCGGAGCCGGTCTGAAGTGATAGGGATGTTGCGGTGGAGCAACGAGCTCCAATGAGGGAGCAAGGTGAAAGATACGCGGAACCAAAGGGATTAAAGTGATGCTAAGACGAGGTCTAGACTGCTGCTACTCCAAAGAACTAAATATTCAAAATAACGGGAGCTTACTGTCGAGGATCGACTGGAGAATGGAGCTCCGATCAGGCTCGACGGAGGGCCCAGATCTCTTCGATTGTATACCAACGCACAAGTTTAAGGAGTGGATTCAACCCCTGCTATCACTAGGAACATGGATGAACGCTCAAAAGGGTGGCTCACGGGCGAAAGAAGGATCAACATTCAATTTTGGATGGATGTGAATTTATGTAGAGTCATTGAGCAGGCTCGAAAAAACGAGAAGGATCGAGCGAATCACTGATGCTCGTATCAAAAAATCAAGCCGACGTGTATGTTAGTCGATCGAGGAGCAAAAGTCATCAAGGACTCAACCCAAAATAGTGCAAGGATCGATCTGTAAAAATTGACAGAAAATGGAGTCAAACGAGGTTGTTAGAAGGCGCAACCTCAGGAGAAGAGTTGACTAAAGTCAACTCTTGACTCCTCCTAGTTGTTTTACATGGGTCAACCAGAAAAAGGTTGGCTAGAATTATTTAGAAATTAGAAAATAAATAGTAAATAATTTTATTAATTTTAAGTTATAAAATAAAAAATGTTTGTTATTTTCTTTAATATTTTATTATGATTTTTTTAAAGATATATAATTACAAGTTACTTTTTATTATTAATATATAGGTATATTTATCTATGTTTTGTGTCTTTTATTTTTATTTTGTATTTTGTATTTTTTTATTCTTTTTTTGTATTTATAACAATATAACTTATGTTTATATACATAAATATATTATTTTTATATTTTTTTGATATATTATAGATACTTAAACAATTAGGTGTATTTATTGTATAGGTATAGTTATTGTAAATTCATCTATATATTTTTGTGCTATATTTTATTTTAATGTTTTATTTAGTGTTCTAATTTTAATATGTACATATATTATGAATACTATTTACAAAATTATTAAAAAATATAAATTTATAAAAATAATAAATAATAAATAAAATGATTATTTTAATCAGGTATATTATACAATAGGGGTCCAAAACCCAACTTTCACACCTTAACTCCAAAAAATATGAACCACCGTCATTAAATAGCTTATTAAAAGTTATATAAAATTAAAGGAATTTTGATATATTTTGAGTTTTTTTTGAGAGATATGGATCTGGGAAGTTGGGATTTTGGAATCTTATTTAGATTATATCTTTTACACTGCATATTATTTTTGTATGAAATCAATTTTGTATTTTTGTATATTTTATTATCTACAACATTCATGTACAGAATTTCTTTATTTGAGATATAAAGAGTGGAAAATAAAATATATCCCAAAAATGAATAAATAATGAATTAATAAATTGGATTTTTATTGGATTTCTAGCCCTCATCTCCCCCGACTTTATTCCTTGTAGACCTAGTCATCAAGATGCCTATGTCTTGCAGTTTAGGGTCATAAAATATCTTTGATAGTTTATTCTTTTCTTTTCTTGTCATTATTCTAATATTTTGGTATTAAAAATAGTATTTTATATAATATTTGTACAATAAAGAGTGAATGTTAATTTGCTCAAATTAAGGGTATTTACATGCATTTACTAGGGTTTTTATGGCCAAAATGATAGAATAAAGGTGTTGAAATGGAGATTCATTAGCGAGTTTAATGGTTATTTGGGCTAAAAGTTTCATCAAGGAATGGAGAGATGTTGATGGTTGGATGGATCGATAAAAAATAGAGAAGATCAGTTGATGGGCAGTTTATTCGGAAGAGATGGGAAAATGAAGAGTTGACCCAGGTCAACATACTTGGGTCCGTCAATTAGATGCGGATCCACTAAATTCCAAGTGGCTAAAAGAAAGACAGAGAGAGGATATATTGAGAGAATTTCCGCCTTACTTGTGGATGAAAATGGAAGACAAAAGGATTGGATCTCAGGTTGAAAATCTAGAGAATACTTAGAAACCCACAAACTCTGTACACCTTAGGGATGACTCCAATAGTGAAACCTTTGAATACTACTCCCTTACGGATGACTTTGATCAAAACCCCTCCTCTGCTGTGGAAAGCACCACCTCTACACACTACATCAAAAAGGCATAAAAAAATCGAAAAATTAAAAAACAACCAAAAAATTGAAAAAAATAAAAAATAAAAGTACCCACAAAAATTGAAAGTGGAGAGGATTTGAAGAATTTGGATCCTACTCTGAGGGAAGCGCTGGATAAAAGATTGATTTTTGAACATCCCTAAATTAGGCCATTAAACACTTCCGTGACCTGGAAATATTTATAAAGAGTAAATTAATGCCGAAAAAGTCAGACATGAAGAGAACAGACTGAAAGACATATATTGTCAATGGCCACCTCTTTGATGATGAGAAAAAAGACCAGGAGTCACAAAGTAAAGCGGTTGCATCGATTTGACTGTGGAATCAAAGACGCAACATTAACCATGCCTGAATCGATGATGACTCACCAATCAACATCCGCTCGACCTCCGTGTTTGTCAAGCTCAAACTTGGACCACTCAGGAAATCAAGAGAGAGCGTTCAACTGGCTGATCAATCTATAAAACGATCGAGAGGAATAATTTCAGTCATCATTACATTCCAAGGTGCTCCGCTCAAAATGGACTTCACGATCATTGATATTGAGCATCAAAGAGAATTCATCCAATCTCCAATCATTCTTGGAAAGCCATTCTTAGCCTTAGTTATGGCAACTATTGAGTACAAGACTTAGGAAATCAATTTTCCAGCATTGGGAGCACTTCAATCGCATAAAATCTTTGAGGAAACAAGATTTTCCAAGGCAACCCACAAAGCCATCATGAGCTGTGGCCATCAAGCGGTAGAAGAGCCCTACCTACTGCTACAACTAAGATAACATCTGTTGATAAGACCATTGCTTCAGAGACTCATCCCATCCTCCCATTCTTCGCTGCTTGGACCTCAACCACTATCATGACAAATCCTATGGAAGAACACCTGATACATGATCTTTACCATATTTATGGTGATTATGATGATGAAACTCGAGCATGGACTTACCTTGAGTCGGACAAGACCTTCTCTAACAGCCTTGATCAAATATGTCCGACACAAGAAATATAAAGTCAATTGAGAACAAATATGCAGGACGTACGCTGACCAGGGATGAATATTTCAATGTTTATTCATTTGTAGAATCGATTTTCAACACCTCATTCCAAGGACAAACCACTGGGGAGCACTCTCAAATAGTCTTGGGATGACCCTTCTTCGCCTCGGTGAGAGTTGTTATTGATTATGGATAAGGAGAGATCCTTTTTCGTCCTGATGACAGGAGCACTGTGGTCATCATTGCACCTACTACCGACTAGAGACCTGCATCTGATGTGATTACACCTATCTTAGTCGATTCTGAGGACTATGACCATGATGAGACTATCATAGATTTTTTTATATGTTAGATTCTACTAAGACTCGAGATTTCTTCTCCTGGGAGGACGACACAGAAAGTATAGACCTCAGAGTTCCCTCTTCTGGTACTTGGCGATGTGTTGATGACATCCGTGGGATTTACACGATTGAGTCTTTAGAACAGAGGTCAGACTTAGATGAGACTGATAAGGCTGAATTCGATTTGATTGATTTTATAAAGGAATTTAGGCCTTTTGATAGGAATGATGATCCCATAGATACCTTGCAAGACAAACTTGACTCTACTACTCCTGATGAAGAGTTCGTCCCATTTCATTTTGATGATGACCTAGCTGAGATCCCCAAGACCAGACCAAGCTGCACTTCTTCCACTAACCCGTCTGTGCCCTCTCACCCAAGGACCACTTAGGATACCTTCCAGGTCAACCTTGATCGATTTATGTCATTTGATGACCCTGATATCGACCTACACCTTATCAGATCCATTCCTCAGCGGTCTCGCAAGAAGGTTAGCTTTCTATCTTCTTGACCTATGTACATCCATCTCTGTTGTATAGATGCTTTCATTTGTCTTCTTTCCATACACCGTATTGCTCATCCACCCTATTCTCATGTATTCCTTGATTAGGACACACTTTATCATAAGTATAGGGGGGTGGTTGAGCCAAGTGTTATGTTCTTTCTTTGTTCCCTTTCATCACTCTTGTTGTTGCCTATACTTAGGGCTCTTTTACCCTAAGTATAAGGGGAGTGATGTGTACATTCGCTACGATCCATTTTCTTCTATCGTCATCTGTCTTTCCTTCTTTTCGTTTTCATTTTTCTTTTTCTACAAAAAAAGGTGTCACCCCTTTATGTCTATCTTTCATACTTAGAATGCACTTTGTCCTAAGTATAGGGGGTGTGCACCCTGCGTTCTTTCATTCTTTGATCCTCTCCAATTTCTCCTCTTGTTATCTATACTTAGGGATATCTTACCCTAAGTATAGGGGGAGATAGTCTGAGTACGATCTGTTCATTCCCACCCTTGACCCTCGCTGCCATGTGTACAATTTGCTATACTTAGGATTATTTGATCCTAAGTATATGGGGGATGATCAACTTCTCATTTGCTTATTTCTTCATTCATTCGTTTATTCTTTAGGCTTTTTATACTCAGTACAAGTTATGTCTTCTTTTTTCTCTCTGACCTAAGAGGACATAGCTCATGCTAAGTATATGGGTCATATATATTGCGTATATTCTTTAGCAAGAACTTGTACTTTCGTATTTTTAATAATAAATATGGCTAAAAATACTGTATAAAACATAGTATAAAATTCATTGAAATCACTTAATAAAAATATGTTTATTATTCCTCAATTTCTTTGTGAATATGTTGATTAATAAATCAGGTAAACATATTTTTTTTGCAAAATGATTGAAAAATAGTTTGAAAATCTTTTTGAAAAAAATCTTTTGAAAACAATTTGGAAAATGTTTTGTTAAATATTTTCAACCATTGTAAATTGTTTTGTGTGTAAAAATTTCTATTCTTTATGTGAAATAAAAATGTTTAAAAAAAACTATTTGCAAATGGTTCGAAAAATGGTTGCAAAAATATTTTGAAAAATCTATATATACTGTAGAAAAACTTTTGCAAATAATTTTCAAATATATGTAAATGTTTGTAAAAATTATTTGTTAAAATTATTTTGGACTAGAGTTATCAAAATTGTTTATAAAACCATTTTCAAATTAGTTTGAGGAATATATACATCACACTTAAATTCTTTCTTAACTGTATATACTTATCTATAAAATGGATCACTTATCCACTGTAAAATCTTGAAAACCCAACTCGTGTAAATATAAGGTGCATCCTCGTGTAAATGTTTGTTCCTATTCTCTTAGCCAAGATCTTTTGCTTTCAAAAATCACAAAAACATTCGCAAAACCAAATTACCAAAAACATTTGCAAAAGCTTTTTGGAAAATCCCTAAACCATTTGCAAAACCCTTTTCAAAAATCCATAAAAAGATCAAAAGTTTAAAAAATTGCATCACAAAAATATTTTCTTCATTGTACATAACATAGCATTTGCATTTTTCGAATTACATTTGGTAATTGAACTAGTCTAAGTAAAATCCGAAGATTGGAGGAACCTCAAATGTACTTAATTACATGAACCTTATAAGAGCTGGAATTGAGGTGCTTTAGGTCTACTTGGTCTACTTGACTTAATTCTTTGAGAATCATGAGACTTGGTTCAATGGATTCTTAACTGCATAAGTAGAGTATTTCAGAGCACACGTACGACTCTTCTTGATAATAATCTAACTTGGATACCTGCACCTTTCACTGGGCTCAACTCAGTTGGAGTAGTGAGGGGCTTGGATTTGCCGGTATGAGACACACACAAGTGGAAACATTTGTCCTCGTTTAGGGAGGGAAGTGGACCCCAACATGTCTATCTAAAGAAAACAGAGTGTGGATTTCAATAATGCTTCAAAAGAGGGATAGTCTATTAGCTCAAGAGTAAAAACTCCTTATGTAAATGCTGATGTATATAGTATCAAAAAAAATCAAAATGCAAAAACTCCATAAAAGTGGACAGGTCTGATTGAAAATAAAATGCCTGCCAGAGTGTATATATTTGTATAGTCAATAAGAAAGCTTGAGCTTCAAAGTCATATCACGTGAGCCTGCAGCTGGATGACTTGACTACACTAGTCACACATCCTAGGATTGGTAGCTACACTAGCTACCATCCATTCTTCTCTTCACCCCCTCCTCTTGAGCTGGTGGCCACTTGATCTTAGAAGGGAATACCACGCTCCTCGAGGAAAGAAATGTTGGATTTTGGAATCATTAGGTTGTCATGCTGGAGAAGTCAGTCTCTTTGTCATTCCAGTTGGGGAGAGCCACCATCACATACACTGTACAAGTTAAATTTATAGTCATAAGGGTTTGTGTATGAGTTGAAGTATTCTGACCTGGCTATTGAGGAGACTTGAGCATGATTTCGGGATTCTCAAAGGCAGTCGTAGTTCAAATCCGCTTCCCAATAAGGTTCCACCCTGCACTAAAATTCCAATGGTCCGACTTAATCTCCAAACTTTGATTTTGTGAAGACAAGTTTGATAATTAAATTCAATCCACTTTCTTTCCTTTTCTTTACTTTATTTGTCATTTTCTGCACTTATTGCATAAGTGTTTGATAGGGACTAGCGAAGGCAAGTATATGGGGGTGATGAATCACCATTTCATCTCCTTTATTCTATCATTTTGGCCTTAAAATCCCTAATAAATGCAGGTAAATACCCTTAATTTGAGCAAATAACATTCATTCTTTGTTGTATAAATATTGTATAAAATATAGTTTTTAATTTCAAAATTTTAGAATAAAGAAAAGAAAAGAAAAAGAATAAAATGCCAAAGGTATTTTATGACTCTAAACTTCGTAGTCTAGGCATCTTGATGACTTGGTCGATAAGGAATAAAGTAGGGGGAGATAAGGGTTGAAAATAGCATTAAAATTCCATTTATTTATTCTTCAATAAGTCCATTTTGGGACCTATTTTATTTTCTACCTTGTATACCTCAAACAAAGAAACCTTGAACATGAAATTTTATATAATAATATATAGAAAAATACAAAATTGATTTCATATAAAAATAATATACAGTGTAAAAGTTATACTCTGAATAAAATTCCAAAATCCCAAATTTCCAAATCCATCTCTCAAATAAAAACTCAAAATATATCAAAATTACCTTTAACTGTATATAACTTTTAATAAACTATTTAATGAACGTTTTTATATTTTTTGGAGTTAAGGTATGAAAGTTAGGTTTTGGACCCCTATTGTATAATATACTTTATTAAAATATTCATTTTATTTATTCTTTATTATTTTCTTAATTTTATATTTTTATAATTTTGTGAACATTATTTATAACATATGGACATATTAAAATTAGAAAAAAAATAAAGAAAAAACTAAAATAAAATGCAAAAATTACATAGTTGAAATACAATACACAAACCTATACACACACACACATATATTTAAGTGTAATATTAACTCATAAAAATATAATAAAAATATATTAAGGTCAAAACATGTTATAATTTTATAAAATAAGAAAATAAATAAAAAAATTGAAAATACAAAATAAAAAATAAAATACTTAAATATAGGTAAATATACCTATAAAGGACACCCTAATGAGTAACTTGTAATTAAAAGCCTCTAAAAATAAACTAAAATCAAGATAAATTACTATATAAAATAATAAAATTTTTAATTTATAAGTTTATTTAATAAAAATATTTCCTATTTATTATTTATTTTCCAATGACTTTCAAGCGGATTTTCCCGGTTGGACCACGTGGACCAACCAGGTTAGGGTGCGAGTTGACTTAGGTTCAACTGCCTGCCCTTCGTCCTGTCACGTGTCGAACGTAGCTTTTGACCTATTTCCCCAATTTTTTCCGAGAATCTAAGCATCATCTTGGGTTGGTTTCTTCATAGAATGACTTCCTCGATCTTAGACCTTACTCGCGGGCAAGATTCCTCGGCCAATGGGCCACTGAGTCGCTGCCACCACCTGATCTTGGACCCGCTCTAGTCAACCAGTACATAACCACCTACGAGCTCCTCCTTCAAATTTGAATGCCTTTTGACCAAGTTTGGCCCTCTCTCTGGTGCTCCAGATCGATGCCAGTGACAGGGGCGTCTCCAACTATCTTGAGTAGGGTCAAATGAGGATGAAGGTTGCTTCCACCATCATCTCTGCTGCCAACCGGTGTCGAGGTCCTATCTTGTGGTTTTCGACCACTAAGGTGCCCTTTCTTTCATGTTTTCTATTTATTTTAATCCTAGGTTTAATGCTAGAATTTTTGTTTAGATTTTCATTATGTACTTAGCATTAAACGACCCGACTCGTAGTTCGTCGAAGTGGAGCTCCCATTTCCACCATGTATCGACAATATCTGAATTGCCAAACCACCGCATCTTCTTCCCTCCATGTTTCCCCACGCTCGACGTTATCTCACTTCACCATATCCATCCTGGATCTGGATATTCATGCCTCAAGTCCTCTGCTCTTCGGATCCACGACCGCCCGGACCACTCACACAACCACCTTCACCAATAAGCCCCAAGATCCCTTTCTTTTGCATGTGCACTCTTTCTGCAGGACTTGGAGGCCAAAGGACCCGCTAGGGGGTTGATTTTGTAGAGTATCGACATACTTAGAGCCCAAATTCTTCCCCGGACTTGTTGGTCGTAACCTGGGCTCCAACGTACCTTCTGCATCCTTCATCTGAAGCGGAGGAGCCACATTCCATTTTGCCCCTAGCCCTAGCATCCAGAAGTCTGGAGGAGCTCAAGCGAGCGGATCGAAACTCAGCCATGTTGATTTCTTGGCATGTTCGTCCACTTCCCCTTCCAGCTATCGGATCTCTTCGTTGCTCTAGATTGCACATCCCCCATCTGATTGATCAAATCTACACCATGGATCTCAACCGTGACATCTAATCTAGACAATCGGAGGTGAATCGTCATCCCGCTCGTAGGAGTCACCAAGTGGCAAGTGGATCATATCTGACCGTCAATTCGTGCCACATTCTAGGTATTTTGCATCATTAACCTAGAACCGATTTGTACTTAACAATTAGTTTACAAACTTTCATTTGTCGTTGTTTAATTTTCATCAAATTGCAAAATCACCCCCGAAGTTCTCATATTAGCATTTTGGTCCACACCACTTCACACGTCTTGTCCTACGTGAGGTGGGCATTTTGTAGGCGTGCCCCTGAGCTTTGTTAAATTTTGTTTTAGTCTAGAAAATATTTATTTGTATTATATATTTGTGTGAAAATTGTAGAAAGGCCCTTGGATATTATTTTATTACTTTTGCCCTTGTCAGTTTAGCATTTTTTCCTGTATTTCCTCTATTTATTTAAAATAGCTATTGTGCTCAAAAAATCACCAAAAATAGAATTAGTTCTTATTGCATTGTAATTTCATGCTATACATTTATTTTGGCAATTTAGGACTTTATATATTTTATAAAAAAGTTCACTAAAAATCCCAGCCAATAGTATAAAATACCTAAAAGATATAAAATGTATTCTAAAAATTCCAAAAAAATATATTTTGTGTTTATTATTTTTTTTTATAATTCCAAAAATAAAAAAACTTAAAAATAGAAAAATAAAATACCAAAAAATTAAAAAGCCCAAAAAACCTTGATAAAAATATATAAAATTCTTAAAAATTCCAAAAATCTATTTTTATATTTTACAATTTTCTCTATATTATTATATATAATAAATGTATTTGGAAAATTTTGGACTTAATTTTCTATTTTTAATTTCAATTTCAATTCTACCATTTATTAAATCCCTTATTTGGGATATTTTTGACTTAAAAATATATAAAATTAGCAAAATTATTCAAAAAATAAAAAATATTAAAAATAAAAAATATTTAATTATTCAATTTTTGCTTTTTTTTTATTATATTTATATATCTTTTATCTATTATAGTATACATACTCTTATATATCATACATTATACATTTAAAAGAAAATGAAAATATAAAAGTCTGAAAATATAAAAAATGTAAAAAGATAAAATTGAAAATAAAATATAAAAATATAAAATATAAAGTTAAAAACCCACGTAGAAAAATAGAAAAAGAAGCTCATAATCACTTTTGTACATTCATTTGCCTGATCTATCATTTTTTGCTCCCTGTGATTGACCTCTGCACATACTTGCACCTATACACATCCTTGTTATAATTCCACACTATTATTTTCATTGTTTGACTATTATTATGGGTTAATTATTGATTACTTGGGATTTTGTCTGAGATCTCTTCGACGGCTGTTGATCCAGCGTGTGGATTGACAAGACTTCAGCAAAATCTTTGTTATCACCTTCTTCCGAACTTAGATTGAGCAGAGCCTAAGCATAAGGGGACCCGATGGCCACTATATATACTCTATTCATCTACTTCTCCCATTATATGCATCATTTTTCGCCCTTCTTATATACTTATACTATCTACATCCCTAAGTATAGGGGGAAGGCTAACTTCTGTTTTTATTTTATTTTTCACACTCTTACGCCTATCCCAAGCTATGTCTTCTCTACGCTTCTTGTACTCTAAGGGCATAGCACTCGCTAAGTATAGGGGGTGCGTATATACTCCATATATATATATTACCCATAGCTCGTACTTTCACGTAAGTCTATATTCTTAATTACGAGGTGGGGAACTAACTTATAAAATCTACAAAAAATAACTTTGTGTTTTGTGCAACTAACATTTTGGGTGTAACAAAAATTTTGAAAAATGGGTTATTCATTTTCTTTAAAAAGAAAATAACAATAAAGAAAAAACAACAGAATCCTGCAAAAAAAGATCAAAAAAAAGCTGTTTGCATTTCAACATCTAACTTCCTTGTGCACTTCATGCTTATGCATTTGTGAAAAGCCATTGGGTTCTGAACCAAGTTTGAGCAGAAACAGAGAGTGGTCTGGAGTTGGTCTTAATCCACCTAATTTTCAGAGGAACTTCAAGAAAGAGGATTTTAGAAGCTTCAGATCTTTGACTTAATTATTTGAGTTCCATATGATAATGTGTAGAATTTGACTCTTAGTGTCTAACCTGGTGGCCTCATTCTGGATACGACTCTTGAATAGGGAATTAATTTGTACTCTCGCACTATGCACTCAAGTCAACTTAGACGAGGTATTGGAATACTATGTGGTCTCTTTTTTGGTAGCATGGACATCTAAAGACCGAAGTACATGTTGAAATAAAGCTTTGGAAAAGGGATGGATAACTGGACACAATTTTTTCTAAGACCCTAAAACATGTACGAAAAAAAGATTCCATATATAGGGGCACAACAAGATCCACACAGGGCTACCAAAAATCCAAACAAATAGAATCCAAATACCAAATAAATATTTGACCAAAAGGGTCCAAGCTTCAAGAAAACTATAGATCATGGAGGAAGCTTGGCTAAATTGGATGGCTTCACAATGAAAGGGGACTACACTGTTCACCCTCCAGTTCTTTTCCCCTTTTTCTAATTTCTCCCCCTTTTCGATTGTGAACACAACATGACAAACCTTACAAGGAAGTACCTGACTCCCTGAGGATGAGTTATTGGGGGAGAGGCTTACATGGTAGTCCGACAGTCTTCATGGCAAAAGCTAAAACCTTTCACACACATGAGTCAATTGTTCAATGTTCATTGGTATGCTTTGGTAAGGTGATTGATCTGAGATGACTTTTGAGCTAAAACTATGACAATGATGTGTAGAACTTGGAGGTTGTTGATTTTAAAACCCTACGTCTCACAGAAGTTCCACCAAAATAATAATCCAAAGGTCGGGTCTAGCTCCGTTTTCACCTTTTGCTCATGATCTTGGTACGAAACCCAATCGTATTTCACCTCATTTTATTCTCTAGATGCTTAGGGACGAGCATGGTTTAAGTATAGTGAGTTGATGAATATGTAATTCATCACTCTAAAAGTGATTAATTAAGCTCACTTCCCAAAATTTCATTTGCATTTTATCGATTATCTTGCCTAATTAACATTATTGCATATGTAAATAATAATGGCATTTTATCATGCATAATGGCATAAAATAAGAAAACAAAAATCTCAGCCCATTTGACCTGTAAAATAAGCTAACTTCCCTGTTAATTCATGCTGAGTCCAAATCACCTGAAACCACCTCCATTGTGTACATATCACTGAAAAGAATAAATGAAAAATACAAAAAAATCACTCACAAATAAAATGATAAATAAACCCAAACCCTAATTCCAGAATTTACGGACTAAAACACAGATATCTTCATCATACAATGTCTTATTTGATTCTACTCACTCTTGACTAATTTGCATTCAATTACCTTCAAAACAAGATCACAAGTGAATCAGAGCTTATATGTGAAAGTTGGGTTTTGGGCCTCTTTTGTACATTGTGTATTTTACTTGATTTGACCTATTATTATATGTACATATTTAACTATTTGATTTTATTTCTTTTTCATTTACTTTCTTTGGTAAAATTATTATTAAAATATACAAAATTCTAAATCAAAATAAAACCAAAATCAAAGAAATTTATTTAGTCTGTATGCTGACTGATAGTCCGTACAAAAGTCATCTTTTTTGTACTATATTATATTTCTTCATTTTGTTAATTTATAAAAATCCAAAAAATAGAGTAATGTGTAAATATTTGTCTTTGATCTTATCATATTATATCTAGAGTTTTATTTTATTTAATAATAAAAAAATACAAAACAAAAAATCAAGGTATTCTATGTACATGGAGTACCCCCAAAAATATTACTTTATGCAAATGACCTATTTTGATTTTAGTCTCTCCATGAAAGTTGTAGATCTCATTGAGATGCGTATTGAAGAAAAACTTTTTTCATTCCGAGGTCTCTACCATTAAATTTTTTTTTGAAGAAAATTTTTCATTCCGAGGTTGTTTGCTTTTTCTTTCGAATTTATCTTTGTATTTTATTTTTTGATTTTTCTGGAGCTGACATGTTGCAGCTCCTGGAATTGCCACTTGTCACCCAATTTTAGGCAATTAAAATTTTGATTTTTTTTAAATGTAAAAAATTAAATAAAAAATATAAAAAATAGAAATTAATAATAACAATAATAACGCATGGCCAAACCTCAGCCACTCGATCTCAAACGATCGGACAACTGAGGCTCATCATCTTTCTCCCGCCTTTTCCCAATAGGGAGGGGGGCGCCACCGCCATTGTCTTTCCCCTTTAGGCCACTACCACCGTATCACATCACCTCCCTCTTTCCATCATTGCAACCCGACCACCATCTCTAATCTCCTTGTCTCCGATCTCAATCAAGCCCCGTGAATCTCCTCACCCGATCTCCCTCTCAATCAGTTCCACTCCCCTTCCTCTTTGGGATGATTGTTGCTCCTAAATCTTGACTACCGCCATCGCTCAGTCAGATCCATGTCCTTGATCCCCATCACCTTCACGATTCTCGTACAACACCATCATATATCCTTGGCGTGAATCCATTCAGATCCATCCCCATCCAATCCTATCACTATCGCCTCATGCCAACAACCCATCATTTCCCGACTACCTTATCTATTTAAGCCCTAGCTCTGTCAGCGGAGAGAGGCATCTATCGTTACACCAGCAAAAGGGGCAACCAAATTAGGAGATGGTGACAGCGTCTCCGACAACCTCCTCAAGATTAGCGAGATCCGAGGAGCTCCTCCTTGACGCAACTCCGCCATAGTTGCTTGCATGACATCGAGCCACCTCAACCTTACTCTCCCTCTCCTCCACCATACATTGCCTACACACCTCCAGAACTCCACCTTCATCCAAGTGCCACACCGCCCGAGTGCCACTAGGTCTCCGATCGACATCTACAATCGAGGCCTCGCCTCTGATTCCAGAATCGCCGCCTCTCTACTCGACCTCCACGACCAGCAGCAAGGAGGAGCTACACCTTTCACTGCTATTCGACACGCTCCAGCCATGCCTCTTCCCCGCCTTCGGTCATGCCTTCACCGATCTCCAGCAATTAATGGTGAAGATTCGACTCCTCCAGTCCGCCTCTTAATCACTTCTCCCAGGTCCACCAACGACGACCACACCGTAATACCACCCATCAATTGTGATTCCACATGTCCTCCACACTCCTCTCGTACACCATCGGGGGTTGACCCGAGGCCTCCCCACGTGAGGCGCATGTGCGAGAGGGAGAATGTGATCCATACACCCTCCTGGGGGATTTTGCTAGAAAATCCCTCAAGGTTTTACCTTATTTCCAACCACTCCCTATCGCTCAAGGGTCACGTCTACACACGTACTGCTTGGGAATTTTGCACAAAAGACCCTCTAGGTCTCATTAATTACCATTTAATCCCTATTATGCATCATTTATTTTATTTAATTCTTGTAACACTGCAAACAGAACCCTATCTTTATTCTATTATTTCAAATTCATTCTGGCATCATTTTATTATTTTAAAAAATTCATTTTTTTCTATAATTAATTCTTTACATTTTGGCACAAGATTTACATTTTCAATCTATGTGGTTGTTTAATAATTATTAGTCTTATGAATAATTGCTTATTTTCCCAATCTATGCGTAAAGATTTATATTTAATTAGTCAATGCTCGAAAAGTTGTGAAAAATTCATGGATAGTATAATTAATCATATTTCACATTATGCCAAAAAATTGCTTTTGCATGCATCATTTACTAGATCAAAATTATTTTATGGATTTCAATATATCATTTTTAATAGGTATTAAACTCAACATTTTTAGGGTTTAGGATTTTTTAGGATATTTCATCTAATATATCTTGGATAATTTTATTTCCTGAAAATAACTACGTTTAACTTTTATTACAATTAATTATTGTAATTCACCTTGTTTGCATCATTTGATTTATTATATATTCACCGTGCATCCAAAAATTCTAAAAAGATTAAAGTGCATTTATTTCATCATAATTAACATCTTGGCCAAGTTTTGTAATTTTTGGACATCACTTGATCAATAATATTTTTTTCTAATCCTTAAAATTGTCATATATTCGCATTTTCATCCAAAATATGCATTAAAAATATCAAAAATATCCTGCCTCGAAAACCGTGCATGAACTTTAATGGACATTAATATAGGTTGTTTCTTTGCCTCCTCGAGTTCGACCTCAAGGCTTGCCCAAGATAAATAAACATAAACCACTTCGATTAAAATTAATTAATTAAATTAAGTGGTTAATTTCTTGATTGATTTCAATTACCCACATACAACAAAACGACGACATTGTTTTCATACGAGTAATTTATTAAAGTTATCTAAGGGTTCATCGGACTCATCACTCGATCAATTGTAATTTATATAATTCTTTTGATCACTTTTCGATAATATCAACTTTGGATAGGTGATTTCCTATGATGGTTAGATCAGAATTGTCTACCTTATCCACATTGTAAGATGCTGAAGTGTTGACAGCCATTGGTGTGTAGAATAAGTAAAAATATGTTTCTGAAATGTGCGGAAAGAAGATAAAGTAGCTGAGCTATCTGCCATTTCCTCGAAAATCTGCTATAGTACATCCTCATCTTTGTTGAAGTGGGACCCTCCACAAGCGACATCATCCAATATTTGATTTTCTGAACTCAAACTCCTAAAGAAGTTAAGCACGAGGCTAGTATTTAGTATATCATGATGGGGGCACTTCTCCATCAAATCCTTGAAGTGTTCCCATGCCTCGTGAATAGCTCATGGGAGATATGGGAGAAGTTTGCTATGAGTGATATGATGAATCTCAGATTCATCACTCTAAATCTCATTTATTTAGCTCAAATTCCTCAAAATCATCAGCATTTCTTCATATTCTACATAATTATCTTTCATGCGTGTTTTCATAAGAATTGCATTTTAGCACTAATTTTTGCACAAATAAAAAGTCAAAAATTCCAGCCAAATTTGACTTGTAAATAGCCTAACTTCCCCCATTTTTAACTCATTCATGCTAACTCCAAATGACCCAAATAACCTCCACTGTGTACATATCACTAACAAGAATAAATGAAAAATACAAAAAAATAACCAACCGAAATAAGTGGACCAAAAACCGAAACCCTAGTTTCAGGATTTCTGGACTAAAAACCTCATATCTTTCTCATCCAGTGTGTGTTTTAATCCTACCCAACTTTTGAACTAATGTACATTCAATTACCTTCAAAACAAGACCAAGTTCAATTGAATCGGAGCTCATATGAGAAAGTTGGGTTTTTTGGGCCTCTTTTGTACATCTTGTATTTTAGCGGTTTTGACCTATTATTTTATGTACATAATTAACCTATTTTAGTTTGTTTCTTTTTCTTTTATCTTCTTTGATAAAAGTTTTATTAAAATTCGCAAAAATACAAATCCAAATTGAGCTTAAATTCAAAAAAACAAATTGAGTCTGAGTCTTCATTAACCATTTGTACAAAATTGGTCTTTTTCTTATTTTTTTTGTTTCTTTTTTTTTATTAATTATTAAAAATCCAAAAAAATTATATTAATGTGTAATTATTTATCTTTGATTTTATCATATTTTTTTCGGATTGTTATCTAGTTTAAAAATGACATAAAAATTACAAAATCGAAAATTCAAGGTATTCTGTGTACATGGGATACCCCAAAAATATAACTTTGTGCATTTATCGATTTTGGTTTTGATGTCTTCATGAAAGTTTTAGATCACATCAAGATGAGCAATTTTTGTGAAGAAACATTTTTGATTCGAGGTCATTTGCTATTTATTTTGCATTTTACAAAATCTTTATTTTTTCGAATTTTGTGGTGCTGACATGTGGCAGCTCTTGGAGCCGCCACATGTCATCCATTTTTGGCATTATTTTGAATTTGTTTTCATACAAAAATTAAAAAAAATAAATCCATGCATGTGCGAAGCACGTGCCACCAGGCACGTGCCATGCACGTGCCGCTCACCAGCCCTCCTTCGCCCGCCACGTGACGTTACATGGGCCGTCCAATCTTGCTCGATCGGACGGCACCTGTGCATCTTCCCCATCACCCCCTTTCCCAATTTAGACGCCTCCGCCCTGAAATCTTCGCCCATCTCCGATCGCTGCCACCCGCGAATCTCTCCAAATCAGTCGTCGCACCTCCCTCAATCCCATCTCCTCCTCCAATCAAATCCCGTCCCGATCGAACCCTCATCTCAGATCCTCTCCCTTGCAATCAAATCCCCCGCACCTCATCAGATCTCACCGACCTTCCTCGGCTGGCTTTCCTTCTCCTGCCTCCTCCCTCTCTCCTATTTAAAGACCACCGCCGACCCTCGAATGACCATCCGTCGAGACGCACTTCAACGAGCTCCGGCGTGACAGACCGGGCTCCATCTTCCCCAGCGAGATCCGGCGTCCTCCCCGACGCTGCTGCAGCTCACGACGCTTCTCTGTCGCCTCTGCCTAGCTCCGGTGCAACGCCGTTGAGCCCACACCATCGTCCACCTTCGACTTCTCCTCCGTCGAATCCCTACTCTCGAAGCTCCTCCATTCATCGTCGTCAACTCCCCGTCGCTAGCACGCCCAACAATCAGAGTCCACACGATCGTCCGGGCTTCATCAACTAAAGCTATACCATTCACCTCCAGCAGCCAACCAACCACCGCAGAGCGACGCTGATGCTCCTTCATCAGTAGACGTTTGCTTTAGTCACCGGTCAATACTCCCCCGACCGCCTCTCTATCGAAGCCAGCCGACCGTGTGTCGGCCATCAGCAACCATCCGATCAATAGCATCGAGCAATACGACCATCCATCCATGCTGAAAGCTTAATTAACGGACCAAACAACATCAACAGCTCAGATGGATCCTCAGCCTCATGTCCGGACCTGAGTCCCAGACCAAGGCCGAAGCACGAGACCTCGACAAGTGGCAGCCAAGCCTACCAGCTCTTCGAACCTGCCACAGCACGTGCATACCACATGACGGCTGGAAAAACATCAACAAGGCCCTCCTGATCTACCAGAATTGCACTTCAATCCCCATGTCACATGCCATGCATGTGATCTGGTAAACAATTGTAGAGAAGCCCCCGGAGGTCCCTCGATTGGCCGTCCAGCCCTCGCCAATCAGAGGGCACGTGCCACCACGTGCCCCTCTAGATATTTCGCAAGAAGACCCCCTGAAATATTGATAATTATATCGAGGTCCCCCCTGCATTGCATTTAAATAATTATTGTATTTAATTGCAGAAATACCCTTGTGTTCCCCATTGAGTTTAGACATCTACATGATATTATTTTATTACTCAAAAAATAACAAAATAGTTGTAATTTAATTCTCTACATTTGGACATATGGTAGACATATTTGCGATCGATGGTTAATTAATAATTAATTATTTTGTAGAAAATTACATATTTTGCCCATTTTGAGCTTTTAAATTTGCCATTGATTAACTGTTGCTCTAAAAATTCCCAAAAAATCACATATTGTAGAATTAATTGTACCTGACATTGTGCCCAAAAAGAATTGAATTTTCATGCTTAGATTGCCCTGTAAAAATCATTTGCATATTTCAGTATTAGATTTTTATTAGGTATTGAAACTTGTATTTTCGAGGTTTAGATTTTTCTGAGATCAATCACCTAGTGATAGATCTTAGATAAATTTATTCTTTGAAAATAATTATGTTTAATATTTATTATAATTAAATATTGAAATTCATTTTGTTTGCATTTAAAAATTCATAAAAATTCAAAAATTCATATTGCATCTAAAAATCCCAAAAAATTTACAGCGCACTCATTTCATCATAAATTGCATCTTGGCCAAGTTTCATATTTTTCGAACATCGTTTAAGCGTAATTTACAATTTAGTCCATAAAATAGGCTGAAATTGCATTTTGCATCATTTATTGCATTAAAAATTCTAGAAAAAGACCGTCTCGAAAACTGCGCACGAATTTTGATAGACATAATTCTAGGTTGTTCCTTTGCCTCCTTGTGTTCATCTTTGAGACTTGTCCAAGTAAAATAAACATAAAACCACTCGATTAAAAATTTAATAAACAATTGTGGTTATTTTCTTGACCGATTCCGATTGCCGCCTACACGAAACGACAAAATCATCAATTATTTTCAGGCACAACAAATACAACACATCTTTTTAACAAAGCGAATTTCGGGACTCGTCATATGGCGTCGTTGCGGGGAGGCAAATGTCTTAGATTTGTGTTTTGAAAATTTTCGCTTGGTTTTCCGCATTCGGGTAGTCTGACCCCCAAATTTCTCATTGTAAATTCCTTTTTAAACATTTATTTCTCTAATTTTATTTTTTATTTATTTTGAGTCACTCTCTTACACAAATCTCTAATATTTTTCTTGTGACGTACCAGGCGTACGTGGAGCGGTTTTTTAGGAACCGAAGCATCTTCACTGACTTCTGAAAAAGCTGCAAATAAATTAAGATCGAGTTGAGTCGAGAGCGTAGAGTCTAGGTTTTAAATTTCTGCAATTTTATTTCTGTAATTAATTCCTCATTTACAACGGTGTCCGTTTGAACTCTCGCGTGTGTAAAAAGACCTTGAACTATTCTTGTGGTGTGTCGTGGCCTGTTTCAATATTCAGTGAGGGTGGGGCCCGACTTGAGTGGCGATTAGGATAGACCTGCACATACGGCTCTCAGGGCATTTTAATTTTTATTGTGCTCGTAGGAATTATGCCACAATTCACATTAATCAAGACGCACATAGATCGTTCAACTTAGCCAAATTCAACTCAATTCTTCCCCGCTAATAGAACTTTCTGCTAGGTGCGGTTTTTCATCGGCTTGCATTCAGTTAGAATAAGTTTTCAATTTCTGTCTAACATCCCACACGGAGATTGCGAGGATTCACTGTAAGTCTTCTAAACTAGCATACATCATAGTTTTTCGGGTGCATCTGCTTTTCCCGAACTTCTCCCTCTTGTTTTGTCATATAATTTTAAAGGAAATTGGGACTAGACGGTAGATGAGTATTTGTGCTTACTTAATTCTTCATTGATCGCCTAATTTAAATTGGGACTGTTAATTATAGCCTACTTTTAATAACCCATAAAATCAAGAATTCTTGCGGGAGAGCAACCCCGACCTTGGATTGTTTTATTTTTCTGAGTAAGCAAGAGATGACACTTAAGGCTAGATCCTAAACCGGATTTTCACATTGACTACTGATTCTATCATAAACGATTAGCAACTTCTCAGTGAGGATCTACGGGTAGCCGATAAATGGTCATGATTTCCATAGCAGAGTGGGTGGTTTTGAGGACACTGCGTAAGGCTCCGTCCTCAAGTAACTGGTAGCCATTCTACGATATGTACTTACTCCCATACTGGCTGAAAGTAGGTAGAACTAGTCGTAAGAATTCGAGCCAGTCATTATGAAAATTTAAGCACCTAACAGCTCGCTAAATTTTTGCCAAGATTGATTTATCACCAACTAAAATTGAAAAGAAAATTGCCGAACTCTTACGGCTTCATTGTATAAGTTGGTGAATCCAGGGTTTAATTTGTATTTGCATTGGTGTGCGTGAACCGATATCGAAGATCAAAAGCCGCACATTTGATAAAATTTCTTTTGACTATCCCATGAAATCATCTCTCTCCTTTCTTGATTTAAACCTCATCATGGAACTCTTGCCCAAAAACTCTTACAGACCCATCCCCTCATTCCTTTCAGCTCTTTCAAAAATGACCGAACATTTATCTGAAAATCCATCAGAGCTATACTATGAAAATGAATTTGTCTCGGTTAGGCCCAAATCAACTAAATCCTCTTCTTTCAATAATCCTCCAACATTTGCGGGAGTCTTTTATCCATGGATGAATTCGGCCCCTCATTGAACTCCAACTCGAATCCTCCGATCACACATGACCACCTACCATCTTGGACTGAACCATCTTATTCCCGGTTTCTCGCCAATGAACCATTTCAAGATCAAAATCCCTTGGAGTCTCATGATTGGCAGAGAAACCAAACCCAGATGAAAAGACCCGCACTTAATGATCATTAGTGTTGGATTGACCGCAACGATCAAATCCCTATTGAGCAACCCGAATATCACTCATTTGATCAGCCTATACATACAGAAGACCACATGGATGAGATAGACACATATGAACCCTGTATGACCCCATTATTTGAGGATACGATCAATCATGACCATGAAAGTAGACTCTGCTCAAACCAGGATGACATGCATGAGTCACAACATGTTGAGTATGAGACCTACACATTCTCGCAAAACCCTTCCACTGAGCAGCCTCCTTCCACAATTTTTTAGGAGAAAATTTTAGAAAATAATGATCATATATCGGATATTTAAAGAAATTCTCCTCTCAGCACCTACAAGAAAATGGAAGATGAAATTATTGAACACAAACTGACTGCTCCCATGATTGATCATGAACAGAATTTTGAGAGTGATATTTCGAGGATAAATAAAAGATTTGAGTTAATAGAGGATAGAATTCAAAAATTTACCGACTGATTAATCTCAATCTCTGGTGGCTCGGACATTAAAATGAATGAGTAAATGATTGGATCTATGATTAGAAATTTTGAGGATATTCAGAAATATGGGGACGATTCTGACAATAGCACTTCTGCATATTATTATTCCCCTAGAAATGACTATGCCTCTGATTCTTACTCTGAACATCAAAGCCCCTGCTCAGCTGAGGAATACACCACATCACCACACCACACAGAAAATATAAAAAAATTGGAATATTCAAAAATCACAAAAAAATCGAAAATCTTGAAAAATACATAACAATTAAAGCTGAAGAAGATCTGAAGAATTTGGATCCTACTGTACGGGAAGCACTGGAAAAGAAACTGATTTTTGAACTTCCCTTTCTACAGGCCATTGAACACTTCTTCGACCTTAAAGGATTTGTAATGGACAAATTAATGATAAAAAGTCAGGAAGGATTAGAACAAAGACTGAAAGACATATCTTGTGAATGCCTCCTTCTTGGTGTTGAGGAGAAAAACCAAGAGCCGCATAGTGAAGCGATTGCCCAGATTTGACTGCATAATCAAAGACACAATTTTCACCCAAGCTCGTATTGATGACTATTCACGGATCAATATCCTCCTGACCTCTGTATTTCATGAACTCAAACTCAGGCCAATTCAGAAGATACGAGAGATTGTTTAATTGGCTGACCGATCAATAAAGTGGCCGAGAGGAACCATTTCTGTCATCATGACATTCCAAGGTGCTCCGCTCAAAGTAGAATTCACGATCATTGATATTGAGCATCAAGGAGAATTGACCCAGTCTCCAATTATTCTCAGAATGCCATTCTTAGAATTCGCTAAGGCAATTATTGATTGTGAGACTCGGGAAATCAATTTCACTGCATTGGAAGCACTTCGATCTGACCCAGTCTTTAAGGAATCACGATTTTCTGAGGCAACCCACGAAGTCCCCGACAACCGTAACCATGAAGTGGTAGAAGAGCCCTACCCCGCTGCCACGCCTGAGATAACGGTTGTTGATGAGACTATTGGTTTGGAGAATCTCCCCCCTGCTCCATTCCCAGCTACTCTCACCATGGAGAATCGAGTATATGAATCATATGATCCGAGACTTATGCATGGGCACACCCTAGGTCAACCTACTCTTACTACATGTATTACATCAACTCGACACAGGAATGCTCCAACATGGAATAAATTAAGAACGAACATGTAAAAACTCTTCCCAGTATTTCAATTCTCGCGGATCTCAAAATAGATAAATCTTTCTTCTATGATCCTGAGACATATGCATGGTCGCACCCAGGGGCAACCTACTCTGAATATCTTGACCAAATCATTAAAAATCGAGAGTGCACCAACATTTAGAAGACTAAGAACAAACATGTAGGACGAATACCGACCAAGGAGAAAAATTCCAATGGCTACTCATCTGGATACTCAAGTGAACCGACACCATCACGAAACAAGAAGAAGAAAGTCACCTTTGACCTTTCGCAAGAGGAATCAGTTGATGATCCCTCATCAGGTCAGGAAAAGGTAGTCTACATGAGTGAAGTCTGTTTGACAGCTCTAAAGCCATATCTTTGCAAGGATCCAAAATTCGATTCTCGTTGGACAACTCCTGTTCCTAACTACTATTCATCCAATGCAGATGCTCCTGCCCTCTTCAAGTACACTAGAATTATTTCTTATGAGCTGACTGAGACCGGCGCTTCCGAGTATTCATCCGAGGACAAACCGCTTGATCCCAAGAAGGAACGAATTTTGAGGTTACAAATGAAGAAACAAAAAGACCAGAATATTTGGAGTATGTCCACTTTCGAATACTACTCCTCTGAGGATAATTCCGATGATGGATATCTTTCATCTGACTCAAACACTTCATCCACTATCCATCATGATTTTTCTGAGGATGACACTGATAATGGTTGGGAATCATATGCTTCATCTCCATCTCGCTATTCCGATCTCCCATCGCAGTCTCACAAAAAGATATGCCAAAAACCACCATAATCATCGGCTACCCTCCCTCCCTACCAACCACATCGGTCTCCTTGTACAACTTCTTCCTCTACCTAGGCCAATGCCTAAGTATAGGGGGAGACCGATGCCATCTATAGATACCATCCCTCTCTTATCTCCCGCTCGCTCCATTTCCACCCTTCTCTTAGGCTGACCAAAGCCTAAGTATAGGGGGAATCGATGCCCATCTGTTTATACTCTCCTCATTCACATACCCCGATCACTTCATTTTTCCCGCTCTTCTTCTATACTTACACTGTTCACAGTCTAAGTATAGGCGGCGGTTTCGTAAATCTTGTTCTTTTTCTGTTCCTTTTTCACTCTCTTATGCTTAGCCCGAGCTATGTCTTCTTTACGGTTCTTGTGCTCTGAGGACACAACACTCGCTAAGTATAGGGGTGTCTGTATATATACTTTGTATATATTTTACTCATATCTCGTACTTGCGCATAAGTCTATATGTATTTGCAGGGTGGGTAATTAATTCAAAGAAAATAAAAGAAAAGAAAAAAAGTTTTGCTACTAACATCGACTGTTCCCAACATTTTTGAAAAAATGGCTTCTTATTCATTTTTGAAAGAAAACCCAAAAAAATCACAAAAAAAATCACAAAAAGAAAAAAAATGTGTCTGCATTTCACACACCTGCACTTTATCCAGCATCGCATTCATTCGTATCTGTGAAAAGTGATTGGGTCCTGGACCGAGTTATGAGCAGAAACCGAGAGTGGTCTGGACTTGACCTTAATCCACCTAATTTTCAATGGAACTTCACCAAGAAATAGGATTTTAGAAGCTTCAGGTCTTTGACTTGATTCTTTGAGTTTCACATGACAATGTGCAGCATTTGACTCTTAGTGTCTAACCTGGTTTCTTCATTCTAGGTGCAACTCTGGAATAGGGAATTAATTTGTACTCTCGCACTATGCATTTAGCTCAACTCAGAAAGTGATGTTGGAAGACTGTGTGAGTTTCTTTTCTGATAGCGTGGAAATCTAAAGACCGGAGTACGGGTTCAAAAAAAACCTTCGGAAAAGGGATGGATGGCTGGACAGAATTTTTTCTAAGACCCCAAATAGTGTACGGAAACAAAAAGATTCTATATTCGTAGGGGCACAACAAGATCCAAGCAGAACCACCAAAAATTCCAAATACAAAGAAGCATTATACCAAATAAATATCTTACCAAAAAGGTCCAAGCTTCAAGAAAACCTACAGATCTTGGTGGGCGGCTACACTGGCCATCTTCACAAGGAGAGGTGACTACACTGGCCACCCTCCAGTTCTTTTCTCCTTCCTCTAACTTCTCTCCCAATTCGATTGTGAACACAACGCGACAGACCTTAGAAGAAAATACCTGACTCCTCGAGGACGAGTTACTGGAGAGGAAAGGAGCATGTGACGAGTTCGGAAAAGCCGCGTTAAGAAGTTGCTTTTATTGTTCGTGCGTGAAATTAATGGAAGTTGTTCGTTATAGGCGGCGATCGGAAACAGTCAAGAAATAACCACAATTTTTAATAAAATTCAATCAAGTGGTTTTTATGTTTATTTTACTTGGGCAAGTCCCAAGGTCGATCACAAGGAGGCAAAGGAACAACCTAGAGTTGTGTCTATCAAATTTTTAGTTCGATTTTCAAGGCGGTTTTTTTTGGAATTTTTTCAATGCAATATGTGATGCAAAATGCAAATTCGGCCTATTTTAGGGACTAAAATGTAAATTTCAATCAAACGATGTCAGAAAAATACGAAACTTGGCCATAATGTAAATGGCGATGAAATGAGTGCACAGTAATTTTTTGGGATTTTTAGATGCAATATGAATTTTTTATGAATTTTTAAATGCAAACAAATTAATTTTCAATATTTAATTTTAATAAATATTAAACCTACTTCTTTTCGAGAACTAAAATTGTCTAAGATCTATCACTAGGTAATGGATTTTAGAAAAATCCTAGACCTAAAAAATGTGGGATTTAATACCTATTAAAAATAAAATAGTGAAATATGCAAAATGATTTTTACAGAGCAAAATATGCATGCAAATGCAAAGATTTTTGGGCACAATGTTAATCAAAATAATCTCTATAATATGTGATTTTTGGAGAATTTTTAGAACAACGGTTGATTAACTAAGAATTTCAGAGCACAGATTGGGCAAAATATTCTAATTTCCACAAAACAATTATTTATTAATGAACCGTCAATCACAAAAATGTCCACAGTAGCTCACAATGTAGAGAATTAAGAGATGAACAAAATGCTATTTTTAAATGAATAAAATGATGTACTGTAGAGGTCTATAATGGATGGCGAACACAGGGGTACATATGCAATTTAAGTAAATAGATAAAATTCAAAATGCAGAACATGGACCTACTTGAAATTACCTATAACTCGGGGGGGGAATTTTGCAATTGTTCCAGAATGGCACGTGCCCTGCACGTACCTCTGGTTGGCTGGGCTGCGGCGCAAATCAGAGGATTTCCAAGGGGGCTTCTGCAAATGACCTAGGTGGTCACGTGCGTAGCACGTGACCCCTGGCTGGCGTGCCGACGAAGTTTCCCATGCACGTGCGGGGCACGTGCGGGGGACCTCGGGCTTCGAGCCCGGCGGCTGGTGGCGAGTCGAAGGCGGAGGCGAAGGATCGGTGGAGGGAGGAAGACGTCGGCGAGTCGAGTAGTTGCTGGAGCGGCCGGTGACGTCGCCTTGCACAGCCGACACATGGCCGTGGGCTGTTGATGCTGCGATGGAGCGGCGCTGCTGCGGAGCAGCTGTGGAGACGCTCCGGTGGATGGGTTGCATTGGTGAGGCGGAGTAGCAGCCCAGGTGCTGGTGTCGTGGCGGAGCAGGGGCGTTGGCGTAGTCAGCGGTCGGTGTGGATCGGCGATGGTGGAGGATAGTCGTTGGCGGAGTAGTTGAACGGTGATGTCGTTGATGAAGCTGCTACGGAGGAGCGGGCGTTGATGTCGAGCGTCGACCGGCTTGGCTCAGGCGGAGGGTGTCGCCGATGGTCGAGGAGCGAAGGTGAAGGGGTTGTGGGTGCTTCGGAGCGGAGGCGAGGGATCGGTGGAGGGAGGAGGACCGGCGAGCGGAAGGGGATGGCGGCGCGAGACGCAGATAGAGAGAGAGAGGGATGGAGAGAGAGAGAGATTACCGGGAGAAGACGAAGGCTCGACGGTGGAGCCGGAGCGAAGAGCGGCTCGGGCGGAGCTGCGACGAGGAGATGTCCTCGGATCACGCCGGTTCGAGGGCTGTCACCACCTGAAGGAGTAGGTCTGCGGATGGCTTGGACTGGGGGCGGCCGGGTCTCTTAAATAGGATAGGGTCGGCGAGGATTACTGGGAAGGTGCGGCCGTTGCGAGGCTTACAGAGGAAGGTTGGTCGTTGGGGTCAACGACGATGGAGGAGGGGGCCATTGGCGGAGGTTTCGGAGAGGGCGGCGACGCCCGAGGGATCGGGGGTGACGGTTGGGGAAGATGATGGTGCGGGCCGTCCGATCGGCCGAGATCGGACGACCCTAAGGGCGGCACGTGGCGGGCAAATGGGGAGAGCGGAGCACGTGCGTAGCACGTGCCTGGGGGCACGTGCGACGCACGTGCGGTCGATTAAATTTTTTTTTACAAAAACGGATAAATAAAATTTCCAAAAATCACTGACACGTGGCGGCCCCTGGGGCGGCCACATGTCAGCTCCATATAAATCGAAAATAAATTATTTGTAAAATCAAAAAGAAATAGCAAAGAACCTCGGATCGAAAAAGTTTCTTCATGAAAAATGCTCGTCTCGACGAGATCTACAACTTTCATGAAGACATCAAAGCCAAATTCGGTCAAATGTAAAAAGTGAATTTTTGGGGCATCCTATGTACATAGAATACCTTGATTTTTGTTTTTCTAATTTTTTGTCATTTTTAATCACGATAAAAATCCGTAAAAATATGGCAAAATCAAAGATAAATAAAAGACACCTTAATCTATTTTTTTTGTATTTTTAGTGATAAAAATTATTTTCATAAAACACAGGTCAAAAAGCCGCGAAAATAATACAATGTACAAAAGAGGCCCAAAACCCAACTTTCACATACGAGCTCCGATTCACTTGAACTTGGTCTTGTTTTGGAGGTAATTGAATGTGCATTAGTTCAAAAGTGAGTAGGATCAAACTGGACACTGGATGGGGAAGATATGGGGTTTTGAGTCCGAAAATCCTGAAACTAGAGTTTGGGTTTTTGGTCCACTTAACAGGGTTAGTGATTTTTTTGTATTTTTTATTTATTCTTGTTAGTAATGTGTACACAGTGGAAGTGGTTTTGGGTTATGCGGTGTTAGCATGGAGGAGTGAAAAAAATAGGGGAAGTTAGGCTATTTACAGGTCATTTTTGGCTTGCATTTTTGGCTTCTTATTTTATGCAGAAATTAATGCTAAAATGCAAGACTTATGAAATCGTGCATAAATGCTAATTATGCGAAATAAATGCAGGAATGCAGTTGATTTTGAGGGACTTGAGCTTAATTAATGAGACTTAGAGTGGTGAATCCGAGATTCATCATCCCCCTATACTTAAACCATGCTCGTCCCTGAGCATCAGAAAGAAATGCCATGAAGTGAAATGATACTGGGTTCCATACCAAGACCATGAACTGAAGGTGAAAGTGAAACTAAACTCGACCTTTGGATTAATAGTGTGGCGGAACTTCTGTGAGACTTAGAATTTCAAAATCAACAGCCCTCAAGTTCTACACATCATTGACACAGTTTCAACTCAGAAGTCATCTTAGATCAATCCTCTTTCCAAAGTATACCCTATGAACATTGAATAACCGACTCATGTGTGTGAAGGGTTTTAGCTCTTCCCATTCAGAATGCCGGACTACCATGCTCTTCTCCTCTCCAGTAACTCGTCCTCGGGGAGTCAGGTATTTCCTTCTAAGGTTTGTCGTGCTGTGTTCACAATCGAATGAGGGAGAAGATAGAAGAAATAGAAAATAACTGGAGGGTGGACAGTGTAGTCACCTCTCCTTGTGGAGATAGCCAGTGTAGCCGAGTCTCCACCAAGATCTGCAGGTTTCTGAAGCTTTGACCTTTTTGGTCGGATTTTATTTGGTAGAATGCTTCTATGTATTTGGAATTTTTGGTGGTTCTGCTTGGATCTTGTTGTGCCCCTACGGATAGAATCTTTTGTTCCGTACATTTTTTGGGGTCTTAGAAAAAATTGTGCCCAGCCGTCCATCCCATTTCCGAAGCTTTATTTCAACCCGTACTCCGGTCTTTAGATTTCCACGCTACCAGAAAAGAGACTCACACAGTCTTCCAACATCCCGTCTGGGTTGAGCTAAGTGCATAGTGCGAGAGTGCGAATTAATTCCCTATTCCAGTGTTGTACCCAGAATGAAGAGACCAGGTTAGACACTAAGAGTCAAACGCTGCACATTGTCATGTGGAACTTAAGGAATTAAGTCAAAAAGACCTGAAGCTCTTAAAATCCTATTTCTCGGTGAAGTTCCTTTGCAATTTAGGTGGATTAAGGTCAAGCCCAGACCACTCTCGGTTTCTGTTCATAACTCGGTTCAGAACCAATGACTTTTCACAGATGCAAATGCATGCGGTGATGGATGAAGTGCAGATGTGTGAAATGCAGACACACACTTCTTTTTTTTCTCTTTTTTTCTCTTTTTTTTTGAAATTTTATGCAAGGGATTTCTTTTATGCAAAAAATGAAATAAGAAGCCTTCAAAAATTTTGGGCAGGTCAGTGTTAGTGGTAAAACTCTTCTTCTTCTTCTTCTCTCTTTTTTTTCTTCTTCTTCTTTTTTTTTCAAGTTATTACCCACCCCGTAAATACATATAGACTTACGTGAAAGTACGAGATATGGGTGAAATATATACATAGTATATACAGACCCCCCCTATACTTAGCGAGTGCTGTGTCCTCAGAGCACAAGAAGCGTGAAGAAGACATAGCTCGGGCTAAGCGTAAGGGAGTGAAAGAAAGAAAGAAAAGAAAGAAAAAAATGAAAAGAAAAGCGGTCAGGAAATGAGGAGAGTATATACAGGTGGATGTCGGTTCCCCCTATACTTAGGCTTTGGACAGCCTAAGTATGGAAGAAGGGTGGATATGGAGCGATTTGGAGTCAGGAGAAGAATGATATATACAGATGGCATCGGTCCCCCCTATACTTAGGCCTTGGCCTAAGTAAAGGAAGAAGCTGTACAAGGAGACCAATGTGGTCGGGAGGGAGGGTGGTAGTGATCAGATAGATTTTCAATGTCCTCGCTCTGCGTGAAATAGATGGCCTCGACTTGAACTGTTTGTTCTTTGGGTGATTCAATGTATGGCTTCAGCATTTGTCCATTTACTGAAAACGGTTGAGCATTCTCTTTGAGTTCGGCAATATCTACGCTTCCATTGGTATGCACATCGACAACAATGTAGGGACCCATCCATTTTGATTTGAGTTTCCCATGAAAAATCTTCAACCGAGCATTAAACAACCACACTTTCTGTCCAGGGATAAAGGTCTTCTCTCGAATGTGTCTATCATGCCATCTCTTGACCTTGTCCTTATAAATCACACTGTTGTCATATGCCCGATTTCGGATTTCATTTAGCTCATTCAGATTTAAGTCTCGACATAGTTTCCCAAGGTGACAACTCCAATTCAACTTTTTGATCGCCCATTCAGATTTGTGAATCAATTCTGCACGAAGATGACATGGCTTGCCATAGATCATCCTAAAAGGTGAAGTACCGAGTGGAGTCTTATAGACTGTCCTATAGGCCCATAGAACTTGGTCCAACAGTTTCGACCAATTCTTCCTATCGGGACGAACCAACTTCTGGAGAATGCTCTTCACCTCTCTATTAGAAACCTCTGCCATGCCATTAGATTGTGGATGATATGGGTTGGCTATTCTATGCTCAAATTTGTACTCCTTGGCCAAAGATCTCATCTCCCGATTCACGAAGTGGCTACCTCCATCAGAAATCAATACTTTTGGTATCCCGAACCTCGCAATGATGTTATCTTTGATAAACTTGCAGACTACCTTGCTATCTGCGGTTCGGGTCGGAATAGCCTCTACCCATCTTGATAAATAATCTACCGCTAACAAGATGTACTCAAATCCATTGCTGTTGGGAAAGGGACCCATAAAATCAATCCCCCATGCATCAAAAACATCACAGAAAATTATTGGTTGCATGGGCATTTCGTCTCTATATCCCATAGTCCCTCCCATTCTTTGACAGATCGGGCATGACCGTACAAATTCATTAGCATCCTGAAATAAGGTCCGCGAGTAAAATCCACATTGGAGTACCTTGTGCGCGTTTCTCTTTCCCGAATGGTGTCCTCCAGCCTCGAGAGAGTGACAGTGTGTGAGGACACTCTGATATTCCTCCTGAGGAATACATCTTCTCCAGACACAATCCGATCCTTCATAGAAAAGGAAAGGATCGTCCCAATGGTATTTTCTCGAATCTGACTTTAATCGATCAATCATTTTTTTGGTCCAACCATAGGGAACCTTCTTGGAGACAAGATAGTTCACTATGTCGGAATACCATGGGGTTGAATCAATGACGCAAACTGATTCGTCTGGAAAAGTCTCCTTGATTGGTCCAATATGAGGATGATCGTTTTGCTCGATTCGGGAAAGGTGATCAGCAACCACATTCTTTATTCCAGGTTTATCCTTAATCTCCAAATTAAACTCCTGGATTAACAAGATCCATCTCAAAAGTCGTGCCTTGGCATCCTTCTTATCCATGAGATATCTGATTGCTGTGTGATCTGTGAAGATTGTCACCTTGGAGCCCAATATGTATGATCTGAATTTTTCCAGGGCCCAAACAACCGCGAGCATTTCCTTTTCAGTCACTGTATAGTTTCTCTGTGCAGGGTCCAACACTTTGCTCACGTAGTGAATCGCATAAGGAATTCCATCTCTTCTTTGTCCGAGTACCGCTCCGACAGCAAAATCCGATGCATCAGTCATGATCTCGAAGGGAAGAGACCAGTCGGGAGCTTGTAGTATCGGCGATTCACATATTTTCTTTTTCAGGAGCTCGAAGGCCTCTAGACATCTGTGATTTACAATAAACTCGGTGTCTTTTCCTAAGCGCTCAGTCAGTGGGCGGGCGATCTTTGAAAAATCAGGAATAAACCATCGATAAAATCCAACATGCCCTAAGAACAACCTCACTGATTTGACGTTGGTTGGTGGCTCAAGTTTCTTGATCACATCCACCTTGGCAGGGTCCACCTCCATTCCCTTTTTGGAGATGACGTGCCCCAACAAGATACCCTCAGTCACCATAAAGTGACTCTTCTCCCAGGAGAGTACCAAATTAACCTCCCAGCATCTCTGAAGGACTCGGTCCAAGTGCGCTAAGCATGTATCTGATGAATCCACGTTTCATCATCTTTATTCTATCATTTTGGCCTTAAAAACCCTAGGAAATGCGTGTAAATAGGCCTAATTCATGCATTTTAGCATTCATGTAAATGTGTGTAAATATTGTATAAAATGCGGTTTTTAAAGCCAAAATTATAGAATAAAGAAAAGAAAAGAAAAAGAATAAAATATTGTAAATATTTTATGACCCGAAACCCCGAGACCTAGGCATCTTGATGAATAGGTCGACAAGGAATAAAGTAGGGGGAGATAAGGGACGAAATATAGATAAAATACCTATATCATTCTATTCATTCTTTATTCATTTTGGGACCTATTTTTGGTTCCACTTTTTATACATCAAATAATGAAACTGTGTACATGAAAGTTGTAGATAATTTTATAAAGAAAAATACAAAATTGATTTCACAGAAAAATAATGTACAGATAAAAAGTTATGGTCTGAATAAAATTCCAGAATCTCAACTTCCCAGACCCGTATCTCACAAATAAAAACTCCAAATGCAGCATACTCACTTTAATTGTATATAGAAGAAAATAAGCTATTTAATGGCGGTGGTTTCGCATTTGGCGGAGCTACGGTTTGAAAGTTGAGTTTTGGACCCACATTGTATACTTGTACATATTAAAATATTCAATTTATTATTTATTCATTATTTTTACAATTTTATATTTTTATAATATTGTAAATAATACTTATAATAATTATGTACATTAAAATAAGAATAAAAACCTAAATAAAAACAAAAATAAAATACGTAAACATAAAATACGTAGATACATTACTATACATATCCCTATACAAAACATGTTTGTATTTTATTAAATATACAAAATAAATCAGAAAAATAAAATAAAAACATATTTGTGTAGATAAAAGTGTTTTATAATTTTATAAAATCACAAATAAAAATAATAATATTAAAAGTACCTAAATAAAAATAGAATACTTAAATATATAGATATATATACTATAAAGGGCATAAATGCAAACTTGTAAAAATATACATCATAAAAATAATTAAAAATCATAATAAAATAATTCATAAAAAAATAAACATTTTTTATTTTATAATTAAAAATCAATAAAATCGTTTGCTATTTTATTTTGATTTTAGAAATCTTTTTCCCCATGTTTTTCCTGGTTGGTCCACATGGACCAACCAGGGGGCTAGGAGAGTTGACCTCGGTCAACTCTCTGCCCAACACCTGGGCTGTTGTCAGATTGCATTTTTCTTGGATTTGCAGATTTTTGGAGGCCGCACCTTACGCCATTTGGGGACGATTCCTTCACGATTTTTCCCCTACCATTGATCTTACAGGCCTACCTATTATCTCGGGGATTGGATCAAAGGCGCACCCGTGATCGCGCCTCGAAGTTCGCCCCTTGGCCATTCTTTCAAAAACTACCCAAACACTCCCATTCCACTTTGAACCCTTTTTGACCAAGCAAACACCTTCCCCTCGCATGCTCTGGACTGGAGACGGTGACAGGGTCTCCTCCAGCTGCTTAGGAGGGTCGCGCGCGGCCAAGGAGCGGCTCCACGCCCCCCATCTCCGGCCAACGGCCGTGAGGTTCTCCCTCTTGGTTTCCTAACCAATCGAGGTGGTTTTCGCTTGTTTTCTTTGCCTTTTTCATGCTGTAGTTTGCACGTTTATTGTGTTCTAATTATCTGCGGTTATCACGCTTCGATTTCGTCATCAACCCATCGCCGGAGTTTACGCCGGCGAGCCATCGTTCTCACCCCCTACAACCGCCGCCCATTTTTCTTTGTTGTCCTGGAACCATCCACTGCTGCCTTGACGTTTATCTGCAGGTTCCAGGAGTGAAGGACCCCCACCTGGGGTCATTTTTGACGCACACCGAAGCCCCTGGAGCTGCAGGCCGGACCCGACATCGTGGCAACATTTCAACGCATATCCCGCCATTTCGCCGCCCCCAGTGAGTAAACGACTTTCCCTGGACGATTTTGCACCGCCGGTAACCTCAGCAGGCAGTCAGGCACGTGAGGAATTGCCGTTCGAAGCCCCCCTGGCCGCGGTTCCTCGCGTGTTCTTCCAGATGGCCTCTTAGTCGTCCGATCAAAGGCGCACGTCCAGGCGAGCAGCAGCCGCACGATCAGATCAAGCTCCTGGCCGTCTGATCGCCCATCTCAAATCTAATCGGGGCCGCACAGCCCAAGGGGTATCGCGCGCCTGCGGCGCGACACGTGGCAGTAGTGGCAGCCCATCCGCCGTCCGTGCTGCATATTAGTCTGGGTATTTTGCGATTCACACCCAGCGATTTTTGTTAATTTCTTATTAGTTTATAAACTTTCGCTGGCTGTTAGAATATTTCTGTAATATTTATCGAAAGGCCCAAAAACTTCAAAGAATTGCCTCCAGGTCCCCAGCCACGTCAGACCACGTGCCTCTGCACGTGGTATGTGGGCATTTTGCGTGGAGACCCCTTGAACTTTGGCATATCTTCATTTAGCCTACAAACATTCTGTTTCAGTATAAGATTGTGGTGTTTTTGCTGTTATACCCCTGGGGTTGGCGTTAATCACAGAGCAGCCCTTTTTAGGCACGTGTGCTACGCACGTGGGCCTGGGGCTTTTGCAGCCTAGCCCCTGTGGCTTTTTGTTATTAATTTTAGTCCAGCAAAGTTTAACTTAGTTCTTTATTTCCTGTAAATATTACACGCAGGCCCTCACATTTCTTGCATATTACATAAACGCCCCTGCGAACATGGTTTTTCTTTTCGTTGTTTGTATTTTATGCATGCATCTATAAAACCCCAAAAAATCTCCAAAAATAGAGTTAAGCTCCTGTTCCATCATAGTATCTTGTCATATTTTTATTTTTTATAATTATTGCATTTTTATATTTATTAAAAAAAAACATCTATTTTCAACACTGTCTAGCTTATAAAATACCAAAAAAATATAAAAACATTCCACAAAAATCCCAAAAAAATATATTTTTTGTCTCTTAGTTTGTTTTAACTTCAATCCAAAAATCATTAAAAAATACAAAGCCAAACTCCTAAAAATCGCAAAACCCTAAAAACCTTTATAAAAATATTAACAATTCTACAAAAACCCTAAAAATATAATCTTGGTGTCCAAATTTTCCTTATTTTATCATATTTCATTGAAAATTAAAGTGGGACTTTTTGCTACTGTTTTCTATTTTATTTCCCCATTTTAGTTTCAGCCTTGCATTTTATTCACTGTTTTGCTTTATTTTGCTCATTAAAAATACCAAAAACATTCTAAAAATTACCCAAAAATCACAAAAACAGTAAAAAAGTATAAAAAGACCAAAAAGAATTTATTTCCTAATTTTTGAACATTTTTATCTATTTTTATAAATATCCCTTTCTTGCTTCTATTACATTGTCCTTAGTTTCCAATCTTGAAAAAGAAAATAAAAAATATATAAAATATAAAAAGAAAATAAAAGTCAGTAAATTAAAAAATCAAAATACAAAAATATAAAATTAAAAATTAAATAAAAAAATATAAAATTAAAAACCCACAAAAAATAGCTTAGTAGACACTTGATCACATTCACACATTTTTGTGCACTTGTGCCCCGTTCTACCTGTCCGCTCCCTGTGTTCGACCTCTACACATACTTGCACTATACACATCTTTGTTGTAGAGTTATAATAAATTTTAACTCCGCACATTTACCTTCATTGCTTGATCTATTTGTCATGGGTTAATTGTTGTTTGAATCGGGATTTCGTTGGAGGTCAAATCAGCGACTGTTGATTCGCCTTGTGAGTCAACACGACCTCCGCGATATTTGGGTTAAATAGTATCAAATGAATCACCATGAACCGAGAAGTTGTCCATGAAGACTTCCAGGAAATCACCAACCATTTCGGCAAATACGACAATCATGCACCGCTGAAATGTGCCTGGGGCATTGCAAAGCCCGAATGGCATGCGCTTGAATGCGTAAGTACCGAAGGGACATGTGAACGTGGTCTTTTCCTGATCCTCGGGAGCGATAGCTACTTGATTGTAGCCGGAGTACCCATCAAGAAAACAGAAGAATGCTTTCCCTGCAAGTCTCTCCAATATTTGATCAATGAATGGCAGTGGAAAGTAGTCTTTCTTGGTCGCAGCATTCAGGCGCCGGTAATCGACACAGACGCGCCACGACGTGGGTACTCGGGTCGCGATCTCTACCCCCTCCTCGTTGGTAACCATCTGGATTCCCGACTTCTTCGGGACGACATGAAGGGGGGCTACCCACTTGGAGTCAGAAATGGGGTAAATAAATCCTGCTTTGCACCATTTCTCTATTTATTTCTTCACCACTTCCCGAAGATTGGGGTTTAATCTTCTCTGAAATTCACAGGAAGGCCTTGCATTATCCTCAACATAAATTTGGTGCGAGCAGAGAGCGGGGTTTATTCCTACGAGATCCGGCACCGTCCAACCTATGGCTTTTCGATTTCGCTCAAGGACTTCGATCAGTCTGGATTCTTGGTCCACGGTTAATGATGAGCTAATGATCACAGGGATTTTTTCTTTGGGTCCATTGAGGAATGCATATTTCAGCGTCGGAGGTAGTGGTTTCAGCTCTGGTAATTCTGAATCGTCGATCAAGTCTGGCTGAATGACTTTTGCTTCTGGCTCAGTATCGGTTGGCGGTGAATCACTGTGTGAGATGTTGGCTACCAATTCCGAAGAGGAGTGATTCGGATCTCTAGAGTAGGATGGTAATTCGGCCAGAGCCGTGTCCGACTCATCATCGATTGAATGTCCCAAAGGTAATGTGATTGACAAATCCAAGAGGATTTCAGTGTTGTCTGGGGGTATAGAAATCTCAGAGACTGCATGGTGGATTATTTCTTCTCCCGAGGATGTGCCTTCTACCTGTATGTCTGGCAGTTGGTCCCATGGCCCAGTGGTTCTGAGGAGATTGCATTCTGATGTTTCGGCATCTTCAGTTGTGGATTCGGAGTCTGGCCTTTGCCACTTTGTTTGTTTCATCTCTAAGTCCACTTCTCCGCCTGGAGAATGGAATTTCATCATGCCAGTTCCGTAGTCGAATACGGCCTTAGCGGTTCTTAAGAAAGGTCTTCCGAGAATGATTTGCGATTCCTTCCAATGGTTCGGGGTCTCCATGTCCAGGACAGTGAAGTCTACTTTGTATTCTGTACCCTCGATGATGATGATGACATTCTTCACTTCTCCCTTAGGTCTTTTTGTGGATTTATCAGCAAATTGGAGTAAAGATGATGATTTCTTGAGAGGGCCCAACTCCAATCGATAATATAAGGCTAAGGGTAGAAGGTTTATGGAAGATCCATTGTCGAGAAGTGTGCATGTGAATGCTATGCCGCCAATGTGACTCTCCACATAATGGGCGCCCAGATCCCTTTTCTTTCTTGGCAGATGCTGGTTTTTGACGCACTTGGTGGTGGCAACTGTCAAGATATGAGTCTCCACGAATTTACTTGTTCTCTTTGTACGAGTCCAGGTGGGGGTGCATTTTGCCTTCAAGTATTTCTGAAAGGCTGGGTTACCTGCCACGTATTGATCAAAGGGTACTTTGACTGTGATGTTTTGTTGGTAGAATTTTTCCATGACTGGGTCATCTTTGATGTTTTTCTTTCTTTAGAGCATGGGGGAAAGGAATGGAAGCATTTGAGACAGGAGATAGAGGGCCAGAATCATAAGTAAGAGCATCTTTATTCAACTTGGAGTTTTTATTACAATCATAATAATCAAAATCAGGTTGCTGAAAAGGTGACAAAGGTATTTTTGCAGCAACTAGAGGTTCAAGGTCCTCTGCAGACTCCATAGATGCTTTCCCTTTATCTACTGTTGGGATCTTCAGGCGTCCTTCATCTTCCTCCTCGGAAACATCCTCCGGTTGATCTTCCGAGTCTTCATGGTCCGATTCCCTTGCCCGGTCAGGTACGACCACGGCCCTTCCGCTCCTGAGTGACATGGCATTTATTTTGTCAAATGAAAGGATCTCATGTTCAGATGTGGAAAAGTCTGGATAGTATACCTGGTTAATGTGTTGAGATGAGTTGTATTTGTTCAAGCTATTGGGGTTAGCTTGAACCTGGGTGGGAATGGTTGTGGCTGGAGCTGTCTGCTAATCCTTCCAACGGGACAAGCGGTTGACATCAACCCGTAGATCTTCTAGTTCATGTCGGAAGTGACGAAACTCCTCAAGTATTTGTCTCTGGATGTCGATCGGTTCTTCTGGGGGTTTGGATGACTGAGCTGATTGTCTGGGGGTTTGAGATTGCTGATGGTATTGCTGAGGTTGGCTCTGGTGATTGTACGGTTGCTGCTGCTTCGGTTGCTGGAATGCGGCATTATAGAAAGTAGGTGGGCGCTGATAAGTCTGTCGGTCTCCCATATTACCCTGTCGGGTAGTGTCTTGGGTGTACCAGATGCCATTCACTTCAATTGTTAGAGGCGGGGCTTCCTTGACTGTCTCAGTCGGTGGGGGCGGCTGCTGGGAAAATTGGGCGTGGGATTGATCGTGAGCCCATGGTTGTTGTTGCTCTGCTCCTGGTTGCTCCTGGAAATTATGCACATGATATATCGAGACAGTAGTTGCACTAGGCATCCCCATCTTGGACACCTTCTCGGTGAGTTCCTCCATCTGCTTCGGGAATTGCGAAATCCTACTGTCGATATCGTTCATTCTCTTGTCCACAATTGTCAATTTATCAGAAATAAAGTGCATGCTTGGAATCAAGTACTCAGCTATTTCTGCCACCGTCTGCTTCCCGCCTTTGACTTGAAGGGTGTTCAGGGAATCAGTGTATGCTCGACTGGCAATTTGAGACCGGCTTGTTTCTGCCATCTGCTCCAGTATTTTCCAGACGGTCTCAGCTCCACGTGATGTGTAATTCCCTCCGCAGGCAGCACTAACTAACCCTTGAGTCTCGTGGTTGAGGCCAGAGTAGAGTGATTGGACTAGGATGTTGTTGTCCAGATCATGGCAGGGACATTTTTGTAGCAGGTCCTTAAACCTATCCCATGCCTCACAAAGTGGTTCATTGGGCATCTGAGAGAAACTGGTGATGCGGGTCCTCATTTGATTGGTCCGGCTTAAGGGGTAGAATTTCTTCAGAAAGAGGTTTTTAAACCTCTCATAAGTCGTCACAGTCAACCCCAAGTTCTTCACCCAGTAGTCTGCTTTACCTTTCAAGGCGAAAGGTAGTGCAGTGAGACAAATGCAGTCTTGGCTGACTTGTGGGTGCCTCAGATTAGAACATATCAGCTCTAGGTCCCTCAAGAATTCGTATGGCTCCTCAGTCGTATTACTATGGAATTGAGGTAATTGACTGACAAAATGTGGCTTTAATTCATAGTGGATCTCTGACTGTGGTGGCTGCAAATAGTTCCACACTCTGTACTGTCCAGGGTTGTATGCGGCTTCCATTGGCACTTCTCCCCCAGCATTCATTTGTTCGAGCTGCTCCCTCAGTAGCTGCTGTTGCTGCTCAGATGCAGCCAGTCTCGCGAGAATCATCTTCATTGGATCTTCATTAGGTTCATCTTCAGGGTCTTTCTTGGAAGGTATCTTGGGTGGCATCTCTTTTTCTTTATCTGGAGAATATAGAGGATTTGAGTTAATAGATTAGAAAGAATTGATGTAACAGTTATCCTCGATCTTTTGTGGCGAGAAATAGTCAGGGTGGGTATGTCCTCCTTCTAGGAGGAAGAAGGAATAGGGTTCTTGGGAAGGGTTTTCCGGAGGCCAAGCAGGTCCAGAGTAAAAATTTCCCTGGGCTTTTGAGGTTGGGGAGTTTGTGGTAGAGAGAGACGAGCCTGAACAAAAATTACCACAATCCTCCATTCTTGGGGTCAACAAGATGTTTTATGATGTAGACACAATTGTGTGGTATTCGTTGATGCACTATTTTCTACGCACAATCAAACACAATACAAGGGTTGTTTCACCAACTCAACTCAAAGTGAAGACCGTAAGGGTCCGGTCAATTATCTTGTTAGTTTTAATTGGTGATAAATTCAATCTTGCAAGCCGTTTAAACGAGATGGGCTCTATCCTAGTGTGCGTCTCTCTCCTCGCTGCAAGATAAATCATTCAATGTCAGGGTTGCTCTCCCAAAGAAATTCTTGATTTTATGGATTTTTTTAGATCGGTTATATTTAGCAGTCCCAGTTTTATTAAGGCGATCACTGTAGAATTTAGATGAACACAAATACACGTCTACCGTCCAGTCCCAATTTCCTTTAGACTTATGTGATAAAACAAGAGAGAGGAATTCGGGAAAAGCCGATGCACGCGGAAAACTATGATGAATGCTCAGTTAGAAGACTTACAGTGCCTCCTCGCAATCTTCATGTGGGATGCAATACAGAATTGAAAATTTATACTAAATGCGTGCAAGCCGATGAAAACCGCACCTAAGCAGAAAGTTCTATTAGCGGGGAAGAATTGAATTAAATTTGGCTAAGTTGAATGATCTACGTGCGTCTCAGTTAAAGTGTAGTGTGGCTTAAGATCCTACGAGCACAATCAAAAATAAAATGCTCTAAGAGCCGTATGTGCAGGTCTATCCTAATCGCCACTCAAGTCGGGCCCCACCCTCTCCGGAGAGTGAAACAGGCCACGGCACACCACAAATAAAGTTCAAGGTCTTTTTTACACACGCGAGAGTCCAAACGGACACCGCTATAAATGAGTAGAAATTAAAAGTACAGAAATTAAAAACCTAGACTCTACGCTCTCTCACGACTCGACTCGATCTTAATTTAATTGCGGTTTCTTCGGGTGTCGGTGAAGATGCGTCGGTTCCTTGAAAAAAAACCGCTCCACGTGCGCCGGGTACCTCGCAAGAAAAATAAGAGAGAGAATGTAAGAGAGTGACTCAGAAAATAATCAAAAATAAAATAAATGAAATAAATGTTGAAAAATAAATACAAGAAATAAAATGGGATTTAAAGTGAAAAATTCGGGGGTCAGACTACCCGAATTCGGAAAACCGAACAAAAATTTTCAAAACAAAAAACTAAGCCGTTTGCCTCCCCGGCAACGGCGCCATCTGATGAGTTCGGAAAAGCCGTGTTAAGAAGTTGCTTTTATTGTTCGTGCGTGAAATTAATGGAAGTTGTTCGTTGTAGGCGGCGATCGGAAACAGTCTAGAAATAACCACAATTTTTAATCAAATTCAATCAAGTGGTTTTTATGTTTATTTTACTTGGACAAGTCCCAAGGTCGATCACAAGGAGGCAAAGGAACAACCTAGAGTTATGTCTATCAAATTTTTAGTTCGATTTTCAAGGCGGTTTTTTTTGGAATTTTTCAATGCAATATGAGATGCAAAATGCAAATTCGGCCTATTTTAGGGACTAAAATGTAAATATCAATCAAACGATGTCCGAAAAATACGAAACTTGGCCAAATGTAAATGACGATGAAATGAGTGCACGGTAATTTTTTGGGATTTTTAGATGCAATATGAATTTTTTATGAATTTTTAAATGCAAACAAATTAATTTTCAATATTTAATTTTAATAAATATTAAACCTACTTCTTTTCGAGAACTAAAATTGTTTAAGATCTATCACTAGGTAATGGATCTTAGAAAAATCCTAGACCTCAAAAATGTGGGATTTAATACCTATTAAAAATAAAATAGTGAAATATGCAAAATGATTTTTTACAGAGCAAAATATGCATGCAAATTCAAAGATTTTTGGGCACATGTTAATCAAAATAATCTCTATAATATGTAATTTTTGGGGAATTTTTAGAACAACGGTTGATTAACTAAGAATTTCAGAGCACAGATTGGGCAAAATATTCTAATTTCCACAAAACAATTATTTATTAATGAACCGTCAATCACAAAAATGTCCACAGTAGCTCACAATGTAGAGAATTAAGAGATGAACAACATGCTATTTTTAAATGAATAAAATGATGTAGTGTAGAGGTCTATAATGGATGGCGAACACAGGGGTACATATGCAATTTAAGTAAATAGATAAAATTCAAAATGCAGAATAGGGACCTACTTGAAATTACCTATAACTCGGGGGGGAAATTTTGCAATTGTTCCAGAATGGCACGTGCCCTGCACGTGCCTCTGGTTGGCTGGGCTGCGGCGCAAATCAGAGGATTTCCAAAGGGGCTTGTGCAAATGACCCGGGTGGTCACGTGTGTAGCACGTGACCCCTGGCTGGCGTACCGATGAAGTTTCCCACGCACGTGTGCGGCACGTGCGGGGGACCTCGGGCTTCGAGCCCGGCGGCTGGTGGCGAGTCGAAGGCGGAGGCAAAGGATCGGTGGAGGGAGGAAGACGTCGGCGAGTCGAGTAGTTGCTGGAGCGGCCGGTGACGTCGCCTTGCACAGCCGACACATGGCCGTGGACTGTTGATGCTGCGATGGAGCAGCGCTGCTGCGAAGCAGCTGTGGAGACGCTCCGGTGGATGGGCTGCTTTGTGAGGCGGAGTAGCAGCCCAGGTGCTGGTGTCGTGGCGGAGCAGGGGCGTTGGCCTAGTCAGCGGTCGGTGTGGATCGGAGATGGTGGAGGATCGTCGTTGGCGGAGTAGTTGAACGGTGATGTCGTTGATGAAGCGGCTGCGGAGGAGCGGGCATTGATGTCGAGCGTCGACCGGCTTGGCTCAGGCGGAGGGTGTCGCCGATGGTCGAGGAGCGAAGGTGAAGGGGTTGTGGGTGCTTCGGAGCGGAGGCGAGGGATCGGTGGAGGGAGGAGGACCGGCGAGCGGAAGGGGATGGCGGCGCGAGACGCAGATAGAGAGAGAGAGAGGGATGGAGAGAGAGAGAGAGAGATTACCGGGAGAAGACGAAGGCTCGACGGCGGAGCCGGAGCGAAGAGCGGCTCGGGCGGAGCTGCGACGAGGAGATGTCCTCGGATCACGCCCGTTCGAGGGCTTTCACCACCTGAAGGAGTAGGTCGGAGGATGGCTTGGACTGGGGGCGGCCGGGTCTCTTAAATAGGATAGGGTCGGCGAGGATTACGGGGAAGGTGCGGCTGTTGCGAGGCTTACGGAGGATGGTTGGTCGTTGGGGTCAACGGCGATGGAGGAGGGGGCCGTTGGCGGAGGTTTCGGAGAGGGCGACGACGCCCGAGGGATCGGGGGTGACGGTTGGGGAAGATGATGGTGCGGGCCGTCCGATCGGCCGAGATCGGACGGCCCTAAGGGCGGCACGTGGCGGGCAAATGGGGAGAGCGGAGCACGTGCGGAGCACGTGCCTGGGGGCACGTGCGACGCACGTGCGGTTGATTTAATTTAATTTAAATTTTTTTTACAAAAACGGATAAATAAAACTTCCAAAAATCACTGACACGTGGCGGCCCCTGGGGCGGCCACGTGTCAGCTCAAGATAAATCAAAAATAAATTATTTGTAAAATCAAAAAGAAATAGCAACTGACCTCGGATCGAAAAAGTTTCTTCATAAAAAATGCTCGTCTTGACGAGATCTACAACTTTCATGAAGACATCAAACAAATTCGGTCAAATGTAAAAGGTGAATTTTTGGGGCATCCTATGTACATAGAATACCTTGATTTTTGGTTTTCTAAGTTTTTTGTCATTTTTAATCACGATAAAAATCCGGAAAAATATGGAAAAATCAAAGATAAATAAAAGACACCTTAATCTAATTTTTTTGTATTTTTAGTGATAAAAATTATTTTCATAAAACACAGGTCAAAAAGCCGCGAAAATAATACAATGTACAAAAGAGGCCCAAAACCCAACTTTCACATACGAGCTCCGATTCACTTGAACTTGGTCTTGTTTTGGAGGTAATTGAATGTGCATTAGTTCAAAAGTGAGTAGGATCAAACCGGACACCGGATAGGGAAGATATGGGGTTTTGAGTCCGAAAATCCTGAAACTAGAGTTTGGGTTTTTGGTCCACTTAACAGGGTTAGTGATTTTTTTTGTATTTTTTATTTATTCTAGTTAGTAATGTGTACACAGTGAAAGTGGTTTTGGGTTATGCGGTGTCAGCATGGAGGAGTGAAAAAAATAGGGGAAGTTAGGCTATTTACAGGTCATTTTTGGCTTGGATTTTTGGCTTTCTATTTTATGCAGAAATTAATGCTAAAATGCAAAACTTATGAAATCGTGCATAAATGCTAATTATGCGAAATAAATGCAGGAATGCAGTTGATTTTGAGGGACTTGAGCTTAATTAATGAGACTTAGAGTGGTGAATCCGAGATTCATCAGCATGGTAGTCCGGCATTTTGGATGGGAAGAGCTAAAACCTTTTCACACACATGAGTCGGTCGTTCAATGTTCATAGGGTATACTCTGGGAAGAGGATTGATCTAAGATGACTTATGAGCCGAAACTGTAGCAATGATGTGTAGAACTTGAGGGCTGTTGATTTTAAAATTCTAAGTCTCACAGAAGTTCCACCACACTAATAATCCAAAGGTCAAGTCTAGTTTCACTTTCACCTTCAGCTCATGGTCTTGGTACGGAACCCAATCTCACTTCATTTCATGGCATTTCTCTTTGATGCTCAGGGACGAGCATGGTTTAAGTATAGGGGGAAGATGAATCTCAAAATCATCAGCAATTCTGCATCTATTCTGCATAATTAGCTTTCATGCATGTTTTCATAAGAATTGCATTTTAGCACTAATTTTTGCACAAATAAGAAGCCAAAAATTACAGCCAAAATTGACCTGTAAATAGCCTAACTGCCCCCATTTTTAACTCATTCATTCTAACTCCGAATGACCCAAAACCACCTCCTCTGTGTACATATCACTAACAAGAATAAATGAAAAATACAAAAAATAACCACCCAATTAAGTGGACCAAAAACCCAAACCCTAGTTTCAAGATTTCCGAACTATAAACCTCATATCTTCCTTATCTAGTATCCGTTTTAATCCTACTCAACTTTTGAACTAATGTACATTCAATTACCTTCAAAACCAGACCAAGTTCAAGTGAATCGGAGCTCATATGCGAATGTTGGGTTTTGGGCCTCTTTTATACACCTTTTATTTTAACGGTTTTTGACATTATTTTATGTATATAATTAACCTATTTTAGTTTGTTTCTTTTTCGTTGTCTTCTTTGATAAAAGTTTTATTAAAATGTGCAAAAATACAAATCCAAATTGAGCTTAAATTCAAAGAAACAAATTGAGTCCAAGTCTTCATTAACCACTTGTACAAAATTGGTCTTTTTCTTATTTTATTTTATTCCTTCTTTTTCTTAATTAATAAAAATCCAAAAAAATAGATTAATGTGTAATTATTTATCTTTGATTTTACCATATTTTTTTTGGATTGTTATCTGGTTTAAAAATGACATAAAAATTACAAAACCGAAAATTCAAGGTACTCTATGTACATGGGATACCCCAAAAATATCACATTATGCATTTGATCCATTTTGGTTTTGATGTCTTCATAAAAGTTGTAGATCTCATTGAGATGAGCAATTTTTGTAAAGAAACTTTTTCAATTCAAGGTTGTTTGCTATTTATTTTGCATTTTACACAATCTTTATTTTTTTAAATTTTGTGGTGCTGACACGTGGTCGCTCCTGGAGCCGCCACGTGTCAGCCATTTTTGGCATTTTTTTGAATTAGTTTTTATAAAAAAAAGTAAAAAAATAAATCCATGCAAGTGCGAAGCACGTGCCACCAGGCACGTGCCATGCACGTGCCACTCTCCTGCCCTCCTTCGCCCGCCACGTGACGTTACAGGAGCCGTCCGATCTCGCTCGATCAGACGGCACCTGTGCGTCTTCCCCATCACCACCTTTCCCAATTCAGTTGCCATCACCCTGAAATCTCCGCCCATCTCTGATCGCCTCCGCCCGCGAATCTCTCCAAATTAGTCGTCGCACCTCCCTCAATCCCCTTTCCTCCTCTAATCAAATCTCTCCCCTATCGAACCCTCGTCTAAGATCCTCTCCCTCGCAATCAAATCCCCCGCACCTCATCAGATCTCGCCGACCTTCCTCGGCTGGCTTTCCTTCTCCGACCTCCTCTCTCTCTCTCTGTCCAATTTAAAGACCACCACCAACCCTCGAACGACCATCCACCGAGACACACTTCAACGAGCTCCGAGGTGACATACCGGGGCTCCATCTTCACTGGTGAGATCCGACGTCCTCCCCAATGCCGTTGCAGCCCACGGTGCTTCTTCACCACCTCTGACCAGCTCCGGTGCACCGCCATCGAGCCCATACCATCATCCACCTTCGACTTCTCCTCCGTCGTATCCCTACTCTCGGAGCTCCGCCATTCATCGTCGTCAACTCCCCGTTGCCAGCACGCCCGGCAATCAAGTCCACACGAGCGTTTGGGCTTCATCAACTAAAGCTACACTAGTCGCCTCCAGTAGCCAACAACCGCCACTGAGCAACGTTGACGCTCCTTCATCAGCAGACGTTTGCTTTCACCGCCAGTCAACACTCCCCCGACCGCCTCTCCATCGAAGCCCGCCGGCCGTGTGTCGGGCATCAGTAGTTGTCCAATCAATAGCATCGAGCAATCCGACCATCCATCCACGCTGAAAGCTCAATCAATGCATCAAACAACATCAAGGACTCAGATGGATCCTCAGCCTCAGGTTCAGGCATAAGTCCCAGATCAAGGCCGAAGCATGAGACCTCGACAAGTGGCAACCAAGCCTACCATCTCTCTAAACCTACCATGGCACGTGCATACCATGTAACGGCTGAAAAAATTCAACAAGGCCATCCTGTTCTACCAGAATTGCACTTCAGTCGCCATGTCACGTGCCATGCACGTGATCTGGTGAACAATTACAGAGAAGCCCCTAGAGGTCCCTCGATTGGCTGTCCAGCCCTCGCCAACCAGAGGGCACGTGCCACGCACGTGCCCCTCTGGATATTTTGCAAGAAGACCCCCTGAAATATTGGTAATTATATTGAGGTCCCCCTGGATTGCATTTTAATAATTATTTTATTTAATTGCAGAAATACCCCTGTGTTCCCCATTATGTTTAGACCTCTACATGATATTATTTTATTATTAAAAAAATAACATGATATTTGTCATTTAATTCTCTACATTTGGACATATTGTGGACATTTTTGTGATTGATGGTTAATTAATAATTATTTATTTTGTGGAAAATTGCATTTTTTTTCCATTTTGATCTCTTAAATTTGCCATTGATTAACCGTTACTTAAAACATTTCCGAAAAATCAAATATTGTAGAATTTATTGTACTTTACATTGTGCCCAAAAAGAATTAATTTGCATGCATAGATTGCCCTGTAAAAATCATTTTTCATACTTCAGTATTTGATTTTTAATGGATATTGAAACTTGTATTTTCGAGGTTTAGGATTTTTCTGAGATCAATCACCTAGTAATAGATCTTAAATAATTTTATTATTTCTTAAATATTTTGGTTTAATATTTATTATAATTAAATATTAAAATTCATTTTGTTTGCATTTAAAATTCATAAAAGATTCATATTGCATCTAAAAATGCCAAAAAATTACAGTGCACTCATTTCATCATAAATTACATCTTGGCCAAGTTTCGTATTTTTCAGACATCGTTTGAGCATAATTTACTTTTTAGTCCCTAAAATAGGCTGAAATTGCATTTTGCATCATTTATTGCATTAAAAATTCTAAAAAAAAGACCGTCTCGAAAACCGCACATGAATTTTGATAGACATAATTCTAGGTTGTTTCTTTGCCTCCTTGTGCTTGATCTTCGGACTTGTCCAAGTAAAATAAACATAAAACCACACGATTAAAAAATAAATAAATAATTGTGGTTATTTTCTTGACCGATTCTGATTGCCGCCTACAACGAAACGACAAAATCATCAATTATTTTCATGCACGATAAATACAACACATCTTTTTAACAAAGCAAATTTCGGGACTCGTCATGATCACATCTAATTCAATCATCCGAGAGGGTAGTACTTGCTAACGAATGCTGATCTCAACTCCTTCTAGGATGTGACTACTCTTCCTAAATGGTTGATCCAATACAATGCCTTGTCCGTAAGGCTGAAAGGGACGATTGTCATCTTTACTACCTCTAATAGGATGTTAGGGTAGTGTATGGTACCGCAATATGGTTGAATTGCTGGAGGTGAATATATGGTTCCTCATTGATATTTCCATGGAATATGGGGAGTAATGGTAAAACCTAGGGCTTAAGCTCGAAATGCCCATGAACCACATGTATCTAAATCATGAGAAGGAGATATCAATACTTATCTAAAGCATGATATCTAACTGACCTCTTGATGCGGATCCGCTACACAGGAATAGAGATTCGAAGGTGATATATAGTTAGGTCAAATAGTTGACTTAACGAGGTCGAGATTAGCAAGACCTATGTCGTATACTGTCACGATATATGCACACACCCTCTTACCAAAGATAAATGTAATGCTATATGTCTAATTATATACATTTGGTAGATCGATAAGTTGATGGCCTAATCAAGGTCTATACACCAACGAGTTGGTGTGCATACAAGGGCATATGAGTAATATGATATCTCAAAGGGATCATAAAGGTTAACTTGTGAACTTGAAGACATGAGCACACTCATGAGGCATTGGGACCAATCAAATTCCATGCCTGGTCATCTTACTTTGGAAGCATGACAAGAATTTATAGATATGATATGCTTTTGGAAAGCATATGGTCGATACCAACTCCCAATGACCGAATGAGAAACTTAATGATAAAACCCTAAAGAAGACAATGTCAAATTGATATAAATCTTCGGGTTTATTCTAGGTCTTCTAGTATGCAGGATGTACGGGTAGAAGGAATACTCGATGGTGATGTGATCATAAACGATTATATAACCATGACGCTTCCATTCCAAAGGAGTGATGAAACATGTCTGGATTTTAGTGACTTCACTCAGTGGAGAAATCTGATCTTAGTCTAGGTAGTGGACATTGATCTAAATGTTATTCAAATGCAATGAGGTTATCAATATCTTTGAGAGGTCCCTGAGATCTGGATTTGATATATGATCTCAACATCTAAATCACTATACATGGAACGTATAACTGCCATGTCCTTATCTCCAAGTATCAACGAAGAAAGCAGATTATTCTTTAAAGAGTTCAAGAAAAATTCCATTGATGCATTGTATATTTGACTATTGAAGAATAGATAATTAATGTGATTTAATTATCATGAAAAATGTGAATGTGATTCATATTATTTAGATGCATGAGAATGATGAATCAAGATAATTAAATATGATTTAATTATTATGGATATGAATAATGTGGATGGTAATATCCATATTAATCATATATATTATAACTGTAATTTATAATATATTAGAGAGAGCTGTTTGTAAATAGTATTTATAAATTAAATGTTGGTGGGAATTGGATTCACAATGGACATTTAATTGAAAATACAATTTACATTTTATCTTGCATGTGTGAATGTGATTCACAATTTCCAATGGCATGTTTGAAATTATCACAATCTAATTCAGAATTATTTTTGTGAAATAATTTGCAATAAAAGTTGTTGACAATATTTAAAGGATTATATGAGATACATAACCTCACATTTTTGGAAAAAGGAAGTCCCTTTATGTAGGGAGGGTGGATGGTCACCCTTGAGTCAAGGTGGCCATCCACCGATAAATAGGAAGGAGCTGGACTCCTTTCCTAATCCTTTAAGTTGTATTGATTTGATTGAATTAATGTATGATGAATCCCTGATTCTCACTCTTTATTCTTTTCTATTTATATGGGCAAAACAACATGGAAATACCTGTAAATGCAATAACATAGCATTATGAATGCATGTGTTAATATTGCATAATTAGCATGTATTTGTGCAAAAATAAAATAATAAAGGAAAAGAAAAAGGAAGGAGGTATTTAGAATAAATAAAGAGAGACCCGAACCCCAAGAGAAGGTCAAGCCTTGACCTGATCGCAAAATAAAACAAGTAGGGAGAGATATGGCCTACTTTGTATGATACATACTATCTATGTATATAGATAATTATTTTTGACAAAATTAGAGTAATTATTATTTTTACCTCCTTGTAGATATTTCTAATAATAATTTAAAAAAAAATAAAAATCAGAAAAAAATAAAAAAATAAAAATAAAATTGCTCTTTCATTATACAAATACACATGTATATATGTCACATCAACTATTTATTTCATACTTGTAAATAATTTGTAAAAATAAAATAAAATTATTTTATACTCCAAAAATTATATTGAAAAGAATAAAATAAAAATTGGAGTATTTGTTTAAAAAAATAAAAAAATAATTGTACATAATACATAGGTATATTATACAGTATATAACATTATATATTATATATACACTAATTTATTTTTATAAAAATAATTAAAAATCATAGAAAAAATCCATGAAAAATAACAAACAATTTTCATTTCATTTATTTTTTAATATAAATTTATTTATTATTTTTAATTTAATTATCTTTCTTTTTCCTTCTGTTTTGTCTTGTAGTGTATTTTGTCTTCATTCTAGGTGGCCCCTGATTGGGCCACCTCGGATTGTTGACTCTAGTCAACTGGTCCCCTCGAGTGGCCTTCCTCGTCGGATCGGGTTTCGCTCGAACTTCGCCACTTTCTCCAGACCCGATCTGATACACTTTTCACCCAAATTTTTGCTCCGAGTATAGAGGTCGGATCCCTAATCTTTGTCGAGCACTCCTCTTCGATCTGAGCCTCGGTTTGCGGGCCAGACCTCCTCCATGTTGGATCCCCAAGCTTATATACTATGCCACCCCTAATTTTCCTCCACTTTTTGGGTACGCCACCACCTCCTGCCTACCGACCTACCTTTCCCAAAGTGACAACGAGTGGTAGGGAGGGCGTTAGAACCTTTTCGTGCGTGTGTGCCCTAGTTCTGGTGAGGGTGAACCTCATCTCTGTCACAAGGAGCCAAGCCTCTGGTTTTGTCGATCATCGAGGCCAAGACCACCGTGGACGTTCGTCTGCAACCCTAGGTGCCTTCTTCCACCTTCAGGTATCTTCTTCATCTTACATCTCCCTTCAAATCCGTCATACATCAGAGAAACAAAGAATCTCCACTGTACTCATTTCATATCCTATTTCCCTATCCTACAACGTAATTCCGCCCCACCCCGACTACCTTCCACTTCTACGTTACTCCCCGCATCCTTCCATCGACTCCAATCATCAGATTGGAGTCGCCTAGCTGGTCCGATCCTCTGTTTCACACGTGACCTGTCTTGTTCACAAACCCCGTTGATTCTCTATTCTTTTAGTGTACTAACTCTTGTCGGAGTACTCCCCTCCGAGCATACATCGTTCCTACAGGGTTGGAGCACATTTGGACCTCTTATGGAGGTCGAAGGTATCACAGGAGAGCTCCAGGCCCACCATCCACCCTCAAGGCCCCTCGCTTGGTCCTGGGCACATCCGAGCCTCCCAAATGCTATGGAGCATCAACGCCGTCATTTTCCATTAGCTCATGAGGACATCGGAGACGCGCGCAATCGACGATGGAAAGTCACCGGAGGAGAGTTCTTCCCCCGATCTTCCAGATGACCTCTCCACTGTCCCATCGAAGACTCCCCTAGTTCTAATCACTACCGTCCACTACGGGAGAGTCTCGGTCGTTAGATCCATCATAGGATCCCATCTGGGACCTTCATCGCCAAAGCGTCATCTATGAAGCAAAGCCGTTAGATCGTAAGTGGAACAACCTCGGCCATTGGATCGCACCCAATAACGGGTAACTTGTTCTTAGGCCCCTCTCTGTTGCATTTTTATTGTATCGTCCTGCAAATATTTGTGGTACTTTAAAATAGTTTGGTTATTTTGCATTTGGACCCTTTTGGACCCTTGCTTTTATATGATCTTACGCGATGTCTCACGTGCTATTTTGGTGTATTTGCATGTTTCATGGTGAACTTCATGAATGTTATACTTTGAGTAGAACTTTTTGATATTTGCATTTATACCCCTGTTCGTGGGATATTCAGCATGTGTGTTTTTTAATTGGACATTTTGCGCTATTGGACCTGCCTTCTTTGCCTGTGTTAATATTTGGCCTGTGAACTTTACAATAACTGTAATTAGGTCCCTATGCAATGTGTGTCTTGTTTTTATTTAAATAATTATAAAATTAAGTCCAAAAAATTATGACAATAATACTGTAAGCTCCTGCTAACATGTATTATTTATCGAAATTTTTGGGATAATATTTGTTGAATAGTTTATTTTCTAAAAATCAAAAACCACAAAAAACTATTCTATTTATTTTATAAAATACAAAAAAATTATAAATATTGCGTTAGAAATTCCAAAAAATTAGTTTTGCTTGTTTTATTATGTTTTACTTCAATAACATTTTTGTCTTAAAAATTCATTATAAAACTCTAAAAATCTCAAATTTCTCAAAAACTTATTAAAATCATTAAAAAATTGGAAAATTAGGATTTCAGTTTCTATTGTTAGATATTTATATTTCTTTCTCATCAAAATCACAATCAGGACATTAGGGCACTTTTAGTATTTTAAATTTGCCTTTTAGTCTAGGTTGTACATTGTTTTCCCTTCTTGCCTTGTTTAGTTTTTATAAAATCGTATAAAAATTAGAAAAACACCAGAAAATCACCAAAAAGATTTTAATATTTGAAAATTTAAGAATATTTTTAATCCTGATTTTTGAATATTTTTAGCCTTAATAAAAATTATAAAGGCTTGCTTGTGTGATTTATTGCCTTATTTTCTTGTTTGTTTTCCTTCATTGAAAACCACAAAAAATTGCAAATCTACAAATTAACAAAAATATGCTTTTATTTGTTTGAAAACCGACTACTTCGTAGGTTTACTCGTGCTCCTTGAGTTTGACCATGGTCACTGTACCATGATAAAATAAAATACCAGAGACCTAAAACATTGTTTTGATGGCCTTATCTTGTGACTTGAGTGGTTTCTATTTTTCTTGTTGAGCACGACTCGTCGATTGGGGTCGCAATGACCTTGACTTATATTATTCCTTAACCCTAGTTGGTGGGTTGCTCTTCAATGTATATTAATGATTATTCAACATATTTAATTTAATTTAGTTATTTTTTGTATTTTTGAACAACGAAATCATGGCCATCGAAAGACATACAAAACAATCTCAACCATTTATTTTGTGTTGTCCATGGATTGTGATCCTTAAAGATTATAAAAGAAGAGGCAACCCTAGCTCTTCCTTCATATACATAATATTGTTGTAAGTTCTATCTCTCTCTCTATATTTCTCTCTCATATTCTCATATGCGCCCCCTCTCTCTCTCAAGAGTGGTTGTCCACCTCTTGCCCTAGAGAGAATCGTCGTCGTTACTACGTAGTCGTGCTGCCGTTTCGACTGCTCGTGGATCTTCGTCTTCCATGGTGCTTCCATTATACGAAGAAGTTATTGGATTTCGTAAGATGATATCAGAAGATTCATCGCTTGGATCTACATCTTGGACTGCGAGAAGGATATATCTCATCAACCCACCCGTAAACGTCTCCTCTATTAGGTCAGACTTGAGATAGGTTGTCTTTTACGTTAGAGACTTTGATCGCAACCACGCTTCATGATGTATTTATATATATTCTTTGTGGTTTAGATGAAATGATTTGAAAAATTTTCTCGGATCATGTGGTGTCATCGCTTTAAATTTTTAAATTCCACTACTCCGAGTAACTTGTGCGACTAGTCACTCCTGATCGCATATGATGTCATCTTCACGATTCTGTAATGCGCTTATGATTTTTTACCATAATCATCAAGTGGTATAAGATCTAGGTTGAGGTCGTGGATATGATCCAAAACCCTAGGTGAGCAAGGTTATGTGAATCGGATGCATGGGGACTCGTTATTTTGCATTGGATGCATATTTCGAATGATTTTTCCCTAAAATAAAAACTTACAATTTATGCACTATTTGGGTGTGTTTCGGTTACTAAAAAGTATTTAGAAAGTCTAAATATGTCCCAAAAACAATAGCCTATTATTGGTACCAAAAGTGCATGAATGAAAATCGAAGAGTTCTAGCTACAATATTAATTTAGATTGTATTCATGGATCTGTAAGAAAATGAATTTTTATTACTATTTTACCATATGAAATATGAAATAAATACTTGGATTAAGTAGAGAATCAAACCATCAAACCATTCAAATTTATTTCGCGTGATTCTAACTCTATTTGTTACAAATATTTCATATTTATTGAAGATGTGTCGGATGATGATTACATCATCAAATCTCTTTGCTAAATGTGTTTAATATTCAATGGAAATCATGGAACTTATGAATTAGCCTTGTTTAATTTGATTACTAATAATTATTAGAATAATTGATTAAACATCACTGGCCATTGAATCTATGTTTCATGAAAATCCTAGTTTATCCTACAGTGGTTGTCGGACAATCTTTACACGCAAAACATGGTTGCTTGATATGCTTAGAAATTTTAGGATCTGAAAATTGTTTTAAGATGACTAATATTCCAAGTGATTATTATATAGTATAATTTAGGTCATCAAAGTTGATCGATAGAACTGATGACTAGGGTTTTGCAAGGGCCTAATGTGGTCTACACAAGGCGAGACCTACACTATCGCTGAGGTGACCGCTCACAGAACTACTAGAATAGTTAACAATTAACCCACAAATAGATACAATAATGCAAAATAAAAGTAAAGTTAATATTTATTGTAACTCTAAAAAATATGTGTATAGTGCAAGTAGTGTAGAAGACAAACATATTGAGCACGGGAGGTAGACAATAAAGTTTGGCAAAAAAACTCAAAAATTGTTTTTGGTGTTTATGAATATTTTTTTGTTTTTAGTGAGTTTTTTATTATTTATTTTTTTGAAAAATTTGTTTTTATATTTTTTATGTGTTTTCATTTTATAATTATATATTTTTTATATTTTTTTGATTTTTTATTTTCTTTTTATCCTCTTTATATATAAGATAAATATATAATATAGAGATATAATATTTTAAAATTAGATAATAAATTTAAAATAAAGACAAAATCACGAAAAATGCCCTTAGGGAAAAATATTTTTATTTTATTAAAGTTTTAAATATATATATTTGTATTTTTAATAATGACAATAATGTTAATAATAAATAATTAAATATAGATATATAAATAGATGTAGCATTTTGTATATTTATAAAATAGCTATAAATAATTCGAAATGAGAAGATAAAATGTTTTGTCTTATTTATATTCTTCTATTTTTTTTGACATTTTTCTTAAAATTTTTGCTAATTTTTTTATATTTTTAATTGAACAAAAATGTCCAAAAAGTGACTTATATGAATAGAACAAATTGTTTTGGATATAAAAAATAGCTATGTAGCTCAAAAAAATCCCAAAAATATTTTTAATATATAGTAAAAAATAAAGAAAATGTAAAAACAGAAAATGCTATTTTTTGATTTTTTAATGATTTCTCTATAATTTTTATATGGTTAGAAAGGTTTTGCTATTTTTTGTTTTTTCCTTTAAATTTTTTAGTGATTTTGGCCTCCACCTACAACGTATAGTAGTAAACATTATCTATTTTTTGGATTTTTAAAGGCAATTGTATTTTTTTGTATTTTTAAATTCTAATAAGGATAAAATGCACTGTTTTTATTTTTTTAAAAAGAAAAATAACTTTAAATATCCCAGAAATAAATATGATGGAAAATAGTCTAAGGCTTTTAAAATATTTTTCCTAGAAAATTTGGTATGGAATGGTTTTTATAAACAAAACACATAAATAAAATTCATTTTCTAGTAGGACCTATTTGCAAATAGTCAAAAGTATTCATTATTTCCCGAACCCATAAACAAAACCTAGAGTCTATAATACAAAATCCCTAGAATATATTCAATGGAAAATACTGGTACGGGTATTTTTGCAATTACCAGAAAGAAGGAGGCCCTTTTGTAAAATATCCAAAATTTTGAAAATTACAAAACTAATTTGAAATTCAAAAAGTATGAGGATCCCTATGCAAAATGTCGCCCCAGGCAAACTGTAGTAGAATGACATATGCCTTACTATAATTTTACGCTAAATATTGAACTACAAATAAATGTTTTAGGATTAAAATTTAAATAGAAAAATGTGGGGGATGGGAGAGCAAATACCCTCGTTAGGCGATCAGATTGCTCTGGTCTTCCACTTTTCTACATGTCGACTACTGGTGTGTTGATACGCCTTTCACCAATGTGTGGTAGGGATTAAACCAAAGGCGTCATCTGACGATGGCTGGTACTCATGATCAGGTGGCAAAGATTAAAAGTGGAAGCGATGGATGATCCAATAGTGGTTGTTCTTCCTGAATAACAGGGAAGAACATCCAGGCAGTTGTGCTTCGATTGACGATCCACTCCTACTTCAGTGATCTCCGACAAAGCAACAAAGCTCAGAACATTCCGTACGCTGGTCCAAAGCTGCTAGGATGCTCAGGCAAGTTTGGGAGGTACTTAGTAAGACACCCTAGGTTTATGAAGGTTTGAAGTCCTAACTTCTGTCCTTAGGCAAAAACTGACCCAAAGGGGTCCACAAGAGCTTAGACTTGCGTGGTTAGCTTAAGGACTCATAAAGAATGTTTGAGGCTCGATTTTGGTGAGGATGGATGAGGGATGAGTCGAGGCGTTGCTCTATTTCGAGTGACGGAGATGAGAGAGACACGATCTAGATCCAAGCGTGTTCGGGTTGAGTGAAGATTCCTAGGGCGTAGGTCAGGTAGAGAGGAATGATATGGAAGCGGAAAATGAGTCTATACACAGTCGAGAAATGACGAAGGTCGCTGGAGCTCAACTCTGACGAACTTTCGAATTTTTGAATTTTATGAAAGAAAAAGCGAAATAATATGGAAATAAATTCTAAGCTACTCTATTATAAGTTCAAGGAATGGAAAAAATGCAAAGAGAAAGAATCTCACCTGACATGGGTGATAGGGAGAAAAAACTCACAGTGACGATGGTGACGGAGTTGGATCTTGCTCAATTTGCATCCTTCCTTGATCGTTGAACTACTGAGAGCCTCCTGATGTCACCAGGGGGATCAATCCAGTCTAGAGTTAGGTTTGGATGGCAGAAGAGGGGATCAAATCATGTAGAAAGGTAGAGGTGTTGTTAAATACCAACTAAGGTTGGCTTGGGAAATGCATTCAATGCAGAGGCTCATCGATCGAGAAGAGGAGTAGGCATGAAAGTCCATTGATCGAGAGACAAAAGTCAAGAAGTCCTCGAGCCAAATTGATGAAAGAATCTAGCAGGAAAAATTCGAGGAAGTTGGATCAAACTACTCTAACAGCAACAGAACTAAGGATGGCAAGGAGTTGACTGGGGTCATCATCATACTCGACCTTGATTGGTCCACATGGGCCGCAACGTCACAAAATAGGAAAATAAATACCTTATTAACTCATTTCAAAAATCAATGATTTTATTAATTTTTTATTATTTTTTTATTTAATGTAGTATTTTTATGATTTTTATTTATTTTTACAAGTTAAATTTTTTTAATTTTTTTCAAAGTATAAATATATGTATATTTACCTATATTGTATGTATTTTATTTTTTTCATTTTTAATTTTACTATTTTATACACATAATTTATTTATGTATAAATTATTTAAATACACTTGAATATGTTTTTATTTTATTTTTATGAAGTAACTTGTACATTTAAATAAATATGTATATTTATTAGGGTTTTTAAAGTTGTGCCCCTCCGAGATATTACAATATCAGTTATGACCCTCCCTTTTTGGGAATATCATTGTGCCCCCAACTTCTTGCCGTTATATCACTTGTGCCCCTCCGTTAGTCTAACTGTCAATGAGTTGAATTTAACCATGGTTTTTTTCAAACCATGGTGTAGTAAAGAGGGGCATAATTGTCCACACTTCTTCTTCTTCTTCTTTCTCCATTTGTTCTTCCTCCCTTATCTTCATAATTTCTCTCTTTTAATTACACCTCAATGCATCCATTATCACTAAAAATTTTACGTTTTCACAGATATATCACTCATTGTAGATCAAATGGTGAATTTCATTGAATTTTTCAATGAGTTTCTATGAATCAATAAATAAAAAATTTATCCTGACTAAACAAATGCTGAAAGTTCTCTCGTTTCAACCTGTAGCCTCCTCCTCCCCTCCCATTCCTCGTCCTCCTTCAACAGCCCATCCTTGTGATCATATGAAGCAGTGACCTCCTCCATGCAACTGTGACGGTAAGATGCCCTTGGTAGATTAGAAAGAGGTGGTGAGGCATGAAACGATGTGGGAAAGATCTAGGGGTGGAGATGGAGGTGTGGGGTGGAGGGTAGGTACGGGTAGAGGAACTCTGAGCAGAGGGGGAGGTGTAGGGGTGATTGAAGGAGCTGGGTACAGAGGGGTGGTACGGGGGCGGAGGGGATGTGCAAGGGCAGGAGCTCGTAGTGGAGAGGGAGGTGCGGGGTTGGCAGGAAGGAGGCAGGGGTAGAGAGGGTGGTGCAGGAGCAGAGGAGAGGTTCTAGCGGCGGAGGGGAGGAGTGAGGCGAAGATGGAGGCGTGAGGATGGAGGAGAGGCAAAGGTGGAGGATCTTGGGGGCGGGGGGGGGGGGGGAGGTACAGGGATGGAGAGGAGGGGCGGCTGGGGAGGAGGGGCTAGGGAGGAGCTCGAGGCGGGAGGGTGTCGAGATAGGAGGAGAAGGCAGGATGGGGGGGAGGGGGAGGGGGAGGAGCTCGGGTAGAGCTCAAGGATGGAGGGGGTCAGGTTAGGGAGGAGGGGCGGGCTAGGGAGGACGGGTAGAGGAGGAGGAGCTCGGGGAGGAAGGAGGGACTGGAGGGGTCTGGTTGGGGAGGAGGGGGCGGGCTGGCACGGAGGTGCAGAGAAGGAGGTGCAGGGGTTGGCTAGGGAGAAGGAAGAGGAAGAGGATGCGGGAGGAGGAATAGGATAGTAAAATGATCTTTTGAGTATTTTTTAAAATCAAATCATTTTATGTCCTCAAAATTAACGTCCATTTGCATGGAGATGGACGGCAACTAACTCAAAGGGCACAAGTGATAGAATAATAAGAAGTCGAGGGCACAACTAATATTCCCGAAAAGGGAGGGGCATAATTGAAATTGCAATATCTCGAAGGGTCACAACTGATACAAATCCTATTTATTATATATATGTATAATTCATCTATGTATCTTTGTACACTTATTTATTTCATTATATTTTTTATGGTTTTTTATTTTCTAATCATGTAAATATTAATATATTTACATGATCATAAAAATATAAAGTCATGAAAAATATAAAGAATATATAAAATGAATATTTTATCCAAGTATAATGTACAATAGGGGTCTAAACATAACTTATGCTTCTTATCTCCAAATTAAATGAAACTACCGCCATTAAATAACTAATTAAAAGTTATATACACTTAAATGATTTTAGTGAATTTTGAGTTCATATGGAGAAGATACATGTCTATAAGTTGGGATTTTTGGATTATTATTTTGAGTGTAGAAAGTACATTGTGCAATATTTTTATGTAAAGTGAATTTTGTATTTTTCTATATATTTTTATACACAATTTCATTATTGATTTGAGGTATAAATAATAAAGAAAAAAAATAGGTCCCATATTAGACTTATTGATGAATTTGGAATTAGGGTTTTATTGTATTTTTGGCCCTTATCTCCCCCTACTTTATTCCTTCTCGTTCCATTCATCATGATGCCTAGGTGTCAGGGTTTAGAGTCATTCAATTGCTGAGGTATTTGATTTTCTTTTCTTTTCTTTATTCTTTTATGTTGGCTTTAAATACAATCTTTCATACAATATTTACACAATAAATAACATATGCTATTTTATGCAAAATATTGTTTTTTACATGCATTTAGCTAGGGTTTAAAGGACAAAACGAAAGAATAAAAGTAATGGAATGGAGATTCATCACCCCCTGTACTTGCCTTTGCTAGTCCCGAGCAAACAATTATGCCTATAAGTACACAAAAAGAAAGAAAAGACAATGAAAGAACTTGGATTGATTTTAACATTTAAACTTATCTTCATAAAATCAAATTTTGGAGCTTAATAAGACCTTTGGATTTTAAGCTTGGTCAGAACCTTATTGGGAAGCGGATTGGAAACTCGACAGCCTCTAAGAACAACAAAACTCTGCCCAAGTCTCCTCAAAAGCCATGTCAGAACAGGTCGATGTCATACGTAGTTCCTTATGACTATGAGTCTATCTTGCACATTGTCAGTGATATGTACCTCTTCTCGGCCGAAGCGGTAAAAGCCAATCTTCTCCATCATGGTGACTCTAATTCCCCTATGTAGCAACTCTTTGTATAAGAAGCGGGGTATTCCCTTTTAAGTTCATGTACAACCAACTTAAGAAGAGGAGGAGGTGAAGAGAATGGATGGTATCCAATGTAGATACCTATCCTAGGATGCTTGACCAGTGTAGCCAAGTCATCCGACTGCAAGCTCACATGGATACTTTGACTTTGAAGCTCTAGATTTCTTATTGATTCTATGTACATACATACTCAAAAAGGAAATGATTTTCCTTGATTTTTGCCCATACACTATTTTTTATCCTTTTTTTACTATTTACAACAACATTTACATAAGGACTTTTTCCTCTAGAGTCAGTAGACTATCCCTCTTTTGAAGCATTATTGCAACCCATGACATTTCGTCCTCATGCCTCGTTACTACTGGATCAGGTTGGGGTACAATGTCCACAAATGTGTGACTTCCAATGTTTCTGTTGGTTTGTGTCTCATATCAGTAAATCCATCCTTCTACCACTTCAACTGAGTTGAGCAAGGTGTAAGGTGTAGTTGTGCAATTTAGATCACTATCGACAAGAGTCATGCGTGTGTTCCGAAATATTCTACTTAGGCAGTCAATGCAACACTGGAATAAGTCTTGTGGTGTCAAAAGAATTAAGTCTAGTATACCTGAAGCATCTCAATTCCAGTTCCTTAAAGGTTCCTATATTTAAGTGGATTAAGGTCCAACCAAGCTCCAATCTTCAGCTTTTGCTTAGACTAGTTCAATTGTCATTATCTATCTGAAAAATACAAATGCTGTAAGGAAAATATTTTTCCGATACAATTTTCTGATTTTGAACTTTTCTATAGATTTTTGAAAAAGTTCTTCAAATTTTTATGCGGGGTTTTGAAAATATTTTACAATTCTTTTTGGAGTTTTGAATTTTTGCATATTTTTAGGGATTTTGAATCAAAGTTAGTAAGAACTATATGCAACTATTTATAGAGGAGTACATCTGTAGTTACAATAATGAAGGTGTACTTTACATAGGGAAATTTACAAACACATTGTTAGTGAGTATTTACAGGTTTTATACATTGTTGTAAGGCATTTATTTGAATTGTTATTTATACAAGACTTTCAAAACATTTTTGCAAACATTTTAAAACTTATTTTTGCAAATAATTTTGACAAATATTTTTATAAACATTTACAAACCTTGAAAATCATTTGCACATATTTTTCAAACAATATGTATAGATTTTCAAAGCATTTTTACAACATTTTCCAAATCCTTTGCACACAGATTTGCAAAAGAGTTTATTTAAACCACTAAAAGGAATTTTTGTAATAAAACATTTTGCAACTGTTTTCCAAACAGTTTTCAAAAGATTTTTCAAATAAAAATTTCAGCCATTTTTCAAATCATTTTGCAAAGTATTTTGAACCACTTTAGTGAAAGTGTTTTCAAAGAATTATTGTGTTTTATTAACTAGGCATATTATTAAAAATACGAAAGTACGAGTTGTGGTTAAAGTATATACAACGTATATAGGACCCCCTATACTTAGCTTGAGCTATGTACTCATAGATCACAGAAAAAAAGATGACATAACTTGTACTAAGTATAGAACAATCCATACTACAACAACTAAAGAATGAACGAATGAGATATTGATCCTCCCACCTATACCTAGGATGAAATAATCCTAAGTATAACTGACTGTATACAAAGCAAGGAGGGTCACGCGTGGGAATATACGAAAACGTCAACTCAACATGTCCCCCTATACTTATGGTAAAATATCCCTAAGTATAGACATAATACCAAGATTTGAGGGGACAGGTGAGTAGTCAAAGAAATGATAACTCGAGGTGCTCACTGATGAATCCATAATTCATCATCTTTGTTCTTTTAGTTTAGCCAAATTCCTTCACAAAACATATGTAAATATGTGTTAAAATCAATAAATTGTCATTCATCATGAGGTTGTTAATAATGTATAATTAACATTTATTTATCCAAAAAAATAATAAAGGAAAGAAAAAGAAAGGAAATAAAAAGGAGGCTGTAATTATGTAATAAGTACAGACTGACCGAACCTCGAGATCACTAGAAGAAAGAGTAGAACATGAGACAGTCAACATCTGTCGCCAATGAGAAAAGGACCGTCCCCTCTGATAATAGGGGACAGTCATGAGACCGTCTCCAAAGCATGCGTCCCATTTGGTATAAGCGACGGTAGTCGACGCCGTCCCCTATACTCATACATAGGGGACGGTCGTGACCGTCCCTTAAAGTTTAGTATATTGGACGGGCATGACCGTCCCTTAAAGGCAATTATTGGGGACGGTCAGGACCGTCCCTTAAAGTCATTCAGGGGGGACGGTCAAGACCGTCCCAAAAGGGAAGTAGTGGAGACGGTCATGACCGTCTCTTAAAACGAAGGGGACGGTCACAATGACCGTCCCCTCTGTTCATCTGCTAACAAAAAAAACTTTCATTGCCCCCTATTTGATCTTTATTTTACCCTGCATGTCACTATAATTTAGTACCTATTACAATAATTGTTTCTTCATAATAAATATTACGATCACCACAAAAAATAAGATGCATTCCAAATTCATAAAAGTCGTCATCCTACAATATAAGCATTCAAACAAAATAACCTACTTTGCAAAGTAATTGTCCAAAATAATTATACAATATACTACACTATCCTACCAAGTAACCAAACTATCCTAGTCGTCCTCATCGTCGTCGTCCTAGTCGTCGTCCTCATCATCGTCGTCGTCCTCATCGTCATCAGTATCATCATGATCTTCTTCTTCTCCATCATCGTCGTCGCCTAGCCTCGCAGCGGTACTATCATCTTCTGTTTGGTGGCTATTCGATGGTGCACCTTGATGTGCCTGTATGAATGCATTGAAAATCGCTATTTATTGTCGCAAATCCTGAATCTCCATATGGTATACATCCAAGAATGTCAAGGTTAATGTTCGACCTATCATCTGTCATTTCCCTTAAATGTTTCACACGTGAACAAAACTATTTGAGGAATTGAGATTTATTGTGCATCTCATTAAATAATGAATTGTACTCATAAAAAAATTTGTCAATTTCTGACAACTACATCAAAACATAGTAGTGTATGAGATCTCTATTCTCGTCGGATATTACGCGGCGGATACCACTAAATAAATGCCTGCCACATGATTGAAAGACCCATAATTTAGATTCGTCCTCTTCCTCCACGACCCGACCTTCATCATTTCGTTCATAACGGTTGAAACGCACGCTTTCACCTTCCATATACATTTCACAGAAATTAATACACTCTTCACAAAGATAACCTTCAGCAATGCATCCTTCGGTTTGTGCCTTATTAAAGATCATATTTTTTAATTTTTGAAGGTATCTTTCTATTGGATACATCCAACGATATTGAACCGGCCCACCGATCCTTGCTTCATCTGCTAGATGAACTATTAAATGAACCATTACGTCAAAGAAGGCAGGTGGGAATATGTGTTCTAATTTGCATAATGTGATAACAATATCTTCTTCAAGTCTTCTCAAGATCAACGGATCTAAAACCTTGGAACACAATAATCTAAAAAATCCACTCAATTCTGTTAATGATTGTAGGACAGCATCGTCAACCATCCCACGAATAGCGAATGGGAATAACACTTCCATGTAAACATGATAGTCATGACTTTCTAATCCAGTTATCTTACGTTCTCTTTCATTTACACACCTCGACAACTGTGACGAGAACCCATTAGATACCTTCAAACTTTTAAGGAAGCTGAAAATTTTATCATGCTCAGCGTTGGATAATGTATATATTGCTGCAGGTATAGTAATCCGTCCATTGTCTAATTAAATTGGATGTAGATCTACGCGTATACCAAGTTGAACTAAATCTCGTCTCGTCCTTAAATTATCTTTTGATTGACCTGAAAGATCTAACAATCCTAAAATATTTTCCAAAACATTCTTCTCAATATGCATGACATCCAAATTATGACGAATTTGTAAGTGTTTCCAATATGGTAACTCTTTGAAAAAAAACACTTTGTTTCTTCCAACCACCGGCTACACTTTTCTTCGATGTCCATCCTAAACAACTGCTTCGTACAAGTAATTGCTGTCCCCAAATAATGTTGTCATTCACACGAGCTAAGTCAAGTCATTGCCATAAGGTGAGCCGTCAAATTTCTTATTACTATATGCCCTTTGCCATCTATGCTTCGGTGGAAGGAATCGACGATGACCCAAATAGCAATGCTTCATACTTCCAGAAAGCCATGTTGAATGTGTTTTTTCAAGACAGACAGGACACGCGAGTTTTCCCTTAGTACTCCAACCAGACAAATTTGCATACGCAGGAAAGTCATTTATAGTCCACAACAGTGCAACTTGTAATGTATATATTTCTTTGCTACATGCATAATATGTAGGTATTCCAGTAGTCCATAATACTTTTAGTTCATCCATTAACGGTTGTAGGTACACATCAATTGCTTTGCCAGGACCTTTAAGACCAGGAATCAGTAGTGTCATCATCATAAATGATGAACTCATTGACATCCACGGTGGTAGATTGTAGACCATCAAAATCACAGGCCAAATGCTGTAACTCAGACGCATATTACCAAACGGATTGAAACCATCTGAAGCTAATCCCAAGCGAATATTTCTCTCATCACTAGAGAAATGCGGATATCTCTGATCAAATTTTATCCATTCTTCTGCATCAGATGGATGTCTCATAACTCCATTAGCATCTCGTTTATTTGAACGAGAATGCCACGTCATCCACTTTGCAGTTTTTTCTGACATGAAGAGACGTTTCAGCCTTGGAATTAATGGGAAGTATCGTAATATTTTCACCGACTTCTTCTTCCTCTTTAAATCATTTTTTTCTTCTTTATACCTGTAAGCCTTACAATATGGAAAAAGAACTAAATCCAAATTTTCTCCTCGAAAAAGCATACAATCATTAACACAAGCATCGATCTTCTCATATTTCAGATCAAGCGATCGGAATCGTCGCTTCGCCTCTTTCCAATCCTTCGGATAATTCTGAGGATTATTCAATAACTTCTGGATTAAAGCCAGCACATCTTTCATCATTGCAACAGTTGATCCGTTCCTTACTTTCATCTTAAACAACTCTAATAAAAACGACAAACGCGTCATTTCCAACCTAGGAGCCAATATATCTTCTGCATCTGGCAAACTGCTCGAAAACCTATCATCTAATGTCTTGTGTCTCAGGTCTTCTTAAGTCATCCATTAATTCAAATAACTTGTAATCAACATTATTCAAGATTTGTGTAGTGACTCCTGCATCTACACCCATATCCTCATCCATTCGCAAATCTATAACCTCTCCATATTCAGTCCAAATAGAGTAATGTAACCAAAATCCGTTGAGTATAAGATGGTTATAGACTTCCTCTCTAACATTACATTTAATATTCTTACATCTCACACATGGAAAATAAATCTTAAGACCACCAAATTTCTTATTGACTCTTTCTATTTGAAATGTCCAATCCAAGAACGTGATCACTCCTCTCTTATATTGATGAAAATCATCGTATCTCTTATCCATCCATATTTTATCCATTTTACTACACAATCAGAATAAAATCCACCATTATGTGTTATTATAGACAACACATTTTTCCCTCTTATACACATCAAGTTTTTCTATTATACACAACAAGATTTTCTATTATACAGAACAAGATTTTCTATTATACACAACAAGATTTTTCATCTTATACAAATCAAGTTTTTCTATTATCTTAAATAAATCAAGCAATGCTTAATATACATAACATGTTTTTCATGATATCTAATATACAATAAGCAATGTTATATATCAACAACAAATTTTCTATCTAAACTCATTCAAATGGGTAAAAACATCCCACAAAGCATATCAAGTAAAATAAGCAACAATAAACACAAAGGAGTGTTGATAGATACCAAAAATTGAGACGGACAAGATCGACAACCACGAGGAGGTCGGAGACGACGACGAGCATCAGGGGGCGGCATGAAGGATATGGAGAAATCCTCAAGCGCATCACGGAAGTGTGATCGTCGAATCGAATACGATGGAGAACGACTAGTCGTACTAGTTGTTCGGTGCAGCAGAATTTAAAAAAACTTATTCGATGAAACCACATGATCCAAGAACAATTCTCGGATCATTTCATCTATAACCACAACAAGTATAATTCAATACCTATTGAAGAGTGGTTGATCGAGTCTCTAAGAGAAGAGACCTCCTGTCTCAAGTCCGATCATCGGAGAGATTGCTTGCGAGCATGGGGATGAAACACGTAGTCCTCGCAGTCCAAGAAGTTGATCCAAGCACGGTTGCTCCTGATCTCGTCGCGCAAGATCGAACGTCTCCTTCATGAGAGAAGCACTCCAAGTAGACGGAGAACCGCAGAGCGTCGAAGCGGCAGCACGATGGCGCGGGCGTCGACGATTCTCTCCACCAAGGTATGGTGGACGGCCACCAAGAAGAGAGGGAGAGAGGGTTGTCGAATATGGAGAAAGAGAGAGAGAGAGAGAGAGAGAAGTGTGCTACAATAGCATGTAAATAGAGAGCATGGTATGCCTCTCTATTTATAGGGTTTTGGGATCCATGGATCTCAATCCATGGAACATATAAGATCAATGGTTGAGATTGATTTATGTCAATCCAATGGTCAAGATTGTTGTTGGTAAAAGCCAACAACTTGTGATTTAATTTTAATTAATTATATTTGATAAATCAAATATATATTAATACAAAATTAAATCAATCAAATAAGGAGTGAAAATACTAAGGAGATCAACCTTCCCCTTTAGAGGGTGTGGACGGCCACCAATTCCATAAAGGAATTGGTGTCGCCACCTCCTTCCCATATGGGGAGGGCAATCTCATGGATTCCCATGAGATTGCACATCTCATTGATTTTCTCTCTACTTATTTCCAACAACTATTTGTTGGGTTTTTATTCACCAAAAATAATTCTCAATTAATTTTGGGAATATTGCAATCTTGACATTGGAAAATTGTGAATCACATTCACAACCCAAAATAATATATAATTTACATTGCCGATTAATTACACAATGTGTATCCAATACACATAATAATTAATCAACAAATATAAATTACAATTAGCTCTCTCTAATACATTATAAATCACATTTATAATATATTATGAATAATTGGATATTACTATCCACATTATTCTTATCCATAATAATTAAATCACATTTAATTATATTGGATAATCCCTCATACATTATGATAATTAAATCACATTTAATTATCAATTTCTCATTGCTTAGAACTTATGGAATTATTCTTGAACCATTCAAGAACAATGCTATTTATCCTCAGATGCTTGGAGATAAGGACAGGGCGATTGTATTGCTCCACGTATAGTGGCTTGGATATTGAGATCACATCTCAAATCCAGATCCCATGGACCTTTCATAGATGCTTGATTAAATCAAGATCGTAAACCTAATCTTCTCATTGCATCTAAATCTCATTCAGATCAATGTCCAGTATATGGACTAAGATTAGGTCACTTCTCTAATGAGAAGAGTCACTAAAACCCATACCTGTTTCATCACTCCCTCGGAATGGAAGCAACATGGTTATACAATCGTTTATGATCAAATCAGCCTTCAGGTATTCCTAATACCTGTACATCCTGCATACTGGAAGACTCATGATCATCCCGGAGACATAGATCACTTTACACTATCATCTTCAGGGTTTGATCACTAAGTTTCTCAATCTTGGTTCTTGGGATTTGGTACAGATCATATGTTTTCACAAAGCATATATCTTACCTTCAAATTCATATCATGCTTCTAAAGCATGATAACCATGCATGGAATTTGGTCAGTCCCAATACCTCATGAGTGAGCTCATGTCTCCCGGTTCACAAGTGAACCTGTATGATCCCTTTGAGAGATTATATTACTCATATACCCTTACATGCACACCAGCTCGCCGGTATATAGACCTTGGTTAGGTCATCAACCTATTGGTCTGTTAAATGTACATACTCAGACATATAGTAATACATCTGTCTATGGTCAGAGGATGTTTGCCTGTGATGTGACAGTATTCATCATAGGTCTTTGGTTATCTCGATCTCGTTAAGTCAATTCATTGACTCAACTAATCTGATACCTCCGAATCACTATTCCCATGAAGAGGACCTGCAACAAGAGGTCGATCAGATATTAGTCTAATGAGATAGGATTGCCATCTCCTACTCAGACTAGAGATCACTACTTGTCAATCATTGATGATGCTTGATGAGTCCTCTATCTAACTCCTTAGATATTCATCCAAGCATCAACCTCTATGATTCAATCAATGAATCAACAGCTGTATGATTATCAAGTTGGCCATGGTACATAACCCTTATTGTACAAAGGGACCTTATAGTGCATTCATTCATTCAATATCAGAAAGGGAGTGAAACATAATCAATAACTTTTATTGATAATTCATTAATTACAATAACATTTATTGTAGGAATGGTTCGCCTCGGGCTCACATTGCTAACAATCTCCCACTAGCCCTCAGAACCATTCAGGAACAATCCTTAAACCCATACTCATTACATGCTGGTCAAAAACCTTCTGTGTCAGAGGTTTGGTAAGAGGATTAGCAACGTTGTCGGCAGAGGCCACCTTGGTGATGATGGTCTCCACGCTTTTGAATCTCCCGAATGATGTGGTATTTCCTTTCTACGTGCTTGCTCTTCTGATGCCATCTGGGTTCCTTCTCCTGGGTAATGTCTCCTGTGTTATCACAGAGTAGCGGGATGGGAGTATCAGAGGAAACTACGCCAAGCTCCTGGACGAACTTGCGCAACCACACCGCCTCCTTTGCAACATCCGATGCGGTAATGTATTCGGCTTCTATTGTTGAATCTGCTATAGTGTCCTGCTTCTTGCTTCTCCAGCTCATAGCACCACCGTTCAACAGGAACACAAACACTGATGTCGACTTTCAATCATCAATATCCGATTGGAAGTCAGAATCTGTATATCCCAAGACTTGGAGATCACCATCTCCATAGACCAAGATGTAATCTTGCGTCCGTCGTAGATATTTGAATATGTTCTTTACTGCATTCCAGTGTTGTTCTCCATAGAAGGATTGGTAAAGACTTACCACTCCCACTGCATGGCAGATATCTGGCCTAGTGCACATCATAGCATACATTAAGCTTCCTACAGTTGATGCATAAGGGCATCCAGCCATGGCTTTCTTTTCCTCAACAGTTTGAGGAGCCATTCCTTTAGATAGGTGGATACCATGTCTTAAGGGTAGGAATCCTTTCTTAGAACTATCCATACGGAATCGTTCAAGAATTTTCTTAATGTATCCATATTGTGACAATCCCAATATCCTCTTCTCTCGGTTACTGAACAGCTTCAGACCCAAGATGTAAGAGGCTTCTCCAAGATCTTTCATCTTAAAGGTATGGGACAATCAAATCTTCACACTGGTCATCATCCCTGTATCATTCCCAATGATAAGGATATCATCTACATAAAGCATAATGAACACAATGGCACTCCCACTAAGCTTCTTGTATACACAAGGTTCATCAAGATTCTGCACAAAATCATAACTCTTTATGGTTTCGTCGAATCTGAAGTTCCAGCTACGAGAAGCTTGCTTGAGCTCATAGATGGATTTCTTCAGCTTGCATACTTTGCCATCCTCAGTCATGAAGCCCTGGGGCTGCTCCATGTAGATATCCTCCTCGAGGTATCCATTGAGGAAAGCAGTCTTGACGTCCATCTGCCAGATGTCGTAGTCAAGATATGCAGCTATAGCCAGCAATGCCCTGATGGATTTAAGCATAACCACAGGAGAGAATGTCTCATCGTAGTCGATGCCTTCTCTCTGTGTGTAGCCCTTGGCTACGAGTCGTGCCTTGAAAGTCTCTACTTTCCCATCAGGTCCCCTCTTTCTCTTGAAGATCCATTTACACCCAATGGGTTTTACCCCCTTAGGTGGATCCTCTAGGGTTCATACACCATTCTTATGCATGGAGTCAATTTCTGACTTCATTGCTAGCATCCATCTATCCATGTCATGATCCGCGAGTGCTTCATCAAATGAAGTAGGATCATTGTTAGTTTCACTTGACACATGGAATCCATACCTTTCAGGTGGTGCAACCACCCTCGAACTCCTTCGAAGAGGTATGGGTGTTTCATCTTTATTTATCTCTTCAGTTTCTGGCTCAGGAAGCTCAGAATCCTCAGGGGATTCAATGAGTTACTTTACTTCATACTTATCTTGACCCTTAAGGAAATCATTCTCCAGAAATTTCACATCTCTAGAAATAAAAACCTTCTGAGTCTCAAGGTCATAGAGTTGATATCCAATACCATCTCAAACATACCCATTGAAGTAACACTCACGAGAGTGAGATTCTAGCTTACTTGCATCCACGTTCTTTGCATGGACCAAGCAATCCCAAACCCTCAAGTGATTAACACTAGGTTTGGTTCCATACCAAAGCTCATGAGTTGTCTTAGGTACAGATTTGCTAGGAATCTTATTCAGGATATATATTGCAGTCTCTACTGCATATCCCCAGAAACTAAGTGGTAAATGTGCTTTGCTCATCATTGAACGAACCATATCCATGATGGTTCTGTTGCGTCTTTCAGCAACACCATTAAGTTGGGGAGTTCAAGGAGGAGTGATATTGGAAATGATTCCATTCTCCTTAAGGTATTCCTTGAATTCATATGAGAGGTACTCGCCACCTCGATCAGATCGAATCCGTTTAATCTTCCTATCGGTTTGGTTCTCAACCAAAGCCTTGAATTCTTTGAACTTTTCAAAGGTTTCAGATTTATGACGTAATAGGAAGATAACCCCGTATCGCGAATGGTCATCAATAAACGTCAGATAATATCGATATCCATTTCGAGTCGTGGTACTGAAGGGACCGCATACATCAGTATGTATTAGGTCAATAATACCTTCGCATCTTGTAACCTTGTTACAGAAAGGCATCCTGGTCATTTTTCCTTGAATGCAATTCTTGCAAGTAGGCAAAGGTTGAGCCTGTAGAAAATCTAAAGGTCCATCCTTAATTAATCTATTGATCTTATCAAAAGACAAATGACCAAGCCTTTAATGCCAAATTTGATTTGAAAGATTTTCATCCTTCCTGGATCTTTTAGGGTTTTTATTAGTATTTTTAACATTCATAACCCATTTATCAATGCACAATTCATAGAGTCCTCCATAAGTCAAAATTCCATCTGCAATATATTTATCATAACGGTTTATGACTAATTTAATACATAACATGAACGAATATCCACTTCTAACTAGCTTAGATACAGATATTAAATTCTTTCTGACTTCATGTACATAAAGACACTCTTTAAGTACTAGGACTCTTCCACTAGATAATGATAGCCGACAAATCCCGACGGCGACTGCTGCAACACTTGCATCAGATCCCATCTGGATGACTATCTCCCCTTCTTCAAGTTTTATAGTTTCCTGAAACAAATGCAACACATTGCATACATGAACAGAAGCACCAGAATCAACAACCCAACTTCCTTCTCGTCCGACAAGAAAGCTAGTTTCAATGATAAAAGTAGATTTCATACCTGCTGGGGCTTTACCTTTGTCGACCGACTTCAGGTAATCCGGGCAATTTCGCCTCCAGTGCCCCGGCTTTTTGCAGTGATGGCAGGCGTCGGTTTTCTTCGACGCCATTAAAGTGGATGCATTGGAAGATGAGACAACACTTTGTCCCTTCTTCTTTCTCTTCTAGGCCGGGCCCTTCCGAGAACCATGCTTCCGACCGCGCTTCCCTTTGACCTGTGCAACCATTGCAGTGCCAGAGGGACCATCTTTGTTCATTACGTCTTCTGTAGACTTTAATGCAGCTAGAAGCTCAGCATTTGTCAATTTCAACATATTCATGTGGAATGACACCACAAAGTTATTGAAAGATTTGGGCAATGACAGCAGAATGAAATCAGATTGCATGTCTGCATCCATCGTTGCCCCCAGAGTCTCCAGCTTCGATAAGTACCCAAACATTTTGAGTACATGTTCACGGACCGAGGTCCCTTCCTACATTTTGCAGCGAACAAGTTCTTTCATAACATTGTACCGCTGGGTGCGGTTAATGTCACCAAACATATCCTTTAGATTCTGCATGATTTCCTGGCAAGTACTCATCTCCACATGTTGTTTCTGAAGAACATTTCAGAGAGAACATAAGATTTAGCATCTAGCCAAGACATGATCCTCATCATACTTGTCATTGTATGCTTTATCTTCCTTAGATTTAGGGTTTTCAAGCTTGTCTTCAGAGAGCACATAGCTGATGAGCTCCGCCGAGAGTACAAGCTCCAAATTACGGATCCCATCCGAGTAATTTGGTCTGGTCAATTGGTTGACCTCCAGAAGCCTGCTCAGTGGGTTCATGGACTTCATTTTCTGAAATTGAGAATGCACTATATTAGAATATAATAATCATATATTCAATTCAATTTTATTTGATCAAGGTATTTTAAATCAAATTAGTCTTGCTATGTCAACTATGAAAGTTTATTCCCTTATTCACTTTCAAAGTAGGAGATATACTTACCGATATATCTCAAGCAAGAACTGGGATCTCCTCTTTATCTTTGTTACATCCCAATAATATGAGAAACTGCAACTCCAATAAAGAGAAGCGGGAACACATTCCGCCTTGCAAGTCCAACTTGCATTTTCCAATTCGGTCTTTAATGCCCGGTCCCACCATCCCTAAGGTGATGTTGACCCATCATTAATTGATCCAACCGTCAACAGGAATAGAACTCGCTATGCGCAATCCAATATCGCCCCAATAATATGAGGATCCGATATTGGGATCACTACGCATACGGCCTTACTCTTTCGAGAAGCAAAGAGTCTGATCCAGATGCACTTGTATATAGGAGTTGTCACTTCGTACAGGCGTCTCCTATATACAATCCCTGGCGACAGAAACCCTTCGCCTTGACAGGAGACCATGGATGTCACTTATGTGATCCTCCACCTCTTATTCAAATTTAATTAATTACTATGAATGACATTCATATAATTAATTCTTCCAAGGGAGTTATTAACTCTAATCATATTAGAGTATTCTAATTGGACATAATTAACTTAATCATATTAAATTAATTATCAATCCAATTCAATCAATAAAACTCGATTTTTATGCTTGAATATATATGGTATTATTCTCAAAGTACGTATTAATTCGTATTTTAATAATTAGAAAAATACAACTTGATCCCTCGGATATTATCCCGGCCCTACCCGCTGTTATGGCCAGTACCGGCGGGAGTGGGACGGACCGCATACGTTGCAACCCGCTACCCCACCGATCCCCGACTAGACACCATATCCGCCTCGGGAAAGGATAATGCCAAATTGATTAATTTGTACTTGAGATGATCATCGGTTCTTCCACTGAAATTATACCATATAGTAATCAAAACAATTTTAATTACAAGGAAATTTGCTAGACAAATTCCCAATCCTATTCAAGCAAGGAGTTTGATGATTGTGTTTCCAATTATGATTTAGATCACATCTAATCAATTAATTGGTTGAGGCCAAGTCAATTAAGGAAATAATCATCTTCCAATATTTCTCAAATATTTTCCATAATTATTTCTTGAAATTAACAATTAATTTCATTAATTGACAAGCACATGGTTCTAGATTAAGAATGTAATTTCAGCAGTGACCCCTACTTACTAAAATTAGCATATCTCAATCATATTAAATCCAAATTAGACAAAATCATTTTTCATGGATTGCTAATTTGATTTAGGAAAGAATCCAAGTGATGTTTTACGCGTTTCGGGGCAAGTCTAAATAATAATTAATATTTTAATCACGTTCAGATCTACAGTTCCCGCAACAGTGCATACATGTTCATTAAAACAACCATATCTCGAGCATACGAAATCCGATTTACGCAAACTCAGATCCTATGGTTTCCTTATCTAATGGGGAACAAAATCCAAGTATTAAATTAACATTTAAACATTTTAAACAGTGCCGAATTCATTTACTAAACAGATCTGCGAAATCAAATGCGATGAAAACTTACGCGACCTTAACGAACCCAAGTCGTCCTCGGTTAGCGAATCATATTCGAAACCATCGACCTAAGGCTCAGATACCACTTGAAGGATATGGAGAAATCCTCAAGCGCATCACGGAAGCGTGATCGTCGTATCGGATACGACGGAGAACGGCTAGTTGTACTAGTTGTTCGGTGCAACGGAATTTAAAAAAATTTATTCGATGAAACCACATGATCCAAGAACAATTCTCGGATCGTTTCATCTATAACCACAACAAGTATAATGCAATAACTCTTGAAGTGTGGTTGATCGAGTCTCTAAGAGAAGAGACCTCCTGTCTCAAGTCCGATCGTCGGAGAGATTGCTTGCGAGCGCGGGGATGAACCGCGTAGTCCTCGCAATCCAAGAAGTTGATCCAAGCACGGTTGCTCCTGATCTCGTCGCACGAGATCGAACGTCTCCTTTGTGAGAGAAGCACTCCAGGTAGACGGAGAACCGCAGAGCATCGAAGCGGCAACACGATGGCGTGGGCGTCGATGATTCTCTCCACCAAGGTATGGTGGACGACCACCAAGAAGAGAGGGAGAGAGGGATGTCGAGTATGGAGAAAGAGAGAGAGAGATAAGTGTGCTACAATAGCATGTAAATAGAGAGCATGGTATGCCTCTCTATTTATAGGGTTTTGGGATCCATGGATCTCAATCCATGGGATAGATAGGATCAATGGTTGAGATTGATTTATGTCAATCCAATGGTCAAGATTGTTGTTGGTAAAAGCCAACAACTTGTGACTTAATTTTAATGAAATATATTTGATAAATCAAATATATATCAATACCAAATTAAATCAATCAAATATGGAGTGAAAATACAAAGGAGATCAACCTTCCCCTTTAGAGGGAGTGGACGGCCACCAATTCCATAAAGGAATTGGTGCCGCCACCTCCTTCCCATATGGGGAGGGCAATCTCATGGATTCCCATGAGATTGCACATCTCCTTGATTTTCTCTCTACTTATTTCCAACAACTATTTGTTGGGTTTTTATTCACCAAAAATAATTCTCAATTAATTTTGGGAATATTGCAATCTTGACATTGGAAAATTGTGAATCACATTCACAACCCAAAACAATATATAAATTACATTGTCAATTAATTACACAATGTATATCCAATACACATAATAATTAATCAACACATATAAATTACAATTAGCTCTCTCTAATACATTATAAATCACATTTATAATATTATAAATAATTGGATATTACTATCCACATTCTTCTTATCCATAATAATTAAATCACATTTAATTATATTAGATAATTCCTCATACATCATGATAATTAAATCACATTTAATTATCAATTTCTCATTGCTTAGATCTTATGGAATTGTTCTTGAACCATTCAAGAACAATGCTATTTCTTCTCAGATGCTTGGAGATAAGGACAGGACGATTGTATTGTTCCACGTATAGTGACTTGGATATTGAGATCACATCTTAAATATAGATCCCATGGACCTTTCATAGATGCTTGATTAAATCAAGACCGTAAACCTTATCTTCTCATTGCACTTGAATCTCATTCAGATCAATGTCCAGTATATGGACTAAGATTAGGTCACTTCTCCAATGAGAGGAGTCACTAAAATCTGGATCTGTTTCATCACTCCCTCGGAATGGAAGCGTCATGATTATACAATCGTTTATGATCAAATCACCCTTCAGGTATTCCTAATACCTGTACATCCTGCATACTGGAAGACTCATGATCATCCCAAAGATATAGATCACTTTTACACTGTCATCTTCAGGGTTTGATCACTAAGTTTCTCAATCTTAGTTCTTGGGATTTGGTACAAATCATATGCTTTCACAAAGCATATATCTTACCTTCAAATTCATATCATGCTTCTAAAGCATGATGACCATGCATGGAATTTGGTCAGTCCCAATACCTCCTGAGTGATCTCATGTCTCCCGGTTCACAAGTGAACCGGTATGATCCCTTTGAGAGATCATATTACTCATATGCCCTTACATGCACACCATCTCGCCGGTATATTGACCTTGGTTAGGTCATCAACCTATTGGTTTGCCAAATGTACATACTCAAACATATAGTAATTCATCTGTCTTTGGTCAGAGGATGTTTGCCTGTGATGTGACAGTATTCATCATAGGTCTTTGGTTATCTTGATCTCGTTAAGTCAATTCATTGACTAAACTAATCTTATACCTCCGAATCACTATTCCCATGCAGAGGACCTGCATCAAGAGGTCGATCAGATATCAGTCTAATGAGATAGGATTGCCATCTCCTACTCAGACTGGAGATCACTACTTGTCAATCATTGATGATGATGAGTCCTCTATCTAACTCCTTAGATATTCATCCAAGCATCAGCCTCTATGATTCAATCAATGAATCAACAGCTGTATGATTATCAAGTTGGCCATGGTACATAAACCTTATTGTACAGAGGGACCTTATAGTGCATTCATTCATTCAATATCATAAAGGGAGTGAAACATAATCAATAACTTTTATTGATAATTCATTAATTACAATAATATTTATTGTAGGAATGGTTCGCCTCGGGCTCACATTGCAAACACGGCAATGGGCAGCAGGCTTGAGGAGAGGGATGAAATGAGAATGAACGCATGTCGAAGGGGTTTTTTTCGATCTGACCATCAGGGACGGTCGTTTGAACCGTCCCCTTTGGAGACGATCGACGATGGTTCACTAAAGACTGTCCCCTTTGGATGACATAGGGGACGATCTTTGTACCGTCCCCTTTTGGTCGGTCCATGGGCTAGATGCGACGCCAACAGAAGCATAATGGGGACGGTCAGAACCGTCCCCAAGGACCCTCCCATGGCAGAGGGGACAGTCCACGGTGACCGTCCCCTCTATTCGACCACTTAGGATCAATGATCGGAGGCGATGCCAACGGAAGCGTATTGGGGACGGTCACAACAGTCCCCAAAGGCCCTCCCAAGGCAGAGGGGACAGTTCCTATTTACCGTCCCCTCTGGTCCACCACTTAAGTCCAAGGGTCGGAGGCGACGCTAACATAAGCGCAATGGGGACGGTTAGAACCGTCCCCAAAGGCCCTCCAGTCGGGTGGAAATGTTCCAGTGCCCTGGTCATGGCAGAGGGGACGGTTATTAATGACCGTCCCCTCTGGTCGACCACCTAGGTCCATGGATCAGAGGCGACGCCAACAGAAGCGCAATGGGGACGGTTAGAACCGTTCCCAAAGGCCCTCCAGTCGGGTGGAAATGGTCCAGTGGCCTGTCATGGCAGAGGGGACGGTCACTATTGACTGTCCCTATTAAGTTATTAGAAAAGGGGATGATAACCCACATACCGTCTCCTAGTATTTGGTTATTGGGGACGGTTTTCTGATGACCGTCCCTAAAAAGTGACATTAGGGACGGTCATTCTGTAACCGTTGCTAGTTGTCGTCCCTAAAAAGTACATTTCCTGTAGTGGATCTAGTCAATGATTGACATGATCGACAAGGAATAAGGTAGGGAGAGATAGGGTCTTCATTTATCCAAATTTCCCATTGTACATATCATCTGCTATTTATTCTATATTTATTTTGTAAATACTCTTCACTATTCTCATGTATATGTCTTTGTACTATTTACTAATAAAATGATCTCAATGTATGTTATTTTTTCAATAAAACTTGTAAATACTAAAGTGTTGTAAATAATAAAATTAATAATAAGTAAATTTTAAATAAAATAAAAAAGTTAATTAGTTATTGTGTAAATATGTCAAAAGTGTGCATAACGTGTATAATACTATATTTATTTAACCTTTATAAATAAGTTATAAAGATCAAATAAAAATATATTTATATACCTTAAATTATTTTGTAAATAAATAAAATATAAAATACAATACTTTTGTAAAAATAATAAAAAACATAAATATTGTATATAGGTATATTATACATGTATATATTAATGTATATTTTATATAACTTAATATATCACTTATTAAATTTATTAAAATAATGATAAATTGATTTAATAAATATACAACAACTTTCTTTTTTATCATTTATTATTTTAAAATCATTTACTATATTATTTTAAGTTATCTATATCTACTAAAAATTGGATTTTTTGATTGGTCTACCCGGGTCCATTGTCCCGGATCAACCTCCTCTCTTCCCAAGTCCCCCTGACTAAAGCCTTACCAGATCTCCCTTCTCCATTTTCTCTATCTAGTGTACGATCATCTTTGCCTCGAATCTTGTGCTCAAATATTCGCCTTGGATCCACAACCTTTGCATGTACCTAAGCCTTGCCGGATCATCCTCGGTTCGTGCGATTTTTCTCGAAGATTCCAGCCACGCGAGGAAGTTTACTCCTCCTCGCCTTTTTCCTCCACTAGGACCTGTAGGCTAGTGACAATGATCTATCAGACCTTCTTGGAGATCGAATCAGCGTCCAGCTGAGCTGAGCCGCTCTATGGCTGGAGCTCTCCGCTGTAATAAGCCTCCTTGGCCTTCCGCAACTTGGTCAAGGCCAGAACCCCGCCGACCACCTCCCCTTTCTTTGACTTCCCACCACCCATAACCAAGTAGCTTCATTTCCTTTCTTTTCTTTCTTTCTTCTTCTAACTTCATATCTATACCATTGTCGCTGCTCCATACACCGTGTCGATGCTCCATCTCCTACATCTATCTTCATTGATCGACTCGCTCGCTCACCCTTCATCTTCCTGGTCACCACAAATCTCGCTCATCGGAGCTAGATTAGGTCCGACTTCCCCCTATCGCCTTTGTTGGAAGTCAAATGTCATCCTACATCGCATCTTTTGTTTTCTTTGCTTAATAACCCAGGTCGATGTGCTGCCCTCGAGCCGTGAGTCTTCCTACATGTGTAGGACCACGAGAGGAGTTCATATAGAGCCCCAACATGAGTGGTAGAGGAGCTCCAGGCGAGATGACCTCCAGATCTTCAGAGAGCCCTCCATCGATCCCTCTGAGCCTTCCATTCGACAAGGACCCACTCCAGTGAGCTGGTGGACCTCCTAGCTAGGCGATCAAAGCACTAGAAGCGTAGATATTTGTGATTGAAGCTCGATCAATGGTCCATTCAAATGTGTTCTTCCAACCCTCTTTCTAGCCGTCAGATGAGATCGCGCACCCCAGATTCGATCTGAGCCGCTCTCTCATGCCCAAAGCTAGGTGCTCAGATCAAATCAAGGGACATAAGAGCTGCACATTACAACTTATACACTGAGCCATCAGATTTGTAACAACCGTACATCAGAGCCGCCCTCAGGAACCTCTCGCTCACCTCTCACCTCACAGGGATATATTCCGCTTTTCCCCTTCATTTATGTCATTTACTTTTAAATACAATAAGTGTAAAATATAGTTGAAACCTTTTTGTAGTAAGGACCTCGTAATTTTCATATTTACAGTGCAATCCATTCCAGCCACTTGCCATGCGTGTTCACATGTCCTTGGTAGGTATTTTGCTTGATTTCTTCTGAACTATTATGCATTAATGAAATAGCTGAAATTTTTGAATTTGGAAATTTCACCACTCTTTTCCATATTTCACGTGCAATACACATTTTAGCTGGAATTTCTTCGTGTTTGGCCTTGTGTTTCTATTGCAAGCTATTCATTTGACCCTAGAACATAAAGTAATTGCTATTAGGTCCTTCTGTATCTAGAAATTTTATTTTTCTTCTTTTTATTATAATAAATATTAACTGAGCTCCAAAAATACCATAAAAATTGTCTTTAGCTCCTGCTAATATGTTCTGTGCATGGTAATTTTTGTTGGTCGAATTTATTTTATTTATTATTTTTAAAAATTCAAAAATTAACTAAAAAATCCATGTTTGCATTCAAAAATTCATAGAAATTTAAAAATACTCCTAAAAATTCTAAAATATTAAGTATATATTTTTTACTTATTTGATTTTCTATCCAAATTTCCTCTTACTTTCTTTAATAAAACTCTAAAACTTAGCAAAACCCTAAAAACATCATAAAAATCATATGAAATCTTTTAAAAAACTAAAAAGTGTCTTTCTTGTCTCTGTTTGTATATATTTAATTATAGTTTTTATTACAATTGATTTCCAAGAGTTTTCAGCGTATTTTCCATTTTTAAATCGAAAAATACTTCTTATTATGCAATGTTTGTAGGATTTCTCAATTTTTGATTTTTATAAAATCCCAAAAATGTAAAAATCCATGAAAAATAAAAAACAATGTATAATTGTCAAAGACAAAAAAATATTTTTACTGGAATTTTTTGGACATTTCTACTATATTTGAAAAATACAAAAAGAGTGGTTATGTGTCATTTATTCATTGTCTTTATTTTTCTCCTTGAAAATTAAAATTATGAAATTTGCAAAATTAAATTCATTAAAAAGTCTAAATCAGAAAATATAAAAATATATAAAAATTGAAAACCCCTAAAAAATTAACAAGATAAAAATTCTCAAAAATTAAAGAGTAGTTTGCTTCAAGTTTCCTCGTTCGTTTCTTTTACTTTTCATTGAATTGAATAACTCTTGCTTAATAATTGTTGCCTCCTTAAGTTTTACCCTTGGAGTTATACCAAGTTAATAAACAATAGCTGAGACCACTCTCTTTTACTTGCTTGATTCGTTTTGTGGTTGAATAATTTTCTCAATATCGGCTTGGTTAATTTTGGGACAACAATACCTTAATTGTTTGATTAATTAACTTAACTTGAGTAAGCTAAAATTTCATTATCAGAATGGCACCGTTGCCGAGGAGGCATGGCAAGGGTAGTTAGGACTTCTTTGTCTTCTGCTATTGGTCTTGTATATATTATGTTTTCCTTTTTGTCTTTTATTTTCTATCATTTTCATCTTTATTTCATTTGATTTATTTTTCATAATGGCTATCTAACACATTTCTTGTTTCGCCTTTGTTGTGAGGGCCCACAAAGTGAGGGAGGTCATCTTAGGAGATCCTACGCACCCAAGCGAGGCGGAGGCCAGGTGTTCTACACTGACCGGTAGGAGAGAGCAACCTAGGAGGATAGGGATCAAAAGACCGTCTTAGTTTTTAGATTTCTTTTTCATTCATTTTATTTCATTTTTTATATTATTTGTAATAATTTTTGGCACTTTCCCTTTTTCTGTTTTCTAGAGTGACTTCGGACATTATTCGGGGTATGTTTCACCAAGTGTCGGTCCACATGAGGAACCTCACTGGAATTTTTGTTTTTACTGCCTTTATTTTTTTTCATGGTTTTTGTGTGTTTTAGCCCTTAGAACTAGGTTATATTTCCTTGGCTGAGACAAGTGACGGATTAGGTCTAAAGTCCCTAAGTAAAAGTATTTGTTCCTATATATTTTTGCATAGCTTGGACTTAGTCAAATAATTTGGTTCCTGCCCATTAATAGAAGTTACTGCTTAGGACGTTTATCTTGCATCATATAGATTAGTTTAATTTTTAAGCGAGTATCATATTGCATGTAGACTACTGGAGCAAGGTATGCCTTCTATCTCGTGCATGCATTCATAGATTTATGTCGTGTCAGCTTTTCTGACTTCCTCCCTTGATTTCTTTCACCTAGGAAATAAATGAATTATAAACATCCTTAGGCAATTTATCTAAAAATGCTAAAAAAGTGACAACCAAATAAAATTGGGACTGCTAAAAGAAAACTCGACCCTAAAACAAATGTAACGATCACATTCCTTATTTTGGGGAGAGTAACCCCCTCCTCATTTGCAGGTGATCTCTAGGTAGAGTGAGGCATGTACACATAAGGAATAGAGCCAAAAGCCCTGGACTTGTGCCCTAAGCACTTGGACTTTGACACTCGGGTCCTATTATTACGGCTAACACTTGACTCAGATGTTAGTAGAAGTAGTCGTGTGGATAAGGAGTTGGATTTCCTTAGAACTACTCCCGATCTCTTATGTGGATAGTTCTATGCTCGGGGGATTCATTGACTTATTCATGGTCTACTCTAAGAGACCGCACTTGTGAGCTTGATAATATAACTGTTTGATCACCTAACTAAAAATTGAAAAGATTAATGACTGAGCACTCACTGTCATCACTGCGATGAGTTGGTGAATTTGGGGGTTTATTTTATGATCCATTGTTTTTTAGTCTAGATTTGATCTTCACTTTCTTATACCTCACGATGTTGGGTTGGCGATCTCTTAGGCTACCTTTGGTGGCACCGCTTCACAACACCCCTATCCGTTCATCTAGGGCAGCTCTAGAGAGCTCGAACCTTCTCTCAGAACCTGAGTATTCTGCCTCTTTCTTCTTCGACCTTCCTGACACATCACCTGAGATACAACAACAATAAGAGATGTTTTTTTATTGACTTGGCAACACCTGAGGTCAGCTCTTTTTCATTTCAGAGTCTGACGAAATGGCCTGAGAATAGAGAGAGGATGAGTAGCCAGAGATTCTCATTGTATTTGATCAGGCTATGATTAATAACAACCTCCTCGAATCCCTAGAGGCGATGCAAAAACAGATCTAGGAATAGGGGTTACTTATGATAGATATTAGGAGGGAGCTTACGCAGATCAGAGATGCTAGAGTTGAGAGACCTAGTGGTGGATCAGAGATTCCTAGAGATAGAGTTGAGGACTGAGTAGAGGATAGAGATAGATGCTAGGAGGAGACCAGAGTAGAGAGATCCTTGTGCACCATGAGGGATTTGCACAACCCTTGTGCAACTCTCACTCATGGGTGGATTTAGTTGCCAGCGATTCTCAGTGATTTTGAGCTCAGGCCCTAGACGATCCAACGATTGCCCAAGTTCCATGGTCATTCCACTGAGGAGCCTCATCTCCAGTTACACAAATTCGAGATGATCTGCAGTACCATCCATGACAGGTTGGTGGACGGGGATACCATCAACCATATAGCTTCCCATTCTCCTTGGTCAATAGAGTAACCTACTAGCTGAAGCACTTGGGTAGGGTTGCCACTACCTGAGAGTAGTTGAGGACCGAGAGCCTTAACAAGTACTATCCACTCTGTTGGACCAACACAACTATAGCTATAAAAGGAACTTCATGATGATTCCAAACGAGCAGTTCCACAAGGATTGGGATCGATTCAGAGAGCTCATTGACATGTGCCCTACTTGGTACAAAGTTTGTATTGTGTGCTGACACCCAATCTGCAGGGGCTTGTCAACGCCTCTTGTTGAGGATCCTATTTCTGTTAGGATGAGGATCAGGTTAAGGCCATTTATGAGGAGATGGCTGAGAACTACACTATTATGACCCAGACCCATGTCTACACTCAGGGGAAGACTCCCCACAAGGTGGTGTCGCATCACAGAGTTGCACGTATTTGGGCGGGATCATCTTCATCATCTTCCTCAGCGGCAACACTAACAGAGTCATCAGCTGCCAACATGGGCATTATCAGCCAGAAGTTGGATGCCATGGAGATCATTGAGAAGAAGACATGACAGGGCCTTGACAAGCTCAACAAGATTTATGAGCAGGACTAGAATTTGAGTGACCTGAAGACACAGATCATGTGCCTTCAAGAGGCACAGATGGCTTCTTTGCCATCGTCTAGGTCACATGCTGATCAAGGGAGCAGATCTTCATAGCCATTCACCTCATACAAATAGGTCTATCTCATTCAGGCGAAGCATGTCCATCCAGTCCCAAAGTACTAGTTACAACCACCTTAACCAGATACACAGCTGGTGGTGTACCATAGTGACCAGCCATTGTCATCCCTTCCCCAACAATTGCACGAGCAATAAGAGTCATTGATAGAAGTCAACAAGATTTTCTATTCCCACTATCAGCAACAACCCAATATCTATCGTGATCACCCAAACTTCAGATGGTCTACAGGAGGTGCTTAGTCCCAGCAGCAGCCTCACACAACAAGGACATGGATCGTATCAGTCAGAATAGCCCCAATATTCCCAGCATTCCGTTCCTCAACCTCAGTACCAGTGTCAACTGTAGAGGCAATAGTAACGTCATTCCTAGTTCCAGCTGCCTCCCGTGAAGGATATTGAGAATCCTCAAGCGCATCACGGAAGCATGACAATCGTATCTCATACGATCAGGGCGACTAGTCGCACTAGTCACAAGATGCAGCGGAAATTAAAAAAATTTTAATTAAGTGATGAAACCACATGATCACAAGAACATTTCTCAGATCGTTTCATCAAATCACAAAGTATAAGGAATAGCTCTTGGAGCGTGGCTGCGATCACAAGATCTCTAAAGCAAGAGATCCTCCTGGCTCAAGTCCGATCTACGAAGAACGCACTTGCGGACGCGATGATGAGACACGTTCCTCCCGCAATCCTCGATGAAGATCGAAACAATGAATCCCCTGATTTCGTATAATGAAATCCGCCATCTTCCTTTAGAGCAAGCAACCCCAAAGAAGAAGGAGATCCTTGAGTCGTTGAAGGCAAAGGCAAGAGAGACTCTCCTTCTCAACACAAAGTGGATGGCCACTTCTTGGAGAAGAGAAAGATAGATGGAGAGAATGAGAGAGAGAGGGAGAGTAGTAGGCTTCTACAACTCTTGATAATGTCTTTGAAAGGCTAGGTTATCCCTCCTTTTATATTAGTTTAGGATCCAATGGATCTCAATCCATGGGACACATAGATCCAACGGCTAAGTTGATCTGTGTATTAATCAATGGCCACGATTGTTGTTGGTTAAAAACCAACAACATTAATTTATATTAAATTAAATATATGTTGAATCATTATCAACACAATTTAATTCAAATAAATAAATTATTAAGAGATAATATGATAAGAAAAAAAAGAGAGGCAACAAACCACCCTACATTTAAGGGGGCGTTACCTATGACTAATTCATAGGTGACACCACCTCTTATTTGGTGGTATTTTGTCTCCTTTTATTTATCTTATAATTTCTAAATAAATTGCAATAACTATTATTGCAATAATATCCACCAAATTAATTCCAAATTAATTTGTGAATATTTAAATCATGCCATTGAAAAATATGTGAATCGTATTCACATCCCAAACTAATTTGTAAATTACATTTCTAATTAATTAACTAATGTGAATCCAATCCACATTAATAATTAACAAATGTTATTTACAATATTTCTCTCTCTCTGATTTATTAGAAATCCCATTTATAATATACACAGATATTCTGGATAGCACTATCCATGATCTGCTTATTATTAATAATTAAACCCCATTTAATTGTCTTGGATAATTATTCTCACAATATGAATCTTATTCATATTATACTTGATAATTAGATCTCATTTAATTATCTTGGACAATCATTCTCATAATATGAATCTTATTCATATTATACTTGATAATTAAATCACATTTAATCATCAAGACCTTTTTGCTTGGATAATAAATTCATCATAGGAATTATTCTTGAACTCCTTCAAGAATAATGTGCTTTCTCCGCAGATACTTGGAGATAAGGATAGGGCGATTGTATTGTTCCACGTATAGTGACTTGGATATTGAGATCACATCTCAAATCCAGATCTCGGGCCTCTCAGAGATGCTTGATTAAATCAAGACCGCAAATCTAATCTTCTCATTGCATCTGAATCACATTCAGATCAATGTGCAACATTTGGACCAAGATCAGGTTACTTCTCTACTGAGAGGAGTCACTAAAATCCAGACCCGTTTCATCATTCCCTAGGAATGGAAGCGTCTTGGTTATACAATCGTTTATGATCACATCACCCTCAGGTATTCCCAACACCTATACATCCTGCATACTGGAAGACCCAGAATAAACCCATAGTATTAGATCAACTTTATACTGTCTACTTCAGGGTTTTACCAGTAAGTTCTCATTTGATCATTGGGATTTGGTATCGATCATATACTTTCCAAAAGCATATATCATACCTAGGTCTTGATCATATACTTTCCAAAAGTATATAACAAACCTACAAATTCAGTCAAGCTTCTAAAGCGAGACGACCGTGCACGGAATTTGATTCTTCCCAATATAACAAACCTACAAATTCAGTCAAGCTTCTAAAGCGAGGCGAGAAGGGGGATGGATGGATGCGCTTCAAAATATACTCCTGGTTGTGCACCGTTTGTTGGATTTCTCAGTTTTAAATTTTTATAAAATCCTAAAAAAATCAAAAAATCATAAAAAATTAGAAAAAAAGTATAAAATTGTCAAAAACACAAATATTTTTAGTGGAATTTTCTGGACATTTCTATTATATTTGAAAAAATATAAAAAAAAGTGGTTGTGTGTCCTTTATTCATTGTCTTTATTTGCTTTGCCTTGAAAACTAAACTATAAAAATTTACAAAATTTAAAATCATTAAAAAGTCTAAATCATAAAACATTAAAAATATATAATTTTAAACCCCATAAAAATTTAAAAATTAAAAAATTCATAAAAATCCAAGAGTAGTTTGCTTTAAGTTTCCTCTTTCATTTCTTTGACTTTTCATTGAATCGAATAATCCATGCTTTATAATTGTTGCCTCCTTGAGTTCAACCCTTGGAGCTATACCATGTTAATAAATGATAGCTTAGACCACTCTTTTTTACTTGCTTGATTCATTTTGTGGTTGAATAATTTTCTCGAAATCGACTTGGTTAATTTAGGGACCACGGCGCCCTAATTGTTTGATTAATTAACTTAACCTAAGTTAGCTAAAGTCGCATTGTCACTCACCTCCTATACATAGATAAAGTACATCCTATGTATAACAGTGATGAAAGGGTGAACACCTTTTCGTAAGAAATAGAAAGATGAAAAGGAAAAGAAGAAAACAAAAATCTTTTTGTTATTTTTCTGCTCAATTGTCTAATCCCTTTGTTTTTGTGAGCTCTTCTTGAAATACAACCTCGATAGAATTGACAATGGATAGTAAAGTGTCATTCTCTTAATATGGCTTCCACAACTATCCGTTGACTACAAAGTGAAGTGCGTTATGTGTCAATTCTGATATGAGAAGGCTTCTATTGTCACATACAATTTTCACATTGAATGGCCTAGTCCATTTGCCCTTCAACTTACTTGGAAAAATCCTCATAAGGTTGTTATCATATGAATGTGTTTGTCATGCCATTTCTTGACTTCCTCATAAGGTTGTTATCATATGCATAGTCTCAGAACTCAAGCAATCTATTCAGATTAACTTTTCGGTTCTTTACTCCTCGCTCGAAATCAAGTTTTCACATGATTAATGCCCATAAGGATTTTTGAATTAATTCCACGAGAAGGTGTCACGTATTGCCAGACATAAGGCGGCAAGGAGACATGCCGAGAGGAAACTTATACACTATGCAGTGTGCCCACAGAATGAAGTCCAGTAAAAGAGACCAATTCCTCCTATCTGGTCGTACAAGTTTCTGTAATATTGTTTTAATCTCCCTGTTGGAACACTAAGCTAGGCCATTGGACTGTGGGTGGTACAATGCAATAACATGGTGCTCAATGTTGTATTCTTTGTTCAACTTCTTCAGTATCCTAAACCACAATATGATGCTATCCTTCAGGTTTAGACAAATTGTGCGGTTCTCTGCAATTTAGACGGGGATTGTCTCCACCCATATACTGACATAGTCAATGGTAAGCGAGATGTACTCAAATCCCTGACTGTTAGGGAATGGCCCCGTGCAGTAAATGCCATAGGTGTCGAAGACAACCAAATTCTGAATATATTTAAGGGGCATTGTATCTCGTATTCTAATGCTTCCGACCATCCGCCGACAGTCAGTACATTTGTTTACATAATCATCTCCATCCTTGAATAGAGTTGCCACCAAAGGCCACATTGAAGCAATTTCACCAACATCCTCTTTCCAGAATGGTGTCCATCGATTTCAAGCTTATTACAGTGGTCTAGGACACCCATGATCTCTTCCCGGGGTATATACCTCCTCCAGATGTAGTCTGCACCCTCTCAGAATAGACGTGGTTGTTTCCAGTGGTAAAAATGAATGTCTACCAAGAATTTATCGAATTTGATCCGCGGGAAATTTGGAAGAGTCTTTTTGGAGATACGATAATTTACAATGTTGGCATACCTGTGGAGAAAGGATATTGACAAGGCTGCCTCATCTTGAAAGTTCTCTCTGTTTGGAATTTAATTCTGCTCAGGAGGCTCTAAATTAATTATTCTACCCAGTTTGTCATGATTTTCCAAGTAGAATTCTTGGAGAAGAAGGATCCAACGAATTAGATGAGGCTTGGCGTCTTTCTCATATGAAGGTATTTGATGGTAGAATGGTCAGTGTAAATTATTACCCTATCTCTTCTTTGTCCTAAAACAACACTAATTGCGAAATCTGATGTACCCATCATGATCTCAAAGGGTAGAGACCAATCATGTGGCTGCAGGATAAGAGCATGCGTGATCATGCCTTTCAGTTGGTTGAAGGCTTGGAGAACATGATCATCCACAACAAAATCTATCTCCTTGCCTAGTAGTTTTATTAAGGGTCGGGTGAGCTTGTTGAAGTCTTTAATAAATTGTTGGTAGAAACCAATGTGCCCTAAAAATGACCGAACCGGTTTTAGATTGGTAGCTGTGTCAAGTTTATAAATCACTTCCACCTTTGTTGGGTCCACTTCTATGTCATGTTTTGATACCACGTGACACATCACGATCCCTTTAGTCACCATGAAATTGCTCTTCTCCAACGAGAGCATGAGGTTGACTTTACAACACCTCCTCAGAACTCTATCTAAATAGTCCAGACATTGATCAAACGAATCTCCGTAGACCAAGAAATCATCAATGAAAACTTCAAGGAAACTGCCCACCATGTCTACAATAACAACCAGCACACATCTCTGAAATGCAGTGGGGGAGTTACATAACTCTAATGAAATTCGTCGGAAAGCATATGTCCAAAAGGATAAGTGAATGTTGTCTTCTCTTGATCTTCAAGCATGATCATAACTTGATTGTATCCAGAGTAACCGTCCAAGAAGCAGAAATATTCCTTCGCGGTCAAGCTCTTGAGTATTTGGTCGATGATAGGAAATGGAAAATGGTATTTCTTGGTAGTGAGGTTTAAACATCTGTAATCAACATAGACTCACCATGATGTTAGATCTCGGATCGAAATCTCTGGTCGGACTCACCCCCTTGGAGTCAGGTGGAATATATGAATCTCATATCACAACATTTCTGAATTTCTTTCATCACAACCTCCTGGTGGTTCAGATTCAGTCTGTGTCAGAATTAGCTAGAAGTTTTGTTGTCTTCTTCTAGGTAAATGTGATGCGAGCACAATGATGTATTTATCGCATTGAGATATGATATCTTCCAGCCTTTTGCCATGCATTTTCATTCAAGAACCTCTATAAGATGATATTCTTGGTTTCCGTTCATATGAGCATTGATGATTAAATGATACATATTTGGTTGGCTTGCAAGGAAGGCATATTTTATGTTGGAGGGAAAAGGTTTGAGCTCTAGTGGAGTGGGAGTTGATTCATTGGTGACCTCCACGATAATTGTAGGTGTTAGCTCTTTCAACTGTTGGTTGTCCACCTCTGGCAATTCATCTTCTTCAATCAAAACATCACAAATACCAGCAATGAAATCCTCATGCACAGATGAGGTTGATTGTTCAAACTTTTCTTTATGCACATTAATAAAAATCTCATCTCCAAAGATCTCGATTAATTGGATTGTGCTTTCCCGGACATCCTCTGTGGAAAGGAATTCCAGAGTTTCTTTGTCATCTAGAAATAGATATGTATCTCTGATCTTTGCTAAAAAATTACAGTCTTCAGAACCTTGAGATTCAAGCATTCTCGTAACAGATGCGACTTCAACTAGGTTTGGTTCAGGCACTGTCTCTATCTATATCTTATCATTGATGGGGCCAAATGTGATTTCTCTGTTGTTGTAGTCAACTACTTCTTTGGTTGTTCGAAGGAACATCAGTTCAAGGATAATCAGGTATGAAGCAGAGGTGTGGATGTGTACATGTCCATGACAATGAAATATATAGGGAATTGCTTCCCTTGAATAGTTATGATCACGTCCTCCAACATGCCTCTGGGCCGCTTGAAAGATCGATACATGAACTGCAAAATCAACTTGGTTGGCTTGAGCGATCCTAGCCCAAATTGTGTGAGTAGTTACACTGGAAGAAGGTTGATAGAAGACCCACTGTCAAGCAAAGTGTTCTCGAACTCCTGATTGAAAATTGTGCATTTGATGAGTGGTGCTCCCTTGTCTCTCTTTTTGTGCAGGAGATTGCTGATGGCATTCACTATAGCTATGGTGAGGATATGATTTTTAGATTTTATGTGTTTGGTTTTACGAGTTTGATCTTCATTGTGCATGTTTCTTTGAGTCCTTTTTTCACACTGGGCATGTACTCCATCACTTTCAGAAGACGCATCTCAAGCATAATATTTTGCAGTATTTCTATGATGCTAGAATCAGATAAAGCATTTTTCAATTTTTTACTATTTTTGATTTTAATGCAGAAAGAAAAGGCATATCATCAAAAATGTTTTCATTCTCATTCAAATTTCTATCAATATATTTCTGTACAGGTAAATAGCAAAAAAGTATACATTCATCTACATCTGGTGGACCAAAAGTGAGAGGCACAACTCCATCGGTTGGCTCTAGTTCTACTATAGGTGTTGGCATCTCCAAGGTTGGCACAGCTTCACTGGGACTGCTTCTTTATTTTTGTGTTTTTGTATTTTCTTCATTTTTTGTATTTTTATTTCTAGTGATGCTCCAAGAAATGGTATTGACCCTTATGCCGACCTGGCATACAATTCCCCGTCGGATTCTTTGTTCTTCCCTTTCACTGTCGTTGATGTCTGGAGTGTCCTACTGCTCTATTGATTTACAACGTTAGATAAAAGACATTATTTTCACCTAAATCGTGTGAGGTACTGCAGGATACCTACTCTTTGTGAAGGAAGTTGTTCAGATTGGCTTCATCTTGGGATAGAATGACAATCTCAATGGTTGTCATGTCGTCTATCTTCTGGCTCATCTCAACCATGTTCTTCACTAGCTGAGATAGACAATCAAGGGTCGGTAAACCGTGGTTTGCTCAGAAGGTTGAGCCTAGTGAGACTGTTTATTATGATGGTAAGAGGGAGGATATTGTTGGTAACCCTGTGAGTAGTGAAGAGGAGGAGGAAGAGAAGGGTAATATTGATAATGTAGGGAGGAGTATTAGTGATGATATTAAGAAGCCGGTTGCCGGTACTGCTAGTTACGGTATCCGAACTACTGCTGATAGTTGTTCTTCCTTCAAGTGTATCCTTGATGAAGAGGTTGTTGGTGATGGGCTGGGTTGGGTTAGAAATTCTGTCCTCGCTGTTGCTGCTAGTATGGCCGATTGTCATTGTGTTGACCCTAGTGTTGTCTCTGAGGATAGATCAACTATTGATCATTACTCTAGACGACATTCACCTCTTGAATTCGAGAGAGAGAGAGAGAGAGAGTTTTATTACTGTAACCATTGCATTCTACTTGTGTAAACAGTGATAGAGTTGGCCTCTCTTTTATAACATTTTGGAAGTCTATGATCCCAATCCATGTGATCACACTAATCAATGGTTTAGATCGATTTGTATTTCTTTCCATGGATCTCAATCCATGTTCTCTCACTAATCAATGGTTAATATTGATTCCTATTTCTTTTAGTTTACAATAAACACAAAATAAAACATAAAGAGATATTTTGAAAATAATTTCCAATTTATCTCAATTAAAATAATTAATCAATAAATGGAAGATAATCGAGAGACGTCATCCATATACTAAAAATAGTGTGGACATCCACCATGGTTGAAACAACCCATGGACATCCACTCTAGGAAATAATGAGTCAAAACAATTAATTATCCAATATTAATTAATTGAATAATTGAGTCATCACCAAATAATTCAAATTATTTTTGATAATTGTAATTATACCATTGATCATTGAGAGTTAATTTCTTCCAACCAATATTTAATGTAAATCATATTTACATTAAATTATGTAATGTAAATCTAATCCACATTAACATATAAATTGTGAATCTCATTCACAATTAACTCTCTCCAGGATATTGTGGAACATATCCTCATTATCCATGATCATTGTGGATAGTGTTATCCACACCATTCATATCCATGATAATTAAATCCAATTTATTTTTTTATATATTTCTATCCAAACATAAATTATGATAATTAAAACCTATTTAATTATATAAATTTTTAATGCTTAGATAAAATTTCTCACGGAACAATTGTTGAACTCTTTCAAGAATTGTGTGCCTTCTCCTCAGATACTTGGAGATATGGTTATGGCGATTGTACATTTCATGTAGGGTGACTTGGATATTGATATGATGTCTCAAATACAGATCTCGAGAACCTCTCAAAGATGCTTGATTAAATCAAGCCATGAATCTAATCTGCACATTGCATCTGAATCATATTCAGATCAATGTCCATCATTTGGACTAAGATCATATTACTTAGCTACTGAGACGAGTCACTAAAATCTAAACCTGTTTCATCACTCCCTCAAATTGTAAGTATTGTGATTTATAATTGTTTATGTTCACATCACCCTCGAGTAATCCCAATACATGTACATTGTGCATAGGGTATGATCTAGAATAAACCCAAAGTTTTTAGATCATATTTGAAATATCTCATATAGGATTTTATCATTAAGTTTCTCATTTGATCATTGGGAGTTGGTATCGATCATATACTATACAAAAGCAAATAGCATACCTATAAATTATGTCAAGCTTCCAAGTCGAGATGACCATGCATGGAATTTAATATCAACATCTTATGAGTGAGCTCATGTCTTGCTGTTCAGTAGAGAACATGTATGATCCCTATGAGAGATCGTACTACTCATATGCCCTCGTGTGTACACCAACTCGTCAGTGTATAGACCTTGGTTATGTCATCAACCTAATGGTCTTCCTGATGTAAACACTCAGACATATAGTAATACATTTGTCTCCATTCAAAGGATGCATGCTTATATCATGACAATATAGGACATAGGTTTTTATTATCTCGACCTTGTTAAGTCAAATCTTTGACCTAACTTATCTAACACCTCCGAATCTCTATTCCTATGCAGAGGACCTGCATCAAGAGGTTGGTCAGATATCAACTTTTAGAGAAGGATTTCCATCTCCTTCTCAGGCTGGAGATCCTTTCTTAGCAATCACTTGATGATGCTTGATGAGTCCTCAATCTAGCTCCTTAGATATCATCCAAGAACCATCCACTATGATTTAACATTTGAATCAACAATTGTATGATCATTAAGATGTCCATGGTATATAAGCCTAATTGTACGAAGGGACCTATTATGTAAATTAGATATTCTTTATTTTAGATTAGGGAATGATTTGCAATAACATTTATTGCTTAATGGATTGTCATGGGCTCGAATGTCCCACATAAGCATCTAATAAATTGAGTACTACAAGAGAGGGCATACCCTCTCCTTTATACTTATTGTACATATCTATGAAGAGTTTACTCTTCATTTTGGCGTGTACAATGATACCCCTTGGATCAGGGATCAAGGGCTATGGTTAATTCCCTGCTCACCAAGATATTAAACTAGATTTATCTCCTTTTAATTATCAATTAAAAATAATTAATAGATTTTATAAAAACTTAACTTAGAGTACAATCCATGGACTCTAAAACTAGGGTGCTATGTGTCACCATACACGCCTCCTTTTCTTTCCATAAATAGATGGGAGTTGTTGCTTATTAATTAGATATGATAATACAATTATCATAATTGATAATTTTACGAGAATAATTCACGTAGCTTATGAATCATATTCATAAATCCAAATACAAATGTAAATCCAATTTACATTTATTTTATGTGAATCATATTCACACATGTTCCTTGAAATATTTATGTGAATCATATTCACATAAATATGAATATTAATTATTATGTATTATTATACATATTAATTTATGAAATATATATTTGAATCATATTCACAAAATACCCTTGACAATAATAACTTTTGTCTCAATATAGACATCAAATAGTATGAGTCCTAATCCAATTAGGACTCATGAGTTACAAATGCAGATACTTGCAGATAATGTCGGGGAGATCATACTATCCACGTATAATGACTTGAAATTGGGATATCCATCCATTTTCAGGGTTTATACCATTTTAACCAAAAATGATACATGAATTGCCATTGGTGCACATTTATTCATTTATTTTAGGCTTTAATCCCTAGATAAATGCATTTAAATATCAATAACACTCTTGAATTAATATTTGTATATTCATATATATAATATATATAAATACATGTAAATAAACCCTAAAATGATGGAATAAACAAAAGAAAAGAATAATAAAGGAGCTATCATAGATACTGACTAACCTTGACCCCCATGACTAAGTCAAGCAGTCGCTTGATCGACAAGGAATAAAGTAGGGGGAAATATGGTAGAGAAACCACACAAAAAATAGCATTAAATCCCTCATTATTCCTATCAATATATACATTTTGGACCTATTTTATTTTCATATTTTATACCTCAAATAAATAAACTTTTAACATGGATATTTTACATAAAATATAAAGAAAAATATAAAATGTTTTTCATTAAAAAGTAATGCACAATGTGCTCGGGACAAACAGAAAAAAAGCAGCAAAGAAAACTTCTCAGAACTGTATCTTCTCCATACAAAAGCAAAATTCTTGAAACTCACTTTATTATTCATAAAATTAAATTATAAAATTAATGAAGGTGATTTCATAATTTGGAGTTAAGATGCAGAAGTTGGCTTTTGGGCTCTCATTGTGCAATTTACCTATATAGAATATTCAATATGTTTTCCCTTTATATTTTTCATCTTCTTAAATTTTTATAAATTAGTAAACCATACTTAAAATACTTGTATATAATAAAACTAAAATAAAAGCATAAAAAACACACTAAAATAAATAATGTATTTTGCTATATAGGTAAATATATCTATAAAGTACCTATAATATATGTATACATTTTTATTTAAGTACGTAAATAACTTCAAAAAATAAAAAGAAAAATAGGTACATATGAAATTAAAAAAATGTAAATATAAAATTTATGTATGTAAAATATTAAAATATAAAACTTAAAATAAAAATAAAATAGGGTATATATAAGTATTTACACCTATAATTTAAATGTAAAAATCAAAACCTCACAAATAAAGAAATAAAAATAAATAAAAATCACTAAAAATAATTTATTAAATAATGTAACATTTTTAATTTTTAAGTTTTTTTAAATAACATCAGTTTCTATTTTTATTTTTATTTCCTTTTATTTTCATACATGTTTTGTAGTTTAGCTCTTATGTGGCATCGACGTGGCCCAATCATCGGCCTTGGATTGTTGACCACAGGTCAACACCCCCTCCCTCTCTATTGTCTATCATACTTTTCGGGCAACTGACTTCATCCAATTTTCACATGAACCCCATTGCTTATTTGTGCCCTATTTCTTCTTGAAAATCAAAGATAGGATCACCCTCTTTCCGCTGTTCATTTCGATCTGATCTTTTTTGACTGATCACGTAAAAATCATAGTTTCCTTTCTACATTTTCTACTGGATATAAATAACCCTTCTATTTCCAACTTTACTTGTTGATCATCCATTTCCCTTTCTAAACCCTTAGAAACTTGTCAGAGCATCGCCTTGGTGACATGATGGCAGAGCACCTATTTTGAGCACAAACAAAGGAGGAGGAGGCGCATCGACCCTTCGCTTAAGTTCTTGTTGGCGAGGCTCTGCTCCCAGGTCTCTGGCCGTGGTGAGCTATTTTTCTTCGCTTATTTCAGTTCCTTAGAGAAGCCATTGAAGAACACGAATCAACTCTCCCTAATTATGTGGAATTAATGTTAAATTTTATTGCAGGCGGGCAATTCAGATCAATAAAAAAGACCACTTGATTAATTATTCAACTAAAAGTAAGCGGTCTAATTTATATTTTATTGTTTCAAGCCCAATATCGAACTCAGGGAGGCCACTGTCTCCTCAGGTCATTTTCTCAATTATTCAGAACTTAGGCTTTCGGAGGAAGAAGCAGGTGGATACTTATTTTTGGTGTTTTTCACTTTTTACGGGGTTTCAATTTAAAAATACGTAATTAACTGCAAAAAGAAAAATGATGAATGAATTCTACAAAATCTTTTAATGCATAAAAATTAATGTTGTGCAATGTGAGCAATAAAAAATGCAATTTTTTGTCGATTTAAATGATGCAAAACGTAAATGCGAGTGATAGTGAATGTGGAGCAGCAAGCCATATCAGTTACTTCAAATAGCCTTCCTCTTGTTTAGTATCAGAGATAATTTATAAATTAATATCAGATTAATTTCCCAAATAATTGTCCACAAGTTAATGAGTAATAAAATTAATGAGAATAAATATGCATGTCCTAATATTATAAAGGAAATAGCATGAAATAATTATCAAAATGACCCCAACAATGTCGCATTCCGATGATAGATGCTCAAGTTATGAACATATGAAGTCAGGGACTAAATAGTAAATAAAATAAATAGAAGTTTGCAATTTATACCTTCATGGGGACTGTTATGCAATTACAGAAGAGTTGTCTGGAATCTTCAGCAAATTACCCCTAGTGCAGGTCTTGTTATTATTTTTGGAAGCTTGGAGGGCTTTTATGCAAATTGCCCACAAACATGTGTTGTGCATGTGAACTAACGTCACGAGGTTGGCATGGTGGATACTGATATAATTTGGATCTATAGGGGTGTGGTCGCTATTTACCCACCAGCTTACGTGAAGGGTGTGTGCAGGGCAGGCTTAGGTGAAGGCTTGTACTAGCGCTACATGTGTCAGCGTTCTGTTGCTTCGGATCCTCCCGAGGCTCGACGCTTAGATGACAGGCCTAAAGGAGATCTGGTGCGTCCGATGGGCTTCAATCAATGGTCTCTTTTGGGTTTTATTGGACAATTTAGATGTGTCGTGTTCTTTATCTGATAGAGTCTATAGCATAGACATGGGGTTGAGTAGCTGTGGAAAAAAAGGGGGAGGCGCTTCGATAGCCGACACATGGTCATGGGTCGTTGATGGCGTAGGCATACACGTTGTGTTGGCGATCGATGGTCGAGGCTACAACGAGATGGAAAAGAGGGTCTCCAAGCAGAGATGTGGTTGGCGGCACGACCAAGGGGATCGACATGTGGTTGGTGAAAAGTGAAGGGGTTGGAGGAGCACGGGCTCCGGTGATGTGGAGTTGATGTCGATATGGGACAAGATATGTGTGCGACTGAAGATAAGAAAGTGACGTGGAGGGTGCTCCTTGCGGTGGTGGATGGAGCAAGGTGACGAGAGAATGTGAGAGGTAGAAGGAGAAGCGGTGTGATCTAGAAGGTGAGGACGAAGGGTCGATCATCGAAGATGAGGAGAAGTGGGGGATGAGCGAATTGAACAGAATATGGATCGGAGACAAGAAAGGAAGGGGGCTTGCGCGGAGGAGTAGAGAAAGAACATTAGAAGAAAAGTAGAGGAAAGGAGAAGAAGATACATGAATGTCGTTCACTTCAAAAAGTTGAAGCTGCATAGAGAACTCTGAGGTTTTCGCCTCGAAATCACAACGACGTGAATCATGAGAAGCTAGGTTGCTCCTCAGGGAAGAACAACATCAAGGGGGATGAATCTTCCTTGGTTCTTGCCTGGAAGGATTCAATCATCGTCACCTCTCGTTTAAGGACTCGTGATGTCACTTGGAGTACATTGGAAGCTGGTAGCCTTAACCTCCGTTTATGGAGGATAATCCTCATCAGGAGGTCGGTGATGGCTTTTATAGGAGGTAGAGATTGATCGGTTAGGACGATGGCAGTTGCAGTGAATGGTTAGAGCAAGAGGTGGCTGAAGGGTATGTTGATGGTTGTCGCAGATAGGACAGTGACCTGGAGTTGGGTTAAGGCTTTGGGCGAGGAGATGTAGGGAGTTAAGTTCAAAGGACGTTGGCAATCTTGTTGTTGAGGATGATCTGGAAGAGGATAGAGATATGTGTGGCTGAATATGAGAGGAGTTGCGTGCAACTACATTGAAGGTGGAACAGAAGTGAGCCGAGATAGAAGGAGGAGAGATAAGTAGCGGTGGTGGAGCAAAGGCAGAGCTGCAATGATGCAGTCCAGGCGTTGGCGGTGGGGAGAGGAGTCCTCACGTGCGGGTACATGCGAAGGAGGGTAGAAAGTAGTTATGCTCAAGACATGTGACTGGGAGAAGAGAGGGTGCTCACGTGCTTGGCACGTGGACAAAGTGTTTGAGGGAGTCCAGGAGCCAGGTGGCTCCAGTGATTCCACGCCACTTGGCACGCGGTTCGCCAGAGTAGACCAATGCTTAAAATGCATGACTAAATAGATAAAAAGTAGAAAATTGACTTAGATGCAAAAGTGCTCAATACAAAAAATGTATATCTAAATGCAAGCTACAATATTCGTGAAGTACTCATATGCAAATGAAATGCAGAATGCAAGTTATGGAATTTTTTTGTGATATTTTATGTATAAATATCAATTTTTAGCTTTGCAATTTTTATTTGATTTTCTGATGATAAATAAATGGGTGCAAAAATCAAACATAATATGAAATGATGAAATGGACTTAAATGTTATTTTTTATATTTTTCTAGATTGAGTTAATGTCAAAATAAATTGAGGTTAATTATATACAAATGGACTAGGTGAGTAAGCTCAAGTTACAATCGGTATTTTTTCTTTACTTTTATGATTTTTTGTTTTGATCCTTGTATGATTTATTAAAACAATGAATTAATTAAATAAATGATAGAGAAACTAGTTAGAATGAATGAAATAGGCACATGAAATGATATGTCGAAATCGACGAAAATGTACAGTGCCCAAAAGAGGCCCAAAACCCATCTTTCACAAATGAGCTCCGATTTTTTGAAATTGGTCTTGTTTTGAAGGTATTTGAATGTATATTATTTTAAAAGCAAGTAAAATAAAATCAGACACTGTATGAGAAAGATGTCAATATTTTAGTCCATCTTTTCTGAAATTAGGGTTTGAGATTATTTTGGATGTGTACAAGTTAGCATCTTTTAGGATTTTTTGTGGATTAAGGTTAGTGATATGTACACAATGGAGTTTGTTTCATGTAATTTGGAGTTACCTTAGATTAGTGAAAAATGCATAAACTTAGGTTAAAATGTGAAGATGGTTATGCATGCGGAAATGAATGCTAATTTATGCAAATTAATTGTGAGTGCATGAAAGTTAATTTTAGGAAGTTAACATGCAAATGATCCTAAATTATCGGAATGAAGCTTTATTTTCAGCTAATTAGAGTGATGAATCATGCATTCATCATCCCCCTATACGTAAACCTTGCTTGTCCCCGGGTAACTAAAGATGAAATAAGGTGAAATGATATTAGGTTCCATACCAAGACCATCGGCAAAAGGTGAAAATAGAAATAGAACCGACCTTTGGATTAATAGTTCGGCAGAACTCCTGTGAGAATTAGGGTTTTAAAATCAACGGCCTCCAAGTTCTACATATAATTGTAACAAATTCGGCTCAGAAGTCATCTTAGATCAACCCTCCTCCCAAAGCAAACCAAATGAACATTGAATAACCGTCTCATGTGTGTGAAATGTTTTAACTGTCTCATGTGTGTGAAATGTTTTAGCTCTTCCCATCAAGAATGCTAGACTACCATGCAAGCCTCCCCTCCAATAACTCATCCTCGGGGAGTTAGATATTTCCTTTTGAGTTCAGTCGTGCTATGTTCACAATTGAAAGGGGAAACGTTTTTAGAAGGAAGGGAAAAAGAACTGTAGTGTGACCAGTGTAGTCACCTCTCCTTGTGAAGCCGGCCAGTTTAGCCAAGTCTCCACCAAGATATGCAGGTTGTCTTGAAGCCGGACCTTTTTAGTCATATATTTGTTTGGTAGTTGGCTTCTTTTAATATGAATTTTTGGTAACTCTGCATGGATCTTTGTGCCTCTATGGATGTAGAATCTTTCTTTCTGCACATGTTTTGAGGTCTTAGAAAAAATTGTGCCCAACCGTCCATCGCTCATCGGAAGCTTTATTTCAACCCATTCTAGCTCTTTAGATGTCCACCCTACCAGAACAGAGACTCACACAATCTTCCAACACCAACGTATGAGTTGAGCTAAGTGCATAGTGTGAGAGTACAGATTAGTTCCCTATTTAGAAGTCAAACATAGAATGAGGCGACCAGGTTAGACACTAGAAATCAAAGTCTGCTCATTGTTATGTGGAACTCGAAGAATTAAGTCAAAGACCTGAAGCTTCTAAAATACTATTTCTCAGTGAAGTTCTTCTAAAAATTAAGCGAATTAAGGTCAAGTGAAGACCACTCTCAATTTCTGCTCATAACTTGGTTCAGAATACACTAACTTTTCACTTTGCATATGCTAGATAAGAAAATGGAGATGAAATGCATATGAATGAAATGCACGATGAGTTTTTTTTATGAATGCAAGGATGATATGCAAGAGTGATTAAGAAGCCATATTTTTTTCTAAAGTTTTTTTGGTATACCTCCTATTTTACAACATTTTTTACAAAAGTATTATTTTACAAGGATTCTACAAGATTTTACAAGTATTATACAAATTATACAAGTATACATGTATCATACAAAAAGTTATTTTTTTAGTTTTACCCATCCCGTAATTATTGCATAATATATACAAAAATATGTTAAAGTATGAACTATGGGTAAAGTATATATGTAATATGTACATGCCCCCCTATGTTAGCATGTGTTATGTACTTAGAGACCAAGAAGTGAGGAAAAGACATAGCTCGTGCTAAGCGTAGTAGAGAGTGAAAAACAAAAGAAGTATAGAAGTCGACTCACCCCCTATACTTAGGCTCTGATCAGCCTAAGTATAGCAGAAGATAAAAAATGGGGTGGTCGAGGTCAAGAGGAGAAATGGATGAACATATACAGGGTGGGCATAGGTCCCCCCCTATACGTAGGCTATGGTTATCCTAAGTATAGGACATGAGTGAATATGAAAATTTATGGGGTTGGGGATTATACATAGAGAATGAGGAGTGAGGAAAGATGCATGGAGATGGTGGAAGTGGTGAGCATTCATGCATTCACTAAGAGTGGTTCATGGGATTCTAGGATATACATGAATGAGATCTCTTCAACTACGTCTAACTACTCATCTGATCCTACAAAATGCTTCAATAGCTGCCCATTCACAAGGAGTGGTCGTGCACCATCTATAAGATATGAAATCCATACACTATCGTTCGTGTTAACTTCTCTGACAATGATGGATCCCGTCCACTTGGATTTCAACTTGCCCCGAAAAATCTTCAATGTGACATTGAATAACCATACCTTCTGTCCTGGAATAAAATTCTTGCGTTTGATATATTGGTCATGCCAACAGTTGATTCTATCCTTGTTGATCACGTTGTTATCATATGCCTTGTTTCTGATTTCTAGAAGCTTATTTAGATTCATCTTTCTGCTCTGTTGTCCTTCATGGGTGTTCCAATTCACTTTTTCCATTCAAATTTGTGTATTAGCTCTGCAGACAGATAACAAAACTTTACATAAATCATTCGGAATGTGGAGGTTCCATGCGAGGTCTTGTAAGCAGTCTGATATTACCATAGAAGTTGGTCCTAGAGCTGGGCCCAGTTCTCCATGTTACAGTAGACCTAGCTTCTGCAAAATGCCCTTCACCTCCCTATTCCACACCTCATACATGACATTTGATAGTGGTTGGTATGGACTAGTGATATGGTGGTCGATGTTGTTGTCCTTTGTTAACCTTTTCATTTCCATGTTAACAAAGTGATTACCCCTGCTAGAGATGATGACTTTGGGAACCCCGAACGATGCAATGATGTGATCTTCCATGAATCTGCAGACAGTCTTGCTGTCCGCGGTTGGATAGGGATAGCTTCCACCAACCTAGAGAGATAATAAACCTATAAGAGAATATGCTCATTGATGGATCCGAAATTGCGATGCGTTAAAAAGATGTGTATTTCTTCGTTTGCTTAAAAATAATGATTTGTGATTTGTTGTTTCATTGTAGGTGGCAATCGGAATCAGTCAAGAAAATAACCACACAATAATTTAATCAATTTTCAATCGATGCTGGTTTTATGTTTATTTTACTTGGGCAAGTCCCAAGGTCGAATACAAGGAGGCAAAGGAACAACTTAGAATTGTGTCTATCAAAATTCGTGCGTGGTTTTTAGGCGGACTTTTTTTTTGTAATTTTTAATGCAATACATTATGTAAAATGCAATTTCAGCCTATTTTAGGGATTAAAATGTAAATTATGCTCAAATGATGTCCGGAAAATACAAAACTTGGCCAAGATGGATGCAATTTATGATGAAATGAGTGCATTGTAATTTTTTGGGGATTTTTGGATGCAATATGATTTTTTTATAGATTTTTTTAATGCAAACAATGCTAATTTCAATTTTTAATTATAATAAATAATAAATCTAATTATTTTCAAGGAATAAAATTATCTAAGATCTATCACTAGGTAATGGACCTCAGAAAAATCCTAAACCTCAAAAATACTAGTTTTAATACCTATTAAATATCAAACACTGAAATATGCAAAATGATTTTTACAGGACAAACTATGCATGCAATTCAATTCTTTTGGGCACAATGTTAAGCACAATTAATTCTACAATATGTGATTTTTCGGGAATTTTTGAGTAACAGTTAATCATTGTTAAATTTAAGAGCATGAAATGGGAAAAATATGCAATTTTGCACAAAATAATTAATTATTAATTAACCATCAATCACAAAAATGTCCACAATATGCCAGACTGTAGAGAATTAATTGAGAAACACAATGCTATTTTTGGATAAATAAAACAATGTCATATAGAGGTTTAAATCAATTGGGAACACAAGGGTACATATGCAATATTTAAATAAAATAAATATGTAAAACAATGCATGAGGGAATTATGTTTAGTTACCTATAGTTAAGGGTGAGATCTACAATTTTTCCAAGGGGCACGTGCTATGCACGTGACCTGGGAATGGCTGGACCGGATTACAATTTGGAGGAAGGCAGGGGTCTACTATAATTTACCATGGTCACGTGCAAAGCATGTGACCTGGGTGATGTGCGGCATGACGTGACTGATGCTGGCATCGTTCCCCCACGCACGAGCGGACTGTGTGCGGGGGGCTCAGGCTGGTGCCCGACCTTGGCAATGTCGACGAGGGACGACAGAGCCCCGATGTTATTTCTAAGGCGGAGGGGGGCGAAGGTTCTGCTGCTGGAGGCGCCTGGAGCCTTGACTATGGAGGAGGGGAGGCCCGGCCAAGACGGTGGCCGTGCAGCGGAGCATCGTGGCGGTGAAGATAACACAGTCATTAAAGACGATCGGGGAGAGAAGCTCTTGGCAAGGGGGTGGCTATAGTCGGAGAAGATGATGTTGCAGAGGTTAAACCTCGTGGAGGCTCGACGGTGGCAGGAGCATTGTCGGCGAAGGTTGAAGATTGTTGGCGGTGGTCGGAGTCGTAGGCTCAACGGGCAAAGGCCGGAGCTGCAGCAAGTCGTCGGGGGTGGTTCACCGTGGACCTGCAACGAACCGGAGCTCGGATCTCGTTGATGGCGAGACCTGGTGCTGTCATCATCGGGCTCGGCCATGTGTTATCAGTGGATGGGATCAAAGGTCGGGCGGTGGTGCTTCTTTAATAGGTTAGGTTCGGTCGGCCGGCGATGGAAAGAGGTCTTTGGGGGATCGACGATTTATTTGGGGAGATCGGAAAGGGATCCGGAGTGGTTGAGATTTGATTGGAGATGAGGATCGTGGGGTGGAGGTGCAATATACGTGGGCGGCGGCGAAATTGAAGGAGGTGGCACCGCGCTCTAATGGAAAGGATGAAGAAGACGACACATGCGTGGCACGTGCCTAGGAGGGCACGTGCCTCGCACGTGCGGTGGTTTTTTAAGTTTTATTTTTTTTATAAAAATAGTAATTAAAAATGCCAAAAATGGCTGATACGTGGCGGCCCCAAGGGTTGCCACGTGTCAGCACGAAAAAATTCAGAAATTAAATGCTTTGTAAAATATAAAAGAAATAGTAAATGGACTCGGATCGAAAAAGTTTCTTCACGGAAATTGCTCGTTTCAATGAGATCTACAACTTTTATGAAGACATCAAAAAAAATCGATCAAATGTACAAAGTGAATTTTTGGGGTATCCCATGTACATAGAATACCTTGTTTTTTGGGTTTTATAATTTTTTGTAATTTTAAACTAGATAAAAATCCAGAAAAAATATGATAAAATCAAATATAAATAATTACACATTAATCTAATTATTTTTGGATTTTTATTAATTAAGAAAAAGAAGAAATAAAATGAAATACTAAAAAGACCGATTTTGTACAGTCGGTCAGTGAAGACTCGGACTCAATAAAACCTAGGGGTCGAAGTGCATTTGTCCCATTATATTTATAAAGTTACAAAAATATTAGAAAATAAAACACTAAAACGTTAAATTTGCAATATGAAATCTGTATTTACCCCACTAAAGGGCGTGGCCAGCAGCTGGATGCGATCCACTTGACATGTGTCATCCCTTGGTAGCCCGATACCGCTTTCGCCACTAACAGCTAGGATTTGATCTTGGTGGGAGATCTGACGATCGAGGCTTGCAAAATCCAACGGTGGTTGTACTGTCTAGAGGTCAAGGATGATCGAACGACAAAGACGATGTCTCAAAGAACATGGAAAACTCCCCTGCCTCTAATCTTTAATCGGGTGGCACAATTGCTTTCGACCTCCCTCGAGCTGCGAAGCATCCAAAAGGTCCCTGAGCAAGTCCTCTAGCAGCCAAAGGCTCCAAAATACAATGATGTTTGTCAGAACGCCTTCACGAGGTCGAGTAAGATTAGGCATCTCATGTACCTGTAACTTCACCAAAGCTCTAGGCCCTTCCTGCAAAATCGCCAAAGCTCACGTGATAGGCACGTGAGCCTAGCACGGGCAAAATGGAAAATACCAAAAACCTGGGGGGCTAATTCGCAATTTATCCAAAATAATACACTAATTAAGAAAGTTTGTGAACTGAACAGAAATGATAAAAACCCCAAGGGTCCAACCACAAAATGTCATCTCACGTGATGCGTCACGTGAGGTGACGTGGCTCGGACCTGCATGCAATTCTCTAAAGTTGAGGGGGCGAAATGTAAAATTTACAAAACTATTTAAACGACAAAGGAAAGTTTAGGTTCTAATATTTATATACAAAAAATAGCAGGGTCATTGTTGCAAAATACCCCAACTAAAGCCACGATCGGACGATTGATCTTCAATCACTTGGACATGCATCGCTCCTTGGACGACCACTGACAGTTCAGCATGAGCAGCTGAGATTAGATGATCCTCGACGCGATCAATGGTAGAGGATGTCTTGATCGGACGACAGCTGCTGGCCTGGGCAAAGGGCCTCGATCTGACGACGGAGAAAGGATAGGGATAAACGGGGAAGAACTTCGATGAGCCGAGCTTCCCCGCTTCTTATCCTCCTCCTCTGAGGTTCCTGAAAGCTCCAAAATGACCGGGTGACTTCCTGCAAGTGTCTTCTACACGCTGGTGGCTTCAAAAGGGCTGGCAGCCACCAGAGCACGCTAGCGGAGGTGGAGGAGCAAGTGCCCCCAAGAACCCCGGCGAGTTTTCAAAATTTCCCCAAGCGTACGAGATGCTCCAATACATGCAAGAAAAAGTCAAGAGGGTCGTGAGAAAACTACCGCAACCCTCCAATGGGCGAAAAGTAACGGTGGAAGCGAGATAGGATCTCACAAATCTGATTAAGGAGTTAAAATGCAAGGAAAAGAGTGCGAGATTAAACCTACAAAATACTGCTAGATAAAGAGCAAGGAAAACGAGTAAAAACGAACTCGACAAGCCGGGAAACCAAGAGAAGATCCTCTCGAGGGAGGTCCGCCGGAGATGATGGGTAGGGCTCCTTGCTTTTTCCACGCTGCGAAGGATGCTATTTGTGATATTATTTGTACACTTAAATAAATAGATATGTATATTATGTAGGTATATTTATAGGTACTTTACCTGTGTTTTATGTACATCTTTTTATTTTAATGTATTTTACTAGGTATTTTTTGATTTTGTATTTTTAATATAATATAAATAATATTTAGAATAATATAAAATTATAAAAGAATAAAGAATTAAAGAATAAGTTTCCCCTTTTATTTATATACATGTATAATCATAGGTGTTTTGGCTATATAATTGCATAGACTTATTTTATTATTTTTTTTATTTTATTCTATTTTTAATATGCACATGTGTTATAAATAATATTTACAAATTTATAAAAATAAGAGTTTGTGAAAACAATAAGGGATGAACAAAATGGATATTTTAACTGGTAGAATGTACAATGGTGGTCAAAAACCTAATTTTCACAAAGTAACTCCAAAAAATATAAAACCACCACCATTAAATAGCTTGTGAAAGTTATATACAATTAGAGGTGATTTTGTTATGTTCTGACTTTTTATTTGAAAGATATGGGTCTGTGAAGTTGGGTTTTTGGCTATTTATTAAAGAATGAATAAATGAGGTATTTATTGTCTTTTTGGCCATTATCCCCCCTACTTTATTCCTTGTCGACCAAGTCAATTCTTGCCTTGGTCTCAGGGTTTAGGGTTTTAAAATATTTTCAATATTTTATTTATTTTTTTCTTCTCTTTATTCTATAATTTTAGAACTAAAAACCTTATTTTATATACAAATAATACAATAAAAAATGAATGCTATTATGCACAAATTAATGCTATTTACATGCATTCGCTAGGGTTTTTAAGGACAAAATAATAGAATAAAGGAGATGGAATGGAGATTCATCACCCCCCATACTTACCTTTGCTAGTCCTTAGCAAACACTTATGCAATAAGTATCAAAAAGAATAAAGAAAAAGAAGAAAAGAAAAAGAAAGAACAAAGAATAAATGGAATTGATTTCAATTATTAAACTTGTCTATACCAAATCAAAGTTTGGAGCTCAGGTTAGACCTTGATGTGAATGTGTGGAACCTGGTCGGGAACCAAATTTAAAACACAACAGCCCTCGAGAGTCACAAAACTCAGTTCAAATCACCTCAATATCCAGGTCAGAACTATGACTATGAAGCTGACTTGTACGGTGTAAGTGATAGTGGCTCTCCCCAACTGAAATGACAAAGAGAATAACTTCTCGAGAATGACAACCCAATGATTCTCCAATCCAGCACTCTGTCCTCGAAGAGTGGGGTATTCCCTTCTAAGTTCAAGTGGCATCCAACTCAAGAGGAGGAGGTGAAGAAAAGAATGGACGGTAGCCAGTATAGCTACCTATCCTGGGATGCATGACCAGTGTAGTCAAGTCTTCTAGCTACTGGCTCACGTGCTATAACATTGATGCTCAAGATTGCTTATTTTCTATACAACATATATACATACTCCCACATACATTTTATTTTTTTTATTTTCAGGTCTGTCCACTTTTTTGGAGTTTCTTTTTCAACAAACTATTTACAACAGCATTTACATAAGGGGTTTTTCCTCTTGAGCCAGAATACTATCTCTCTTTTGAAGCTTTATTGCAACCCTCGCTCTCCTATCATTCGACTTCATTGTAACCGGACCAGGTTGGGGTGTACTTCCCTCCCTAGACGAGGACGAATGTTTCCACTCATGTGCATCTCAGACTGGCAAATCCAACCCCCTCACCACTCCAACTAAGTTGAGCCACGTGAAAGGTGCAAGTGTCCAAGTTAGGTCACGACCGACAAGAGTCATGCGTGCATCTCGAAAGGTTCTAGCTAGTGAGTTTAGGTGACTTGAACCCAGCCCTGAGTATCAAAGAATTTAGTCCTATTGGACCTGAAGTACCCTAAACCTAGTTCCCATAAGGTTCCAGTGCAGTTAGGTACGGTAAGGTCCAACCAAGCTCCAATCTTCTATTTTATTGGATTAGTTCAATCATCAAGCTCAATTGAAAAGAATATGAATGCAATGCAAATGCTATGGACAATGATGCAAAGAATGATGCCTTTTTTCAACAAGAATTTGAAATCAAAGAGAATTTTTACAAAAAGAATTTTGACACACAAAGAATAAAATATTTACAGCTATTTACACAGGCGTGCTTTAATAGTCAAGAATTTTAAAGAATTTACAGGTTGTAGCAAAGTTATTATTGTAGGTACATATATAGAATTGATAAAGAATTTTATTTTGATTTATATACACATCTTATTCCTATTTTAATGATACATTCATTGCTCAAATTTATTTGAAAACAAATTTCAAAACTATCGTACACAATAATTTTTGCAAACGTTTACAAATATTTGAAAGCCATTTTGCAAAGATTTTTCACACAGTATATATACAATTTTCAACATATTTTCATAACCATTTTCAAAATCATTTGCAAATAGGTTTTTAAATCCTTTATTTCACACAGAGAAAAAAATTTCTGCAATTCAAAATATTTTTACAGAGGTTGAAAATATTCCACAAAAAGTTTTCCAAACGGGTCACACCATTTTCCAAATCATTTTGCAAAAATATTTTTAACCTGATTTACTAATCAGTATATACAAAATTAATTTGAGGAATAAAAAGCGTTATTAAATGAATTTTAATGAATTATATAGTATTTTTTGCCATATTTATTAATAATTATACGAAAGTACGAGTTATGGATAAAGTATATACAGGGTATATATGACCCCCCATACATAGCATGAGCTATGTCCTCATAGATCGAAAAAGAGAAAGAGAAGACATAACTCACATTGAGTATAGAAAAGCCTATACTACAACTAAAGAATAACGAACGAAGAAATGAATGAATAAGAAGTTGGCCGCCCACCTATAATTAGGATCCAATAATCCTAAGTATAGCAGACTGTATACAAAGTAGGGAGGGTCAAGGGTGGGAATAAACAGAAAAATACAGATAAACTTATCACAGCTCAGGTTGTCTCCCCCATACTTAGGGTGAGATAGCCCTAAGTATAGCAGAGCAAATCAAAAAGGGAGTAGACAGTGGAGAGGATCAAAGAATGAACGAATCGGGGTGCACACCCCCTATACTTAGAATAAAGTACATCCTATGTACAGAAAACTGACGCAAAGGGGCGACACCTTTTCTGTAGGTAAAGAGAATTTAAAAGGAAAAGAAGAAAAGAGAGTGATATACAAATAGATGAAAAAGATTGTAGAGAATGTACACATCACTCCCCCTATACTTATGGTGAAAGGTCCCTAAGTATAAGCAACGGCAAGAGTGATGAAACAAAACAGAGAAAGAACAACATGGTGTGTACCCCCCTATACTTAGGACAAAGTACGTCCTGAGTATAATCACACAGATATGGCGAAAGATTTGGGATGCACATGACATGCAAGAGAACAAATGAATGAAAGTCGAAACACATATATACAACAAAGGTAGACTGGTAAAGTACATGATGGTATTTGAGGAGTGAATACCGTACTCTCGTCATCATCTCCCTGTGAGAACGAGGACGCAATCAGACAGTGCAAAGACACCCGAGTATGCAATCAATTGGGTATCAGCTACCAGGGAATATAGATCGAAAAAGTGAGAGAGGGTCTGGTAGAATCAATCAGAACATCGGCTCATAAGGAAGGAATGAGTGAGCAGAGCCGATACTGTAAGACATGGAGGAAGGAAGACCAATACAGACTCCTCCAAGTCAATCAAAGTCTCCGACAGGTATCCAAGTGAAGAACAGGAGACTTTCCAAATGTCTCGTGTGGTCTCCAGTGGTCATAAGGTCAACAAGTCAAGGATAGACCGAATACCACAATACATGGCTCAACCTTGCGAGGGTCCTCAAGGTGAGCAGAATCATAGAGTAATTAGAAGACTCGGTTTCGTGCTCCAACAGTGAGTAGACACAGCCAGGGAGGAGACCGAGTACCAAAATCAGCAGACTCGACTTCATGCCCCTCCAGAAAAGGGAGCACCAGAAGTAAAGCCGAGTACCTTACATATGATGTACCCTCCCGGAAAAACCCCTCAGGGAGTAGTACATGCTAGTTAATGAATGAATAGAATGAGAAGCTCATCCTTGCAAGGGTCGTCAAGGCGAGCAGACCCAAAGGAGTCAAACAGAATGGTATCGGTAGACGACAGATCGTCTACCAGCAGAAGAGACCGACCGATCAAGAAAATGTGATAGTGTCCAGCAGACAACCCTCGGGGAGCGTATTGCTAACTAATAAAGGAATAGTCAGAGATGAAGTGCTCATCCTTGTGAGGATCGTCAAGGAGAGCAGACTCAAAGGAGTCAGGGGCATTGGCCTCGTGCACCTACAGATCGGGCGTACAATCAGCAAGATGTCAAGCAGTCGAATCGGACGTTGCGGTCTAGGGCTCCAACAAGGTGGAGACATAAACAGTGAGAGAACCAATCGTAGAGAATGTGTTGTATTCTCCCACAGATAGCCCTCGGGGAGGTATGCAAACTAGGTCAAACAAATCATGGGATTGCCGGAATCAAATCTCAGGTCCTCAATAGCAATCAATCAATCAATCAATAATCAGGAGGGCATAAGATCATGGAGGGATGAATAATCATATTAATCACAATACGTCCCTCAGGTCAATCCAATCTCTAGATGAGATGGCACAAAATATAATCAGGAATCCTCAGAGTGCCACTGGTGGATAATAAAAGCATGAGATTGGGGATGGCTCAATCAAGAAGATTAGAGACATCATGTGGGTTCCGGTCACCTTTGCCGAGAATTCCAAATCTGAATAATCAATCAATCCTTAAAATAAAGATGGGTGGAACCTCAAAAGAAAGATTAAACAATGGTCATGAAATCATCATCAAATTATCAAAGTATATCACATCCATCCGGTATGCGAGATCAAAATCATCAAATAATAATCACACACAATAATCGTGCATCACAAAGTCCTCAATAAGCTCCTATGCACGTATCGAAAGTCAAATCCACCAAGAGTAAGGTATCAATCTCAGCATCCTCAAAACATGCACTACTTACTCCAATAATCAATGTAAGTTAAAATCCTTGATGCAAGAGATACCTACCAGCACAATAATCTCGAGTAATAGAAGAGATGATACGGGTGACATGAGGAGGGTGGGCAAGATGAAGGTGGACACAGACAAAATTGTTGTCCAAGGAGAGGGTCTCCTTGAACCGAACTAGAACAACTCGGATTGTACACCCCCCTACACTTAGGACAAGATACATCCCAAGTAAAGTCAATAAATATAACAAATGATCTAGGGCGTACTAAACATACGGAGGAGGAAGAATGGAAACACATATCTACAAGAGGTTGATATACATAGGGTTAGGAAGGTTGAAAGCGAACCTTCTTGTGGGACCGCTGAGGAATGGATCTAATAAGGTGTAGGTCGATATCGGGGTCCTTAGATGACACTAATTGATCAGGGTCGACATGGTATATGTCCTCAGTGGTCCTTGGGTGTAAAGGCATAGACGGGTCATTGGAAGTAGTGTCATGAAAAGGGACGAACTCATCATCATCGGGAGAAGTGTAGTCAGAGTCGTCCTGTGAGGTCTCATCTAGGTCAAAACTAAAAGGAATAGATTCATCAGTGGAAGTAGTCGAATCATGATCGTCCTCTATAGTCTCAATCAGATCGTCTTTCTCATCAAAAGGCTCAAATTCCTGGATAAAAGCAACATGATCAAATTCGTCCATTTTAGTCTCATCCCAAGTAAAGTCAATAAATATAACAAATGATCTAGGGCGTACTAAACATACGGAGGAGGAAGAATGGAAACACATATCTACAAGAGGTGGATATACAGAGGGTTAGGAAGGTTGAAAGCGAACCTTCTTGTGGGACCGCTGAGGAATGGATCTAATAAGGTGTAGGTCGATATCGGGGTCCTTAGATGACACTAATTGATCAGGGTCGACATGGTATATGTCCTCAATGGTCCTTGGGTGTAAAGGCATAGACGGGTCATTGGAAGTAGTGCGGCTAGGTCTGGCCTTGGTCATCTCACGGATGTTGTCATGAAAAGGGACGAACTCATCATCATCAGGAGAAGTGTAGTCAGAGTCGTCCTGTGAGGTCTCATCTAGGTCAAAACTAAAAGGAATAGACTCATCAGTGGAAGTAGTCGAATCATGATCGTCCTCTATAGTCTCAACCGGATCATCTTTCTCATCAAAAGGCTCAAATTCCTGGATAAAAGAAACATGATCAAATTCGTCCTTTGCAGTCTCATCTAAATCTATGTGCACAGGAATGGACTCATCAGTGAAAGTAGTCGAGTCATGTCCGTCTTGTCTAGTCTCTGAATCTGCCCTTCTCTCAATGGTATCGATCATGTAAATCATGGGGATATCATTAACACATCGCCAGTCACAGGAAGACAAAACTCTAAGGTCTACACTTTTCGAGTCTTCCTTATTGGAGAGAAATTCTTGGGTCTCATCATCGGTCGCAAAGAAAGTCTCTCTGATATCCGTGCATAGATCATAGGCCTCGAGGTCAACTAACACATGTAGACTCTCGTGGGAGGCGGGTCTATGGTCGTTGGTAGGTGTGGTGATCAACACATCGCTCCTGATATCAGAACGGAAACAAATCTCTCTTGATCCGTAGTCAATAACAGATCCCGCAGAGGCAAGAAAGGGTCGTCCCAAGATGATTGGAGGACACTCCACAGAGGTGGAAGTATCTGTGGGAAAGACAACGAAGTCTGTCGTGAAGCTCATGCCCTTAATCAAAATGACGACATTTTCAAGGATACCCTTCGACCTCTTTATTGATCCGTCAACAAATTGTACTATCATCCTGGTTTTCTTGAGAGGCCCAAGATGAATAGACTATACCAACGAGAAGAGTATTATATTAATCGATGCACCGCCCTCGAGGATAGTGTTGTCACATAAATGGTCAGAGTTGGTGCAACTCACAAGAGGTATGATAGTGGTCCTTTTCCTAGAAGATGGACGTGGGCGATGGCGTGGGCAGTGGCCATGGTCAAGATATGATGCTCAGATCTGCTCCTCCACTTTCTCTTCTTGGGAAGAGGAGCAGATAAATCGGTCATGGCCTGCAGAAGTGGGGCACAGATGATCTCATGAATGGTGCCACCACTTCGGGTTCAGTCGATAATTTTTTTAATTTTTGGACCTCCTCCATACAAGGGAGAAGATCGAAATCAGCACATACACGAGGAATGCCAAGAGCAGTCTGTACAACGGCATCCTCGGGGTCAAAGGTGGGATAGGGTGTGAGTGGATGTGTGGTTGAATGATCAGGCAGATTGTACCTCTCCTTACAGTCTGACTCGATCACGTGTCTCCTGAAATGTTTTTGGATTTTTGATTTTTTCTCATTTATTGTATTTTGGGTCATTGCAAGCACTCGTGATAATCCTCAAATGAATCCCTATCGTCAGATTGTGAAGCCTCCATATGGCTCTTATTTAGGCAAGTGAGGCTGTCAATCCTCGAATTCATTTGCTCCATGAACTAGATCAAGGTCTCAAGTGTGGTCATCGTGAAGGTGACTCCAACAGATTAGTCTCAGGTGAAGGTGGAAAATATGGAGGTAGTGGTGGATGTGGTAAAAGTCTGAGGGCTGATACTGTGGCTGAGGCAGATATGTACAAAAATTAGAAAAAATAGGAGGAGAATCCTCCTGATAAAAGGGAAGTAGATAGGCTGGAGTGAACGAGGGATCTGCAATATCTGGATAAAATACACTCCAGTCAGCCATCTCGAAATAAATAGAAATGATCGGGAAAGCACGATGTTCAAATCAAGAGTAGTGAGAAAAAGGTGCAAATGCGCAGAGGTGATTTGGAATGCACACAAACAATCACAAGCAAACTCACACAAGATAAACCCTCAATTCACCTATTCAATTCGGTAGAGACCGAGAAAGAACGATCTTTTTATCTGGTATCCTTTAGAGTTAGGTGAGAAGTCAAAATGTTCGCAAACAATTAGGAGGCTGAATGGGATTTGGGTACTAATCCTTAGTGTGTACGCGAGCAAATAAAAGCAAAGACAATGAGGGGATTCCTCGCCCCAAGATAAGATTTTTCTTTTTGGTCTTTTTTAGTGTCAAGTAATATTAACAGTCTTAATTTTATTTGTTATCACTTTTTTTTTGGATTTTTAGTGAGAAATGCATGCGCCTAATGAGGTGTCAATTCTTTTAAGCACCTAGGTGAGCAAAATCAGAGCTAGAGGAACGAAAAAGCAATGCAAGCAGCAAACGATGATGAATGCTAAAGCACAAATGCTTACCTTGCCTCAAACACTCTACATGCAAAGATGCTCAGCGGAATTGAAACCTAACTATATGCACACACAAGCCGATCAAATCACCCTAGGATGAGAAACTGCTATTAGCTTGAAGAACAATGTTTCAAAATTTGACTAAGTACGAACGTAGACTATAGGAGCATGCAAAGATTATTAGGTGTTTGGACCTAATGCTAATGACAAGCAGTTCCTACAACTAAGGCTCAATCACACAAAAGAAAGAAAATCAAAACTGGGAAACAAATAAAAAGAAAATGCGATGAAAACCGATAAAAAATGCAGTGAGCCCCCAAGTAAACAAACACTTGGAAATTGGGCCCGAAAGTTCAGAGTCTAGAGTACCTATATTATTACAAATAGAGTTTCTCTCTTACTTAAATTACAAAAGTAAATGCAAGAAAATAAAATGAACTTGGTCTTCAAAAATTCTCTAAGTCTCCTTGGTGTTAGTCTGGTAGGCTGGAGTCGGCTTCACGTGGGTGCTAAAGCGCCTGAAGTAGAACGCCTCCCTCGATCCGTGGTACCTCGCACAAAGTCAATAAGAGAGGAGGTTAGACAGCTCAAACAATTATATCAAAAATAAAGAAAATAAATGAAACACAAAAATAGCCAAATAATCACAATCAATCAAGCAATCCCAATCTAGGCGTTGTTGCTCCCCGGCAACGGCGTCATTTGTTGACTCAGATCTTGCGAGGGTCTAGAGTAATCCAAATAAGGTGGGATCACAATGTCGTTGAGGCGACCGCTCACGAGACCCTTGTCAAACAATAATTAACCACAACAAATGATCAAACAATAAAAAGCAGATGCAGAGTTAAAAATTATTATAACTCTACAACAAAGATGTGTATAGGTGCAAGTGTGTGTAGAGTGTCAAACACAAGGAACAAGCAGGTAGATCGGGGCAAAAATGCTCACAAAAGTGAATGTGATATATTTGTCTCTATATGTGCTATTTTTTATGGATTTTAATTTTTTAATTAATTATTTTATTTTATTTTTTAGTTTTTTTATATTTTATATATTATTTTTTTTAATTTTCTGATTTTATATTTTCTTTTTATATTTTATATTTTTTATATTTTCTTTTTCTTTTATAAGATATATAAAGCTATATAGAGTGTATATATATAAAATATAGGTAAGAGAGAGATAATATAGATATAAAAATAGGTAAAAATAATGAAAAATACATGAAATAAATATTTTTGGGTTTTATATAAATTTTTACTATTTTTATGATTTTTGAATATTTTTTGCTAATTTTAATAGATTTGAAAATCAAGAATACCCCAAATAGGGTTTTAAATAAATACCCGAAATCAAAATGGAGATGAAAAATATCGAATAGTAACCAAAATTCTCCAAATTAATTTTAAAATAGATAATAAAAGTAAGAAAATTCAGAAACATATAACACATTTTTATGATTTTTTATGGATTATATAAATTTTTACGATGGTTTTTATATCTTTGGTATTTTATTGAGTTTTCTTTTATATTTTTTAGTGATTTTTGTTTTGAAGTTTTTAAAATACTTAAATAAATATAAAATATATATTTTTGGAATTTTTCAAAAAGGTTTCTAATTTTTATGTATTTTTTAGTGCAAATAGGGACAAAAATGCATGTGTTTTGATTTTTTTATTAATAATAAAATTCTTCAAAATGCAAGATGAAAATATGGCATGATAGAGCAATGCAATAGGAGGCTATGCTATTTTTATGTTTATTTTTAAGTTTATAGATGTATGAAATAAATATAAGAAATAAAGAGAAAATTCAACACTCATAAGGGAATTTTTGTAAATATCAATAAGTACGGAGGCCAAAGTGTAATTTTTCCCAAAAATATATAATGCATACAAAAAGTTTCCACGTCCAATCTGAAATAACCAAAGCTCTAGGCCCTTCCCTGCAAAATCGCCAAAGCTCACGTGACAAGCACATGAGCCCGATAGGGGCTAAATGGCAAATACCAGAAACCTGGTGGGCTAATTCGTAATTTGTCCAAAAATAATACACTAATTTAGAAAGTTTGTGGACTGAATGGAAATAATAAAAGCCCCAAGGGTCTAGCTGTAAAATGTCATCTCACGTGATGCGTCATGTGAGGTGACATGGCTCAGACCTGCATGCAATTTTCTAAAGTTGAGGGGGCAGAATGTAAAATTTACAAAATTATTTAAACAGTAAAGGAAAGTTTAGGTTCTAATATTTGAATACAAAAAATTGTTGGGTCAATACTGCAAAATACCCCAACTAAAGGCGCGATCGGACGATAGATCTTCAATCACTTGGACATGCATCTCTCCTTGGACGACTGATGACAGTGGCACGAGCGGCTGAGATTAGATGATCCTCGATGCAATCAACGGCAGAGGGCGACTTGATTGGACGGTAGTTGCTGGCCTGGGCGTAGGGCCTTGATTTGACGATGGAGAAAGGATATGGAAGAACGGGGAAGAACTCTGGCGAGCCGAGCTTCCCCTCCTCCGATACTCCTCCGTGGTTCCTGAAAGCTCCAAAATGGTCGGGCGGCTTCCTGCGGGTGTCTTCTACATGATGGTGGCTTCAAAAAGGACCGACGACCACGGGAGCACGTCGACGGAGGTGGAGGAGAAAAGCAACCCTAAGAACCCCGTCGAGTTTTCAAAATTGCCCCAAGCACACGAGATGCTCCAATACCTATAAGAAAAAGTCAAGAGCATCGTGGGCAAACTGTTGCGACCCTCCAATGGGCGAAAAGGAATGGTGGAAGCGAGATAGGAGCTCGCCGGAGCAAGCTCCGATGAGGGGGGTGGTGAATGTGATTAAGCGGTTAAAATGCAAGAAAAAGAGTGCGAGATTAAAGCTACCAAATACTACTGGATAAAGAGAAAGGAAAACAAGTAAAAACGAACTCAACAGGCTGAGAAACCAGGAGATGAACATTATGGCGGAGAAGGACGATGAAGCGCTTACTATCATGAGGGCTAGACCTAGATGTCCTCCGAGGGTCTTAAATGGGGAAAAATACAAGCCAAAAATCGGAGGAAGAAGAAGTCCTTTTATTTAAAGACATGGCGAGTGCCCTTATTGATCGACCGATATCAAAGAATCGACAATATATACAATGGATCTAATGATCGGGCGAGCATCTACGATGAACAATGATGATTTTTGCTGAGTGACGCATGGTCGATTGACCAACCAATCAAGCGGGAAAATGGGCGGAAGTTGGGGGAATAGACATTTCTAACGGGCCAGGTAGCATATGGGAGAGTTGGCCAGAGGTCAACAGTCCCTGCGCAGCCATTGGGACACGCTTGCCACAAAAAGACAAAACTGGAAATTTAATTAGAAAATAAGTAACTAAAAATATTAAAAGATTTTATTAATTTTTGTGTAAAAAATAAAAAATGATTATTATCATATGTAGTATTTTGTTATGATTTTTTATTTTTAATGTATTTTATTACAAGTTTATTTTTAATGGCTTATTTATAGTTATAATTACCTATATTTTGTACATTTTTATTTTTATTTTTTATATTTTATTTTATTATTCTATTTTATTATTTATATATTTATAACTTATTTTTGTGAGTATAAATATATTTTTATTCTATTTTGTGATATTATTTGTACACTTAAATAAAAAAATATGTATAATATGTAGGTATATTTATATGTACTTTACTTTTTTTTATATACATCTTTTTATTTTAATGTATTTTCTTAGTTTTTATTTTGATTTAGTAATTTTAATATAATATAAATAATATTTAGAATATTATAAAATTATAAAAGAATAAATAATTAAAGAATAAGTTTCCCTTTTTATTTATATACAGGTATAATCATAGGTGTTTTTCCTATATAATTACATAGAATTATTTTATTTTTTTATTTCTTTTTAAATTTTATTCCATTTTTAATATGCACATGTTTTATAAATAATATTTACAAAATTATAAAAATAAGAGTTTGTGAAAACAGTAAGGGATGAACAAAATGAATATTTTAATCAGTAGAATGTACAATGGGGGTCAAAAACCTAACTATCATACAGTAACTCCAAAAAATATAAAACCACCACCATTAAATAGCTTGTGAAAATTTATATACAATTAGAGTGATTTTGATATGTTTTAAGTTTTTATTTTAAAGATATGGGTCTGTGAAGTTAGGTTTTTGGCTTTTTATTTTGTATATAAAATGTACATAGTGTAATATTTTTATACAAACTCAATTTTGTATTTTTATTTACATTATTATCTACAACTTTCATGTACAAAGTTTCTTTATTTGATGAATAGATAATAAATAATAAAATAGGTGTCAAAACTACATAATTAAAGAATGAATAAACGAGGTATTCATTGTTTTTTTGGCCCTTATCTCCCCCTACTTTATTCCTTGTCGACCAAGTCAATTCTTGCCTTGGTCTTAAGGTTTAGGGCCATAAAATATTTTCAATATTTTATTCCTTTTTCTTTTCTTCTCTTTATTCTATGATTTTGGCATTAAAAACCTTATTTTATATAATACAATAAATAATGAATGCTATTATGCACAAATTGATGCTATTTACATGTATTCGTAATGGTTTTTATGGATAAAATAATAGAATAAAGGTGATGAAATTGAGATTCATCACCTGCCTACAACGAAACGACATTAATTTAAATGTACAATAATTCACGTAAATTAAGTAGGGCATCTATCGGACTCATTAGATGGCGTCGTTGCTGGGGTGGCAAATGGCTTAGATTTTGTTTAAAAATTTTTATTCGGTTTTCTTTATTCGGGTAGTCTGACCCTCGAATCTTCACTATAAATTTCCCATTTTTCCTGCATTTATTTTTATTTTCAGCATTTATTTTCTTATTTTATTTATTTTTTATTTTTGTGTCCCTTTCTTACACTCTCTCTTATTTTTCTTACGAGATGTCTGACGCACATGGAGCAGTTTTCAAGGACCAATGCATCTTCACCGACTTCCGAGAGACCGCATTAAAAATTAAGATCGAGTCGAGTCGTGAGAGAGCGTAGACTTTAGGATTTATTTTCTCTGCAATTTTAAATTTTGTAATTATTTGCTCCTTTATAGCGGTGTCCATTTGGACTCTCGCATGTGTAACAAGACCTTGAACTTTTTTATGGTGTGTCGTGGCCTGTTTCACTCTCCGGTGAGGGTGGTGCCTGGCTTGAGTGGCGCTTAGTATAGACCTGCACATATGGCTACTAGATCTCTTAATTTTTGACTGTGCTCGTAGATCCTAGGACCACTTACCTTTAATCGAAACGCACATTAGATCATTCAATTTAGTAAAGAATTTAACTCATTTGTTCTCGACTAGTAGAACTTCTGCTACTGTGGTTTTCATTTGCTTGCATTCATATAAATTAAATTTTCAATTCTTGTTTTGCATCCCACATGGAGATTGCAAGGAATCACTGTAAGTCATATAATTGAGCATACATCATCATTTTTTGCATGCATCGGCGTTTCCTGAATTTCTCCCTCATGTTTTGTCACATAATCTTAAAAGGAAATCAGGATTGGACGGTAGATGTGCATTTATGCTCACCTTGAATTTCCAGTGATCACCTAATTATAATTAGGGCTGCTACGAAGAGCCGACTAAATTAACTTATAAAATCAAAAATTTTTACAGGAGAGCAACTCCGACCTTGGATGAATTTATTTGTCTGAGTGAGCAAGAGACGACACTTAAGGTTAGAGCCCAAATCCGAATTTTTGTATTGACTACTAATTCTATAAAAATGATTAGCTACTTCTTAGTGAGGATCTACGGGTAGCCGGTACACGGACCGGATTTTCTTAGTAGAGTGGGTGGTTTAAAGGACACTACGTAAGGCTACATCCTTAGGTAACACGGATGGCCATTTTATGATCTATACTAATAACTATACTAGCTGAAAGTAGGTGCAACTAGTCGTAGGAATTCGAGACAGTCTTTAAGAAAATCTTCGGCACTAATAACTCACTAATTATTTTCCATGATTGTCTTATTATAAACTAAAATTGAAAAGATAATTGTTGAACTCTTGTAGCTTCATTGTGTGAGTTGGTGAACATGGGGTTTGATTTGTGTCTGCATTGGTGTGCGTGAACTGATTTCAAAGATCAAAAGCTGCACATTTGTGCCATCAATCTCCTTGATAGAAATTTCTGTTGAATATTCTGTGCACTTGCACCGAGATCAACCATTTCTATCCGTCATAAATCTCCTTTGACAAATACAGGACAATGGTCTGAGTACCCATCTGACCTATATTATGAAAATGAATTTGTCTCGGTCAGGCCCAAATCATTTAAACCCTCTTCTTTCCAGAATTCTCCAACATTTGCGGAAGACTTTCTCTCTCGGATGAATCTGGCCCCCTCGATAAATTCCAAGTCACTCTACTCGAATAATCCGATCAAAGTAACCATAGCCTCATATTTTCACCTCAGCAACTGCCATCCTGGACTAAACCATCTTATTCCCAGTTTCTCACTAAAACTAATGAACCATTTCTAAAACAAATCACTTTCGAGACTCGTGATTGGCAGAGAGACCAAACCCGATAACATTAGATGGAGAGGCTTTCATCTAATGATCAATGTTGGATTAACCATGACGATTACATCCATATTGACAACCCCGAATACCATTCCTTTGATCGGCCCACACATATAGAGGACCAGACAGATGATATGGACACATATTCACCCTATGTGACTCCATTATTTGGGGAGACAATCATTCACTACCATGGAAGTAGACTATACTCAAACCAGCATTGCATACCTGAGTCACAGCATGTTGAGTACGAGACCTACAGATTCCTGTAAAATCCTTCCACTGAGCCAACTCGTTCCATAATTTTTGATGAGAAATTTTCAGAAAATGGCAATCATATATTGGATATTTCAAGAGAATCTCCTCTCAGCTCATATAGGAACCCCTAGACTACGATCACCTTAGGGACTACTCTGACATCGGCACTTCTACATATTACTCCCCTAGGGATGACTAAAACTCTGACTCTTACTTGGAACATCAAAGCCCCTTATCATCTACATAAAACACCACATCCACACACCACACAGAAAATGCCAAAAAACTGAATTATTCAAAAACACTTAAAAAATGAAAATCCAGAGAAATACATAAAAATTGAAATTGAAGAAAATCTGAAGAATTTGATCCTACTTTACAGGAAGCACTGGAGAAAAGATTGATTTTTGAACTTCCCTTTATATAGGCCATTGAACATTTCCCTGTCCTTTAAGTATTTGTAATGGACAAATTAACGATGAAAAGTTGGGCAGGGCAAGAACAAATACTGAAAGACATATTTTGTCAATGGCCACCTCCTTGGTGTTGAGGAGAAAAACCAAGAGCCGCCTAGTGAAGCGGTTGCCCAGATTTGATTGTGGAATCAAAGATATAATATTTTCCCATGCTCGAATTGATGACGTTTCACCAACCAATATCCTCCCGACCTCTGTATTTAACAAACTCAAACTTGGACCTATCAGGATGATACGAGAGATCGTTTAACTGGCTGATCGATCGATAAAGCGGTCGAGAGGAACCATTTTGGTCAACATTACATTCCAAGGTGCTTCGCTCAAAGTGGACTTCACGATCCTTGATATTGAGTATCAAGGAAAATTCAACCAGTTTCCAATCATTCTCAGAAAGCCATTCTTGGCATTGGCTAAAGCAATTATTGAGTGTGAGACTCGGGAAATCAACGTTACACCATTAGGAGCACTTCGATCTCAACAAGTCTTTGAGGAACCACGATTTTTTGAGGCACCCCACGAAGCCCTCAACATCCGTAACCATCAAGCGGTAGAAGAGCCCTACCCTTTTGGTACACCTGAGATAGCGGTTGTTGATGAGACTATTGGTTTAGAGACCCCCCTGTTCCATTCCATGCTGCTCCCACCATGGAAAATCGAATATATGACTCATATGATCCTGAAACTTAGGCATGGGCACACCCTGAGTCGATCGAAACCTTATCTAACTACCTTGAATAAATCAATCCAACTAAGTGATGCACCAACATCAAGTCAGTTGAGAACGGACATGAAGAGACTCACCCCACTGCTCCATTTCCCGCTGCTCTCACCATAGAAAAATATTTCTTATATTATCCTGAGATATATGCATGGGCTCACCCCGAGTCAACCTTCTCTGACTACCTTGAACAAATCAATATAACTCAGGAGTGCACTAATATCAAGAAAACTAAGAACAAACATGTGGGAAGAACACCGACCAATGAGAAAAAATTCAATGGTTATTCATCTGGAGATTCAAGTGTCAACACCTCACTCGTAGGACCGACACTAACTGCTCCTTCAACTAAAAAGAAAGTCGCATTCGACCTTCCAGAAGAGGATTCGTCTGATGATCTCTCATCAGGTCCAGAAAAGGTAATCTACATGAGTGAGGTCTTTTCGGCAATCTTCGAACCTTATCTTCGCAAGGATTCAAAATTTGATTCATGTTGGACGACTCCCATTCCTCACTATTATTCATCCAAAGCTGATTCTCCTAGTCTCATTAAATACACTAGAATAATTTCTTATGAGCTGTCAAAGACTGGTGCATCAGAGTATTCATCCGTAGATAAATCGCTTGATCCCAAGAAGGAACGAATTTTGAGAAAACAGCTGAAGCAACTAAAGAACAAGAATATCTAGACTGCCTCCACTTTCAATTACTATTCCTCTAGGGATAACTCTGATGATGGTTATCTTTCATCTGATTCATATGCTTCATCCACTATCCAACATGATTTCTCCGAGGATAACACTGATAATGGTTGGGAATCATATGCTCCATCTCCTTATCATTACGATCTCCAACCACAGGCTCACAAGAAGATCGGCTGAAAACCACCTTAATCATCGGCTACCAACCCTCCATCCTGACCCTATCAGTCTCCTGTACATCTTCTTCCTCTACTTAGGCCAATGTCTAAGTATATGGGGGGATCAATTCCATATGTACATACCATTCTCTCCTTCTCACGATCACTTCATTTCCACCCTTCTTCTGCACTTAGGCTGACCAGAGCCAAAGTATAGGGGGAACCGATGCTCATCTGTATATACTCTCCTCATTCACATATCCCGACCGCCTCATTTTCACTCTTCTTCTATACTTAGACTGTTCACAACCAAAGTATAGGGGGCGGCTCCATCTATCTTGTTCTTTTTCTTTCACTCTCTTACACTTAGCCCGAGCTATGTCTTCTTTACGCTTCTTTTGCTCTGAGGACACGTCACTCGCTAAGTACAAGGGTGTGTGTATATATACTATGTATATATTTTACCCATACCTCATACTTTCGCGTAAGCCTATATGTATTTACGGGGTGTGTAACTAACTTGAAAAAAAATAAAAAAAAGGTTTTGCTTCTAAAATTGATTGTGTCCAACCCAAATTTTTTTTTTGAAAAAAGGCTTCTTATTCATTTTTGCACAAAAATCTCAAAGAAATTGCATAAAAAATCAAAAAAATTATGTCTGCATTTCACATACCTGCACTTCATCTAGTATTGCATTCATTTGCATCTGTAAAAGTCCTTGGGTTATGAACCGAGTTATGAGCAGAAACCGAGATTGGTCTGGACTTGACCTTAATATACCTATTTTTCAGAGGAACTTCTCCGAGAAATACGATTTTAGAAGCTTCAGGTCTTTGACTAAATGCTTTGAGTTCCACGTAGCAATGAGTAGCATTTGATTCCTAGTGTCTAACCTAGTCTCTTCATTCTGGGTATGACTCTGGAATAGGGAACTAATTTGTACTCTCCCACTATGTACTTAGCTCAACTCAGACAGGGTGTTGGAAGACTATGTGAGTTTCTTTTCTTATAGCGTGGAAATCTAAAGATCGGAGTACGAGTTGAAATAAGGCTTCGGAAAAGGAATGGATGACTGGGCATAATTTTTTCTAAGATCCCAAAACATGTACGGAAAAAAAGATTCTATATCCATAGGGGCAAAACAAGATCCATGTAATTCTACCAAAAATCCAAAAACAAAGAAGCCACTACCAAATAAACATTTGACCAAAAAGGTCCAAGCTTCGAGAAAACCTGCAGATCTTGGTGGAGACTTGGCTAAACTGGCCAGCTTCACAAGGAGAGGTGACTACACTGGACACCCTCCAGTTCTTTTCTCCTTCTTCTAACTTCTCCCTATATTTTATTGTGAACACAGCACAACGAACCTTAGAAGGAAATACATGTCTCCTCGAGGATGATTTATTGGAGAGGAGGTTTGCATGGTAGTCCGGCATTCTGGATGAGAAGAGCTAAAACATTTCAGACACATGAGTCAATTATTCAATGTTCATAGGGTATGCTTTGGGAGGAGGATCGATCTAAGATGACTTCTGAGCCGAAACCGTTGCAATGATGTGTAGAACTTGAAGGCTGTTGATTTAAAAATTATAAGTCTCATAGAATTTTTGCCACATTTTTAATCCAAAGGTTGGGTCTAGTTCTATTTTCACCTTCAGCTGATGGTCTTGGTATGGAACTCAATCTCATTTCACGTCATGGCATTTCTTTTGATGCTCAGGGATGAGCATGGTTTAAGTATAGGGGGATGATGAATCTCAGATTCATCACTCTAAAAGTCATGAATTAAGATCAAATTCCTAAAATTCATTGGCATTTCTTCATTTAGTCTGCATAATTAGCATTCATGCATGCTTTGATAAGAATGACATTTTATCACTCATTTTTGCACAAAATAAGAAGCCAAAAATCCCAGCCAAATTGACTTTTAAATATCCTAACTTCTTATATTTTTAACTAATTCATGCTAACTCCAAATGACCTGAAACTACCTCCACTGTGTACATATTACTAACAAGAATAAATAAAAAAATACAAAAAAAATCACTAACCTAAATAGGTGGACCAAAACCTAAACCCTCGTTCTAGGATTTCTGGAGTAGAACCTTAATATCTTCCTCATGCAGTGTCTGTTTTGATCCTACTCACTTTTGGACTAATGTACATTCAATTACCCTCAAAACAAGACCAATTCAAGTGAATCGGAGCTTATATGTGAAAGTTGGGTTTCGGGTCTCTTTTGTACATTTTGTATTTTAGTGGTTTTTGACCTATTATTTTATGTACATAATTAATCTATTTTATTTTATTTCTTTTTCATTTGTCTTCTTTGATAAAAGTTTCATTAAAATGTACAAAAATCCAAATCCAAATTGAGCTTGAAATAAAACAACTAACTGAGTCTGAGTCTTCACTAACTGTTTATAAAAATTGACTTTTTCACATTCTATTTTATTTATTCTTTTTCTTACTTAATAAAATCCAAAAAAAATACATTCATGTGTAAATATTTATCTTTGATGTTATCCTATTTTTTTCGGATTTTTATCTTATTTAAAAATGACAAAAAAATATAAAACCCAAAAATCAAGGTATTCTATGTACATGGGATACCCCCAAAATATCATTTTGTGCAAATGAACGATTTAGATTTTGATGTCTTCATGAATGTTGTAGTCTTATCGAGACAAGCAACTTTCGTGAAGAAAATTTTTCGATACGAATTCGTTTGCTATTTATTCTGGATTTTTCTTTGGAGCTGACATGTGGCAACTCCTGGAGCTACCACATGTCACCCATTTTTGGGCTTTTTAATTTTATTTTTATAAACAAATTAATTAAAGTCTCGCATCTGCGGAGCACGAGCCTCCTGCGCGTGTGCCCTGCACGTGCTCCACCGGCCCCTCCTCTTGCTGCCATGTGGTGAGATCAGGGCCATCCGATCTCGGTCGATCATACGGCACCTGTGCTTCCCCTTCCTCCCCAAAATTTCACTGTTGCCGCCCCGTGATTTCTGCCTTCTTCCCGTGAATCTCACGTACGACTACCCCTGATCTTGTCAAATCCCCACAAATCTTCTTCTTCGATGTCCTCCTCTCCGACATCCCCATCGAATCATCTCCCTCCTTCCTGCCATATTCGACCCTCATCAGCCCTTTATTTAGCGACGCCGCCCCCCTCCATTGAACCCATCCTCCGTAGACCCACATCAGAGCTGCAAGGATAAGCCCTCAGGCGGTAACAGTGCCCCTGACTTCTCCAGCCTCCTCACGCACGGCCTGATCCGAGGCATTCCACCTCGTCATAGCGCCATGTCCTCCTTTGTACTAGCCTTGCTCCGGTTCACCGTCGAGCCCAATACCTCCAGTTACTCGATCAATCCCACTCCGCCCTTCTCATTTCTTTCACCTTCTCTCCAATCATCACACCTCAACTCTGTTTCTCAACCCATCACCCTCGCCACTTTCGATCCCCCTCGCATCGATCCATCTCCACCCGAGCGTCGCCATTCTCTAGACTTCACCAACAACGCCAACGACTCTACCATCTTCAATGTGCGACTCTACCAGCGCCTCACCATCACCGGTCTTCATCGACACCTGATGCAACCACTCCTCCCATGACTCCATCTCTCCATCGACACCGTAGAGTCCTCCACAACCGTCGCCACGCTACTCAGATCCTATATCTAGAAGCCACCGAGAGGAGAACTCTACCACCTTCGTCAAGCACTGACTTCCGTCGTGCCTAAGCATCACCAGCAGCAAAGACCCTCCTCTGCATTCTACCTCGTCAGCCAGGCAGCTGGCCCGAGACCCCCGCCCACGTGCTTGGCACGTGCGTTGGGGGAACAATTGCAAAGACTCCCCCTAGGGGTTGACTGTATTCCAGGAAGAACCCGTGCACATGATACTCGCATGGAGAGCGGAAAAACTTTAAAATAATCTATTGGAGGACATCCAAAGTACAACAACACCCCCGCCATCTAGAGGTCACGATGCGCCGCACGTGACCGCTGGAAATTTTGCACTTACCCTAGTCCTCCCTACATTATTTTATTACTGTCAGTTGCAGTAATACCCCTATGTTCCCCCTTTATTTTGAACTTCTACATTGCATTATTTTATTTATCAAAATTAAGCATTTTGTTCTAGAACTAATTCTCTACATCTTGGCATATGTTTGGCATTTTTGTGATATGTGGTTAATTATTAATTAATTATTTCGTGGAAAATTACATATTTTGCCAATTCTGTGGTTGGAAATTCATAGGTGATTAACTATTGCTTGAAAAGTTGCCAAAAATTCAATGAATTGTATAATTAGTTGTATTTGACATCATTCACAAAAATAACTGCATTTGCATGCATTGTTTGCCTTGTAAAAATCATTTTACATATTTCAATATTTAATTTTTAATAAGTATTAAATCTTGTTTTTTGAGGTTTAGGATTTTTCTGAGATCCATCACCTAGGGATAGATCTTGGATAATTTTATCCCTTGAAAATAACTAGGATTAATATTTATTATAATTAGTTATTGAAATTCACTTTGTTTGCATTCATAAATTCATAAAATATTTATCTTACATCCAAAAAAGTAAAATAAACATAAAACCGCATTGATTAAAATTGACTAAATTATTTGTGGTTATTTCTTGACTGATCTCGATTGCCTACCTGCAATGAAACGACACGCAAATTAAGTTGGTCATTTTTGGACTCTTCACTCGCCTCGATACAGGCTATACAACAACAGCTGACTAATCAGGCCCTAGCACATACCACCTTCTACGATATGTTGAACGATTTGAGGAGAAGGGCTGACAAGATAGATGCAAGGAGGGAAGATGAACCAAACTCTGAACATGAGTTTAATCAGGGAGGTGCTGGATATGCATTTTTTGTGGAAGGACCCCATTACGAGAGATGGGAGGCTGGACCACTGCTGCTGAAGCTGACTTTGAAGGAAACTTACAACCTTGGGGCAGGTCGCGCCACAGAGTGGATCCAGATTCCACAAATCCATGCCCATTTCGAGTTGAAGTTGTTGTTCCTGTCTCTTCTTCCAACTTTCCGCGAGAACACAACGGAAGAACCTTAGCTCCACTTTAAGAAATTTGGCTGCATCTGTGCCACTGTACATTACACCAATATCCCTCTAGGGGTAATCAAGATGACTACTTTTTCTTTCAGCCTCCAAGACAAGGCCATGTATTTGGTCGATCATATAGGAAATGTAGTGACGACTTGAGAGGAGTTGAAATCAGCATTTCTTCATAAATATTATCCTCTCGGCCGACTGAATCAGATGCGTGCCCACATCTCCAGCTTTTTCTAGCAATCCCACGAGACAATACATGAAGCGTGGGAGAGGGTTCAAGGAATTACAAGAAAAGTGTCCGCACCACAAGATTCCCAATACCAGTCTCGTGTAGCACTTCTTTGGTGGGTTAACACTAGAAAGCCAAAGGCTCGTTGATGCCGCTTGTGGTGGCTCGCATTTCAACACGGACGAAGACACTGCCTGGAATATTTTTGAGGATATGGTCGAAGGGGAGGTTGCTCAGTCCTCATCATGTCCCTATGTGAAGATGCCTGCCACCATCAACAAGACCGTAAACATGGCTACTCTTGCCGAAGACAAGGATGAGAGATCCAACCTCAACTTCATCAGGATCCACTTGTCTGTGGTAGATATCATTGAGAAAAGGTCACAGGATCTTGAAAAATTCTCAGTCATTAAGAAAAGGACTCAAGGCTTGGAGAAGCTCGATCGGAATTTCCCAACAGCTGGAGCATCTCGTTTGAGCTTTGAACGCCAACGCTTGCAACTCTGTGCCTGCCACCGTTGAGGCTCCCGCAGAGCAGAAGGAGCCAACACCAATATAGCCTCCTTTATCGAGTCTCCCACAGCCCCAACCAATCAAGCATGTGTACTACGTGTAGGTCCTGGAGCAGCCCTCGCAGTTCCAGAACCAAACGATTGTTTGTCAACCAAAGTTGCAGCCAGCCTATACGGAGCAATTTCCTCCACCCCTGCCGCAGATTCAAGAGATCAATGGTGTGTGGGAACATGAACAACAGCTGACCCATCCTCAAGGGCACCCTCAGGGTCAGAACTCAACCAATCGGCCAAACCAATAGAAGCAGGGAGGAAGGAAATTCCAGCCCTACCTGCCCCAGAACCAGCAACCTCCACAATATAGGAAAACATGGAGGTAGGGGTATCAGCAACAACATTTCGGCTACCGTGATCAAGGCTTTCCTTCGCAGTAGCCGGCTGCATCGTATCAAAAATTTATCCTTCTCAACAGTATTCACAATACTCCTCTCGCCCTCCTCCTCACCATTTCTCACATGGTTACCAGTAACAACCTCCCCTAAACTATCATCTCTATAGGCCCCAAGTGGATGACTCTTCTGAGGTTGTGCTTGTGAACCTGGCCCTCGCATGTTTGGAGCAGCTAGTCAGCAATATGGGTGAGATGACCCAGAAGATTGACAACCTAATGGTTGTCAAAACCGTCATACCAGCCCAGGTCGAAGCTAATCCAAATAATTTCCGACGCAAGAAGCACATAGTGTGCAGTGATCTGCCCGAATCGGGTATAACTGATTTCTTTTTTACTAACTCTTTTACTCTCAGAAGCGGTAAAGCACTGCAGCCATCGACAGCCGCAAAGGGAAAGCATATTGCATATGATGGGGAATTGTCAGTCTAGCCAGCATGGGGGCCAAGCCTCACTTTTGAAAGAACACCATCTACAGAAAAATCACAAAAAATAAAGAAAATAAAAATTACAAAAATACAACAACATCCACGGTGGAAACCATCCAGCATTGGAGACATCTGCACGTGCCGCCAAACCAGCCTAGTCTTGAAGAATCTTGCACCTGCAACGAATTTAGAACTAGCACCCAAAGCCAAACCTGGAATTTTTTGTACATGGATTGTAGATGATTCTATACCTTTTTGCCATCTACCTATAAAAAACGATAGGGACAAACTTTTGAATGATATAGCTTCATATTTCATAACTATACCTTTTCCGGAAGCAATGAAACAACACAAAAAAATAAAAAATTTGAAAAATGCTTTGTCTGTTGCTGCCATCATAGAAATTATTCAAAATTTGTTTTGAACATGCATTTAATGAAATCTCTTGAGTACATGCCTGCTGTGAAGAAAGGATTGAAAGATGCATGTACAACTAGGCGTAAGCCTCATCCTCACAATGCAAGAAGTAAATGTGGCAAGTATGAAAAGCACATTCTTACAATGGCCACAGCCAACACCATCAGCAATCTCCCATATAAGAAGCCAGATAAGGGAGCACCACTCGTTCGCTGTCAGATGTTTAACTAGGAGTTCGAACGCACTTTGCTCGACAGCGGGTCTTCTATCAATTTGATGTTAGCTTCACTGCTCACGGAATTTAGGTTAGGGCTGCTCAAACCTACAAATATGATTTAGCAATTCGCAGGCAAATCCGTCAAGCGACCTAGGGTCATGTTGGAGGATGTAATCGTCACGATTTAGGGGATGCAGTTCCCTGATGATTTTGTCATGCTTGATATGGATATCTCCACGCCTTTGCTCCTCACCCCAATCATCCTAGGACGACCGTTCCTATGAACAGTCAATGCAGTAGTGAATTACGACACTGGAGAGATCACCTTCGGCTCCAGCAACAGCAACATCAAGATAGAGACCATGTCTGATGCAAAGCTTAAAGAGGGGACATCTGCAACGTGTGCGAGGGTGATCAATCATTTTGAAGACTGTGACTTTTTGATAGAAATTCAGGACACCAACCTCTTTGTGGACTATAATGAAATCCATGAATTCCTCTACCCTAAGGATGGAATGGAGAATGCAGTCGAATTTCCCCTTATTGATCATGATGAGATTCTGGCTGATTCACTTGATGAGGTTTCTGTAGAGATGATGTGTCTTCAAGACCAATAGTAGATTATTGAGGATTTCTGCAGCAAAGGGGATATATTGAATATTTCTATGAATTTTTGAATGAAGAGACTAAACGTAGTAGTGTGGACACCGAACAGATGAAAGAACCACCACCTACTATGATAGCTAAAGTTACCATCGATGCAGCTCCCGCTCCACCTAAGCTGAAATAATTACCCTCCAATATGAAGTATTCCTTCCTTGCGGGTGAACCTAATATGCACCTAGTCATCACCAATGCTCAGTTGATCGAAGACTAGGAATCTCGTCTGATGGTGGTTCTTGAATGAAACCACAAGGCAATTTCTTGGAAGACTTCGGATCTCCATGGAATTAACCTTCCCTTTATTCTCATTGCATTTCCTTGAAGAATACAGCCAACTCTCCTGCGAATTTCAAAGAATACTAAATCCGAATCTTCAGGAGATTTTCAGGAAAGAAATGCAGAAATGTTGCGATGCAGGATTCATATATCACATCTCCGAAAGCAAATGGGTGAGCCCTCTGCATGTAGTGCCAAAGAAATTAGGTATCACCATCATGAAAACGACAAAGGAGAGGAGATTGCAACCAGAGTACCCTCTTCTTGAAGAGTGTGCATGGATTATAGAAGACTCAATCTCTCTACCAGGAAGCGCCACATTCCTTTTCCCTTAATCGACTAGATTCTTGAGAGACTATTTGCGAAGAAATACTTTTTCTTCTTGGATGGATACTCTGGATATAATCAAGTTGTTATATCTCCTGAAGATCAAGAAAAGACCACGTTCACCTGTCCATTTGGTATATACACCTTCAGACATATCTCGTTCGGGCTATGCAATGCTCAGCCACATTTCAGAGGTGTATGCTTGCAATTTTTGCCAACATGGTGGGCAACTTTCTTGAGGTCTTCATGGACGATTTTTCAGTCTATGTGGACTCCTTTGATTAATGTCTTTATTACTTAGACCAATTTTTGTGGTGGTGTTGTGAAGTCAATCCGGTGCTCTCGTGGGAGAAGAGCAATATGGTGACTGAAGGAATTGTGTTGAGTCACGTTGTATATAAACATGGCATGGAAGTTGAAACGACCAAGGTGGATGTGATTTCCAAACTAGAGACTCCTACAACCATTAAAAAGGTTAGGTCATTCTTGGTCCACGATGTTTCTACCGATATTTTATCAAAGGTTTCAGTAAATTGGCCAGATCGTTGACCGAGTTTCTAGGAAAGGAGAATGATTTCATTGTTGACGACCATGTGCTCCTTGCCTTTCATCAATTGAAAGAACACATCACTCAGGCCCCTGTCTTGCCGCTGTCGATTTGTACACAACCATTTGATATAATGACAGATGTGTCAGATTATGCCATCGATGTCATGCTAGGACATAATAAAGATAATATCCCATTTTCTAATCACTAAGCTATCCGAACCCTCAATGAAGCTCAAAGAAATTACACAGTCACTGAGAATGAGATGCTACCAGTAGTCGTTGCCATGGAAAAGTTCAGATCTCATATCCTTGGGTCCAAGTTCATCATTTACACAGATCACTCGGCCATCAGGTACTTATAGTAGAAGAAGGATGTCAAACCACGTCTCATCCAGTGGATCCTTCTCCTCTAGGAGTTCGACCTTGAAATTCGAGATAAACCTGTAGTTAAGAATGTGGTGGCCGCCACTTATCTAGACTTCCCAGGCATGAGTCTCCTGAGCACAACTTGCAACCAATCACATAAACCTTTCCAGATGAGGCATTTTTTCAGTCACCTCACTCCCTTAGTATGCTGATATTGTGAACTGTCTGTTGGACATGCGATCCCACGGCGAGCCATTATTCAATAAATGTTATTGCGAATATCATTCCCTAATCTGAAATGAAGAATACATAATTTACAAAATAGGTCCCTTAGTACAATTAGGTTTATGTACCATGGCCATCTTAATGATCATACAATTGTTGATTCAATTATTGAATCATAGAGGCTGGTGCTTGGATGAATATCTAATGAGTTAGATTGAGGAGTCATCAAGCATCGTCAAATGATTGTTAAGAGATGATCTCCAGCATGAGTAGGAGATGGCAATCCTTTCTCAGTTAGGTTGATATCTGACTGACCTCTTGATGCTGGTCATGTGCATAGGAATAGAGATTCGGAGGTGTCAGATTGGTTAGGTCAAAGAGTTGACTTAATGAGATCGAGATAACCAAAGTCCTATATCGTCTGCTGTCATGATATAGGCACGCATCCTCTGACCAGAGATAGATGTGTTACTATATGTCTGAGTATGTACATTTGGAAGACCAATAGGTTGATGACCTAATCAAGGTCTATACACCGGCACACTGGTGTGCATATAAGGGCATATGAGTAATACGATCTCTCAAAGGGATCATACAGGTTCATTACTGAACCGGAAGACATGAGCTCACTCATGAGATTTTGGGAAGAATCAAATTCCGTGCACGGTCATCTCGCTTTGGAAGCTTGACTAAATTTATAGGTTTGACATATATACTTTTGGAAAGTTTATGATTAACACCTGGGTATGATATATGCTTTAGGAAAGTATATGATCGATATCAACTCCCAATGATCAAATGAGAAACTTAATGATAAATCCCTGAAGTAGATAGTATAAAATTGATCTTATACTTCAGATTTATTCTAAGTCTTCCAATATGCAGGATATACATGTATTAGGAATACTTGAGGGTGATGTGATCATAAACGGTTGTATAACCATGACGTTTCCATTCCTAAGGAGTGATGAAATGGGTCTGGATTTTAGTGACTCCTCTCAGTAGAGAAGTAATCTGATCTTAGTCCAAATGTTGGACAATGATCTAAATGTTATTCAGATGCAATCAGAAGATTATATTTGTGGTCTTGATTTAATCAAGCATCTACGGGAGTTCCAAGATTTGGATTTGAGATGTGATCTCAATATCCAAGTCTCTATACGTGGAATAATACAATCACCCTGTCATTATCTCCAAGTATCCGCAGAGAAAGCGCATTATCCTTGAAAGAGTTCAGGATAATTTCATTGTTGATAAATGTGTTCGAGCATTGAGAAAATGGATAATTAAATGTGATTTAATTATCATGAATAATATGTATTTGAATAATATTATAAAGAGAGTTATCTTTGATAATTAAAGGAGATTTGATTATCAATGATGTAAATAATGTGAATGTTATTCACATTATTCAGGCACATGGAGATCCAATATGATTAAATGTGATTTAACTATCATGGATATGAATGTGGATAACAATATCCATATTAATCATATATATTATAAATGTGATTTATAATATATAAGAGAGAGCAATTTGTAATTTACATTTGTTAATTAAATGTTGATGTGAATTGGATTCACATTGGACAATTAATTGAAAATGTAATTCACATTTTATTTTGGGTTGTGAATGTGATTCACAATTTTCCAATTGCAAGATTGCAATATTCACAAAATAATTATGAATTATTTGTATTGAATAATTTACAACAAGTGTTGTTGTAAATCTTGGAGATTTTCGTGGAATAATGTATTCTCAAGAGATATCATGAGATTACATGAGATTGCCACCAAATCCCATATTATGGAAGGAGCCAATCTTCATTCCAATAATCTCCATGATTGCTAGATTTAATTTGGGATTGATTTATATTTATTTATCAATATAGATATAATCTAAATTAAATTAATTGTTGTTGGTTTTTATCAACACAAATCTTAGCCATTAAAAGAAACACAAATCAATGAGAGTGATTGTATTTGTGTTGCCCATGGATTGAGATCAATGGATCCCAAAATATTATAAATAGAAGGGCACCCCTTTGTTCTTCTCTACACACAAGAGAACATAATTCTCTCTCTCTCATTCTCTCTACACGTCAGCCCTCTCTCATCCTCTCTCATGGCCGTCCACCATGGATGACCTAGAGAGAGTCTCCATCGCCGCAGCGTCGTCGTTATGTTGCCCTATCGTTTGCTCATGGATTTCTGTCTCCTTCGGTGCGCTCGCTTGTGAAGAAGACGTATAATCTCGTGTTTCGAGATCAGGAGATCCGTCGGTTGGATCATCAACATGGATTGCGAGAAGCACATGTTTCATCAACACGCTCGTAAGCGTCTCCTCCGTTGGATCAGACTTGAGACAGGAGGTCTTTTTGTTTAGACTCGATCACTACCACGCTTCAAGAGGTAATCCTATTACTTGTTTGTGATTTTGACGAAATGATCCGAGAAGTGTTCTGGGATCATGTGGTTTCGTCGCATGAAAAAATTTTAATATCCGCTGCATAGAACAACTAGTCCGACTAGTTGTTCCTCGTCGTATTCAATACGATGCTCATGCTTCTGTGATGTGCTTGAGGATTATCCAAATATCCTTCAAGTGGTATCAGATCCTTAGGTCGAAGGTTTCGAATACGATCCATAAACCTTAACCGACTCGGGTTCGTTAAAGTTGCGAAAGTTTTATCACATTTCATTTTCGCATCTCTGTTTTGTGTTTATTATCGGCCCTGTTTAAATTGTTTAACACGAAAATAAAACTTAGATTTTGTTCCCCATTAAATAAGGAAACCAGGATCTGAGTTTACGTAATTTGGATTCTGTTTGCTAGATATATGGTCTTTTTAATGAACATGTATTCACTGTTTCGGGAACTACGAATCTTAACATGATTAATGAGTTAATTACTGTTTTGATCCACCTCGAAATGCGTGAAATATCACTTAGATTCTATCCTAAATCAAATTATCAATCTTTAAAATATTGTTTTTGTCTAATTTGGATTTAAATTGATTGAGATATGTTAATTTTAGTAAGTAGGGGTCACTGCTGAAATTACAGTACTAATCAAGAACCATGTGATTGTCAATTAGTGAAATTAATTGTTAATTTCATGAAATAATTATGGAAAATATCTGAGAAATATTTAATGATGATTATTTCCTTAATTGACTTGGCCTCAACCAATAAATTGATTAGATTTGATCTATATCATAATTGGAAACACAATCATCAAACTCCTTGCTTGAATAGGATTGAGAATTTGTCTAGCAAATTTCCTTATAATAAAAAAATGATTTGATTATTACTATATGGTATAATTTCAGTTGAAAAACTGATGATCATCTCAAGTACAAAGTGAATGACTCAACATTATTTTTTCCCGAGGCGGATATGGTGTCTAGTCGGGGATCGTTGGGCTAGCGGGTTGCACCGGATGCGGTCCATCCCACTCCCGCCGGTACTGGCCATGACAACGGGTAGGGAACGAATGATGCATGAGAGATCATGATATATTTTTCTAATTATTAAAATTCGAAATAATACGTACTTTGAGATAATACCATATACATATTCAAGTAAAAATGATCAAGTATGTTGATTGAATTGGATTGATAATTAATTTAATATGATTGAGTTAATTATGTCCAATTGAAACACTCTGTTATGAATAGAGTTATTATTTCCCTTGGAAGAATTAATTATATGAATATGATTCATAATAATTAATTAAAATTTGAATAAGAGATGGAGGATCACATAAGTGACATCCATGGTCTCCCGCCAAGGAGAAGGGTTCCGTCGCCAGATATTGTATTTAGGAGACGCATGTCCGAAGTGACAGCTCCTGCATACGATCCATTTAGATCGGGCTCGTCACTTCTCGAAAGAGTAAGGACGTATGCGTAGTGATCCCAATACGAGTCCTCATATTATTGGGGCGATATTGAATTGTGCATAGCGAGTTGTATTCCTATTAACGGCTGGTTCTATTAATGACGGGTCAACATCACCTTAGGGATGGTGGGCCCGGGTGTTAAAGACCGAATTGGGAGATTCAAGTTGGGCTTGCAAGGCGGAATTTCTTCCCGCTTCTTTTTATGCAAGTTGCAGGTTCTCATATTATTGGGATGTAACAAAGTTAGAATGGAGATCCCAAATCTTGTTGATATATAATGATAAGTATATCTCTTACATTGAAAGTGATTAAGGGAATGGACTTTCAGTGTTGACAAGACAAGATAACTTTGATATAAAAATTCCTAAATCAAAGTAAATTATATATTTATATATGTTTATGCAAATTTCTTATTTCAGATAATCCTTCTTTAATCCCACTCAATGTTATACTCAATAAAAACCAGTAGAATATCATGGATTGGACCCATGATCCAGATATTGTACTTGCAATTGGACACATAATGTATGTGGTTGCAATGTGCAAGTTTCCTCATAATAATGAGGAATGATAATTAAATAGACAATAGGACTAAAACCCTAAGATTGTATGTCTCTATAAGTCTTGATCTCATCGAATGTACTTTTGAAGTGACATGTCGATAATGATCGTAATTATCAAATAATCCTTATAAAATCTAAGAAGATGTTCTAGCATACATATGTGCTCTCGACATATAATCATGAATGACATGGTTCTCTGCATTATGCAGAATGGTGGCTCTATAGGAGATGATGCATTCAAATTGTTTGAGTACCTACCTGAACCTAAGTTTTAAGAGTTTAAATGGATATAGATACAATGAGTGTCATCATTCTACTATCTATACTATAGTCATTCATGAAGCTTCATAATATTCATATTGTATGAATTGAATGAAGCATGTATAAATGTTGAAATACTCTTATATCGAAATTTTTGATTTCAACATAAGAGATCCTTTGTTTTGAGCAATGGTTGCTTATAGATAAAGGGAGCGTAGTGGAAGCATGGGTTGGACCCAAGTAAGAAGTATAGTCAAAGAGTTGATTGTACTTCTGTGACTTCCATATGGCATCCATAGAGTTTGATGAATGCAATACTGCAATAAGTTGATGTGTTGATAGTATGACTATCAAAGTCATCTAGAATCCTTAGAGAAGGAATCAGATGGTACATCAGAATAATCTACATATAATCATTGAAATTGACTTACTTATTTGATAAGATAAAGTCTTAATCTTCTAATGACACTTGCAATTGGTTGCAACTGTATTAGAATATTAGAAATTTGATCTTAAAGTTTAATGGTCATCTATGTTGGAAGTGATGCAATTGTTGCAACAATTTCCATTGGATCAATAGACTTCATATTTTCAGTGGGAGCCATTAGTCCTAGAGAATGTCTCTGTGACCTGGATATTAGAATACACTCATAGTTTATTTCTAAATGTTGGAAATAAACATGAATTCTGGAATAAACCTGTCATAGAGAGTTATGATGGATATATTTCAGATAGTAATCTAACATCTAGTGGACTCCGCTAACTTAGAAAATTGATGAATGGTTTATTAAGATTTATAATACTGAAAATTAAACCTTTATATATCAATAGGAGGATAAAGATCATTTGACAATGATCTGGAATCATATTTTGAACATATGTTTGTTGATCAATGGACAAGTAAGAGACGAAACTTTAGAATGTCTAAAATTTCAAAACTTGCATACTTATGAATATTGTATTCAAAGTAAAAATGTCCAATACACCCTGCCTTGGAATGGCGTAAGATGTTAAGGTATTCAAGATCTCATACATATTGATGTATGTGAATCATCTATATCAGAATAAACATTATGGATATGTGATATCTATTAATGATTATTTATGATATGAGATTTCTTCTCTTCACATGTAAAACTTTGAAATGTTCAAAGGTTTCACAATTTTGGTTTAGAACCAAAGTTTGAATGAACATGAAATGAATTTGATCTAACCAAGGTAGCTTGTACCTATTAGATGAATTCAAGGAATACCTTATGGAGATGTGAATATCATTCCTATCTCAATCCTCCTAATGAACCATAACTCAATAGAGTTGTAGGGAGATACAATTGATCATGTGTGACATGATTTGATCAATGATTAATCTTAGCTTAATTATCTCTTAGTTTCCTAATATAAATATATGTGGTAGAGACTACATTATATATCCTTTATAAGGTTCCATGTGATTAAGCTGGAATCAGGCACTGGAGAGTGCTACTTTATTAGGAAAATAAAGAATGATATTGGATACCTACATTATGACCTTGAGATTCTTAAAGGATCTCATCTTTGAGAATGTGATTCTTAGAGGATTACTGAAAAACGAAAATATGGGAGCCGCTAAATAGTGGTCTGACAAATCAGACTCACTGTCGTTGAGGCGACTACTTAATCCTTCCCGTTTGTCAACAATTAACCCACACAATTAATCAAGCAATCAACAGCAAGGATTAAAATTTATTATACCCTACTAAAAATGTACAATGGCAAGCAAGTAGGGGTTGAACACAGGAAACAAAGGTGTAGAGCGTAGACAAAAAGTCAAAGTCTAGGTCTAATGAACCGCTTAGCCAATCTGAAAGTTTTTGTGGGTTTTTATTTTTTAAATTTTTATTTAATTTTTAATTTTATATTTTTGTATTTTGATTTTCTGATTTTTTTAATTTTATATTTTATATTTTTTTATATTTTCTTTTCCAATATTGGAATAGATATGTAATATAAGAACGGAGGTACTAAGGTATTTATAGAAATATGTAAAAATACTCAAAAATTCAGAAATAAAATATTTTTGGACTTTTTATGATTTTTTACTATTTTTGTGATTTTTTGGATATTTTTCAGATTATTTTTTAATTATTTAAAAACTGAAAGAAAGCAAAACAGTGAATTAGCTACTGGCTGTGAGTAAAATGGGAATTAAAAATATCAAACATCAACAAAAATTTTCCAACTAATTCAAAATAAAGATAATAAAATATAGAACCTACAGGAACTGAGTTTGCATTTTTTAGAGTTTTCTAGATTTTTTAGATTTTTTGGAAGTTTTTGGGTATTTCCTAATTTTTAGGGTTTTGGTTTTGAATTTTGTAATTATTTTTGGACTAACACTAAAATACGATAAAATAGACAGTAGGTATTTTTTGGAATTTTTTAAGGTATTTTAATATTTTTTTGGAATTTTCTAAACTAGACAGTAGCCAAAATGCCTATTTTTGATTTTTAATAAATGTAAAATGCAATAAAAAATGCAAAAATATGGCGTGAAAGTGCAAGTCAACAGGAGCTTAAAATAATTTTTGTGGAATTTTTGGCACTTTAATGATGCATGCAAAAATTAGAGAAAACAGTGAGAAAATACATACAGGCCAGGGGTATTTGTGTAATATTCATAAAAGTCAGGGACCTATATGTAAAATTCCCACATATTAAACAACTAGACAAAATAATTAATGGACCATTCAGAAATGCTCAAACTCGCAGGGATATGCTCGCGAAAACACCAAGTCCACATGCTAGAGCATGCGCCCTAGCTAGGGGTATAACTGCAATTATCAAAAACTCTAGGGGCTTACATGCAAAAAGGATAATACTTTTATACCGCACCTGAAAGTTTTAGGTCTTAGAAGTAAACACACAAAAACTCCTGGGTTCCCTTGCAAAAAGCCCAGATGCACGTGACGGGAACGTGCGCCAGGTGGGGGACCTAGATGCAATATTCAGAAGCTCAGCGGGTTGCGTGTAAATTTTACAAAAATAATCAAATAGCCCACGAAAGTTTAGTTACTAATAAACTATTACAAAATTTTGCGGGGAAGGAATGCAAAATTACCCACACAAGGGGCGCATCCAACGGCTGAAAGGTTTAACTTAACGCCACGTGGAGCGTCCTCCTTGCGCGATGCACCTTCGTTGGACAGCCCTGATTAGATGATTGAAGTTGATCGAACGGTAAGGGCTGGATCTGATCTTATGATGGTTGCTATCCTGGGCGATCGACCTTTGATCGGACGGCGCAGAGAGGTCCACCAAGAACACCCGAAGAATAGGCCCCCGTCGAGTTTGAATCGACGAAGGGCGGCTCCTCCGTGCACATGGGCGGTCCCCGACCACCTCAGTGTACTCCTGCAGGGTTCCTCTGACGTCTGGAGGATCCAAAATGCCCAGGCGAAGGCCAGGGCCCTCCCGCTGCGAGGGCGGAGCTTGGTGGTTCCAAGCTTCCTCTGGCGAGGCGCAAAATTCCCCCAGGCGCGTGGTTGGCTTCCAAACCTGCAAGGAAAGTTGGTGAAGAAGTCGGGGGCAAAATGCCCCAACATCGTGGAGTATTTCACAGGGGAGTACAGCTACGTGAAAAGGTGTCGTCGGCCGGCGAGACTCGATGCCGGCCGAGATTGAATCTAAATGGTATGATGATGATTAGACGATAGATCGTGACGAGGAAAATGCAACGGTGGGCTTTTAACCTCTATAACACTAGGTGACAGTAGAGAAAAAGGGGAAGAAGGGACCTCACCAAGGTGCGCACGAAGGGGCCTCAGGCGAGAACTCCGGCGAGGGGATCGGACTCGATTCAACGCCGCCTTGACCCGACGAGAGGCCCGACGAGTTCCTGTTGTCACCAGGAGTAACGTCAAGAGTCTAGGTTAGGGATTCGGGGGTGGAAGAGTGATCAAAATGAGAAGGAAAGTTGGGGTTTCATTTGTAGGGTTTGACTGCCGAGTGAAGAGGCCCCAAAGATCGAGGGCTACGAGGCGCGTCAATGATCCACGCACCAAGGTAATCCTTGGGCGTGTATCATTGATGCAAGGAGAAGAAATGTCAAGAAGACACCATCACCAAAGGGTGAAAGAGGTATCCTCGAAAAATCCGCGAAGTGGGCGGAAAAACCAAGATTCTGACACTGTACAGACCTCGGTCAAAGAGTTGACCGAGGTCAACCAACGGATGATTCTGGTTGGTCCACGAGGACCAACCAAAAAATCCCTGGTAGAAAGGTTTATTAATTCAATTAAAATAGAATTTGAATTTATTATTTTTTGGTTATTTAATAAAAAATATTTATTATTTTATGTATTATTTTATTATGAATTTTAATTAATTTTATGAGGTATATTTTATAAGTTTACTTTATGCCCATTATAGGTATAATGTCTATATATTTTATTCTTTTATTTTTTTATGTTGTATATTTATTTAATTTATTTTTATTTAGTATTTTATAAAACTGTAAAATACTTTTATAAACTTATTCATTTTTTTTATTTTTCTGAATTATTTAGTATATTTAATAAAATAAAAGTGTGTTTTGTATAGGTATGTATATAAGTATGATACCTATGTATTCCATAAACATCTATTTTATTTTGTATTTCTTTTGGGTTTTTCTTCTTATTTTAATGCACATATATACTATACATAATATTTACAAAATTATAAAAATATAAAATTAAAAAAATAATGAATAAATAATAAATTGAATATTTTAATCTGTACAATGTGGGTCCAAAACTCAACTTTTCAACCGTAGCCCCGCCAAATGCGAAACCACTACCATTAAATAGATTATTTTATTCTATATACAATTAAATTGAGTTTGCTGCATTTGGAGTTTTCATTTGTGAGATACGGGTCTGAGAAGTTGGGATTCTGGATTTTTATTCATACCAGAACTTTTTATCTGTGTATTATTTTTCAATGAGATCAATTTTGTGGTTTTATTTATTTAATTATCTACAACTTTCATGTACAAGGTTTCTTTATTTGAGGTATAAAAAGTAAAACCAAAAATAGGTCCCAAAATAAATAAGGAATGAAGGAATATTCATTGTATTTGGCCCTTATCTCCCTCTACTTTATTCCTTGTCGACCTATTCATCAAGATGCCTAGGTCTCGGGATTTCAGGTCATAAAATATTTACAATATTTTATTCTTTTTCTTTTCTTTTCTTTATTCTATAATTTTGGCTTTAAAAATCACATTTTATACAATATTTACACACATATGCATGAATGCTAAAATACATGAATTAATGATATTTACAGGCATTTGCTAGGGTTTTTGAGGCCATAATGATAGAATAAAGATGATGAAATGTGGATTCACCATCCCCCTATACTTTACCTTTTCTAGTCCCTAGCAAACACTTATGCAATAAGTGCAAAAAGAAAAAGAAAGAAAAGAAAAAGAAGAACTTGGATTTAGTTTAATTATCAAACTTGTCTTCACAAAATCAAAGTTTGGAGCTTAAGTCGGACCTTTGGAATTTTAGTGCGGGCGGGACCTTAATGAGAACTGAATTTGAAATCCAACAGTCCTTGAGAATCCCAAAACTCTGTCCAAGTCTCCTCAATAGCCAGGTCATAAATATTTCAACTCATACGCAATTTCTTATGACTATGAATCTGACTCCTACAGTGTAAGTGATGGTGTCTCTCCCCAACTAGAATGGCAAAGAAACTGACTTCTCCAGTACGACAACCCAATGATTCCCCAATCCAATAACTCCATCCTCGAGGAGCGGGGTATTCCCTTTTGTGTTCAAGTGGCAACCAACTCAAGAGGAGGGGGTGAAGAGAAGAATGGACGGTAGTCAGTGTAGCTACCTATCCTAGGATGCAAGACCAGTGTAGTCAAGTCATCCAGCTGCAGGCTCACATGATATGACTTTGGAACTCAAGCTTGCTTAATGACTTTACAACATTTGTACATACTTGCAGGCTTATTATTTTTGTACATGCCTGAACATATATTTTTTTTTCAAAATACTATTCACAGCAGCATTTACAAAAGGAGTTTTATCCTCTTGAGCCAGTAGACTATCCCTCTTTTGAAGCTTTATCGCAACCCACAGCCTCCTATCTTTAGACTTCCTCATCACTGGACGGGTTGGGGTGCACTTCCCTCCCTAGAGGAGGACAAATGTTTCCACTTGTGTGCGTCTCATACAGGCAAATCCAATCCCCTCACCACTCCATCTGAGTTGAGCCATGTGAAAGGTGCAGGTGTCCAAGTTGGGTCATTATCAACAAGAGTTGTGCGTATGTTCCGAAATACTCTACTTAGGCAGTCAAGAATCCATTGAACCAAGTCTCGTGATTCTCAAAGAATTAAGTCAACTAGACATGAAGTACCTCAAACCCAGTTCCTATAAGGTTCCTGTTATTAGGTAGATTTTATGGTCCAATCAAGCTCCAATCTCCGGATTTTACTTAGACTCGTTTAACTATCAATCTCAATCCGAAAAATGCTCATGCTATGCAATTGCAATGCATAAAATATTTTTGTGATGCAATTTTAAAAGATTTTAAACTTTTTATGGATTTTTGAAAAGATGATGATGATGCATATGCATTTTTTTGTATTTTTCAAAAAGATTTTTCAAATGTTTTTGGATTTTAGTTTTGCAAATATTTTTTGGGATTTTTGAAAATAAAAAGATTTTGGCTAAGATCTAGGTTAAAATATTTACACGGGAGTGCTTCTTATATTTACAAGAAATGGATTTTAAGAATTTACAAGGGTAAGTGATCAATTTTATAAATACATATTATATAAAGTTGATTTTGGTGTGATGAAGCTATTCCTCAAACTTATTTGACACATGTAATTCAAACAATTTTTGAAAACTATGGTCCAAAATATTTTTTTTTTCAAATAATTTTACAACATGTACACACATTTTAAAATCATTTTGCAAAGGTCTTCAAGCAGTATCTATAGATTTTTCAAATATTTTTGCAACCATTTTTCAAACCATTTGCAAATCATTTTTCAAACATTTTATTTCACACAAAGAAAATAAAATTTTGCAAACAACACATTTTTACAAAGGTTGAAAACATGTAACAAAACGTTTTTAAAATATTTTCACAAGTATTTTCAAACTATTTTTCAAATATTTTGCAAAAAACATTTTCACCTGATTTATTACTCAGTACATACATAAAGAATTTGAGGAATAACCACATCTTTTTATTAAGGGTTTTAATGAATTTTAAAGAATTATTAGCCATATTTATTAGGAAAATACGAAAGTACGAGTTATTGCTAAAGTATATACGTAGTATATACGACCCCCTATACTTAGCTTGAGCTATGTCCTCATAGATCAGAGAGAAAATGGAAGACATAACTCGTACCGAGTATAGGAAAATCTAAAGAATAAACGAACGAAGAAATGAATGAACGAATGAGAAGTTGACCGTTCCCCCTATACTTAGTATCAAATAATCCAAAGTATAGCAGACTGTACACAAGGCAGGGAGGGTCAAGGGTGGGAATGAACAGATCATACTCAGATTGTCTCCCTCTATACTTAGGGAAAGATATCCTTAAGTATAGACACGAAGAGGAGACAACGGAGAGGATCAAAGAATGGAGAAACTCTGGGTGCACGCCCCCCTATACTTAGGACAAAGTACGTCCTAAGTATAGAAAACTGTCCTCAAGGGGGCGACACCTGCTTGATAGATACAGAAGATAGAAAAGGAAAAGAAGAAAAGTAAGAAGAAAGGAAAAGAAGAAAATGGATATGAGCAACTCGGGATGTGTATCCCCCCTACACTTAGGATAAAGTACATCCTAAGTGTAGCAATGATGAAAGGGATGACATCATGTCGGTAGAAGAGGATAAAAGATAATGAAAAGAAAAGAAGAAAAGTCATTCAAAAATGTTTTGCTGTGCTTGGCCTTCCTCTACCTCTTTCGAGATATCCAGCTCATCCTTATATATTACTTGAATCGAGTCAACGACAACCATGAATGTATCATGTTCAAGATATGGCTTCAGAAGCTGTGAATTGACCACAAATGGCTGTGCGTCAGCTGACAGATTGGATATCAATACATTTCCGTTGTCACGCACCTGCCTAACCATAAACGGCCCAGTCCATTTACTCTTCAATTTACCTAGAAAGATCTTTAATTTTGCATCAAACAACCACACCTTCTGACCTGGATCGAAGGACTTGCGACGGATATGCTTGTCATGCCATGTTTTGACCTTCTCCTTGTACATCAGGCTGTTGTCATATGCATAATATCTGAATTCTAGTAATCTATTCAGATCCAGTTTTCTGTTCTTTCCTGCTCGCTTGGAGTCTAAATTACAGATGTTAATGGCCGATAAAGATTTGTGAATTAGTTCAACGGGCAGATGACATGGCTTGCCATACACAAGGTGGTAGGGAGACATTCCCAAGGGTGACTTGTACGATGTTCTATAAGCCCAAAGAACGGAATCAAGCAGCTAAGACCAATTCTTGTGATCCGGACGCACAAGCTTATGTAAAATTGTCTTGATCTCCCAATTTGAACATTCAGCTAAGCCATTGGATTGAGGGTGGTAGGGTGAAGCAACACGATGTTCAATGCAGAATTCTTGGGTCAGCTTCTTCACCTCTCTGTTTATGAAATGACTACCCCCCTCAGATATGAGAATCTTGGGAATCCTGAACCGTGCTATGATGTGATCTCTCAAGAATCGACAGACAGTCCTACTGTCGGCGGTTCGGGCAGGAATAGCCTCCACCCATCGACTGACATAATCGACAGTAAGCAGAATATATTCATAGCCCTGACTATTGGGAAACAGGACCATAAAGTCGATGCCCCATGCGTCGAAGACGTTTGAGATCTGAATGTATTTCAGAGGCATCGTGTCTCTCATTCCTATGGTTCCGCCCATCTTCTGACAGTCAGTGCAGCCTTTGACATAATCTTCTGCATCTTTGAATAATGAAGGCCACCATAGGCCACTTTGAAGAACTTTGGCTGCCGTACGTTTGCCTGAATGTTGTCCTCCAGAATCTTGGTCATGACATAAAGCGAGGACACTTGGAACTTCCTCCTGAGGAATGCACCTTCTCCGGATACAATCTGCTCCCTCACGAAACAAATACGGATCCTCCCACTGGTAGAAATGGATTTTAAACAAGAATCTGTCTATTTTCAACTTAGGCCAGTCCTGTGGGATTTTCTTGGTCACCAGATAATTTACAATGTCTGCATACCAAGGAAGCGAGGCGACAGACAAAATTGCCTCATCTGGAAAGGTCTCTGTGATCGGCTGCATGTTCAGCTCAGGAGATTCCGGCTCAGGAAGCCTTGACAGATGATCAGCCACCACATTCTTTACCCCAGGTTTATCTTTGATTTCCAAGTCAAATTCCTGGAGGAGAAGGATCCACCGAATGAGACGTGGTTTGGCGTCCTTCTTTTGTTGTAAATACCGAATGGCCAAATGATCAGTGTAAATTATTACTTTGGATCCAAGGAGGTAGGATCTGAACTTTTCCAAGGCAAAGACTACCGCTAGCAGCTCCTTTTCAGTGACAGTGTAGTTTCTCTGGGCTTCGTCGAGCGTTTGGCTAGCGTAGTGAATCGCAAATGGTACAATATCTTTCCTCTATCCCAGTATAGCTCTGATGGCATAATCTGACGTGTCGGTCAATATCTCAAAAGGCTGAGTCCAGATCGGTGGATGTAAGACAGGGGCATGTGTGATGAGTTCTTTCAACTGATTAAAGGCAAGGAGCACACGGTCATCTACAATAAATTCATTCTCCTTGCCGAGCAACTCAGTCAACGGTCTGGCCAGTTTGCTAAAGTCCTTGATGAATCGTCGGTAAAAACCGACATGGCCCAAGAATGATCTGACTTGCTTGATGGTAGTAGGTGGCTCAAGTTTGGAAATCACATCCACCTTGGTTGGGTCAACCTCCATACCACGTTTAGAAACAACGTGACCCAGCACGATTCCTTCGGTCACCATGAAGTTGCTCTTCTCCCACGAGAGCACAAGATTGACTTCGCATCACCTCCGTAAGACTCGGTCTAAATAATCCAGACATTGGTCAAATGAATCCCCGTAGACCGAAAATTCATCCATAAAGACCTCGAGAAAGTTGCCCACCATTTCGGCAAAAACTGCAAGCATACACCTTTGAAATGTGTCTGGGGCGTTGCAAAGCCCGAACGGCATCCGTCTGAAAGCATATGTACCAAAAAGATAGGTGAACGTGGTCTTCTCTTGATCTTCAGGAGCAATAGCAACTTGATTGTATCCAGAGTAACCGTCCAAGAAGAAAAAATATTCCTTCGCGGCTAATCTCTCCATGATCTGGTCGATGAAGGGTAAAGGAAAGTGGTCCTTCTTGGTAGCGAGATTAAGTCTTCTGTAGTCCATGCACACTCACCAAGAAGGGGGTACTCTGGTTGCGATCTCCACTCCTTTGTCATTCTTCACAATGGTGATCTTTGATTTCTTAGGCACAACATGCAGAGGGCTCACTCATTTGCTGTCGGAGATGGGATAGATAAATCCCGCATCACACCACTTCTGGATTTCTTTCATAACGACCTCCCGTAGATTAGGATTTAATCTTCTCTGAAGTTCTCGAGAGGGCCTGCAATCTTCTTCCAGGAAGATGCGATGCGAGCATAGTGACGGATTGATCCCATGGAGATCTGAAGTTCTCCAGCCTATCGCCTTGCGGTTGCGTTCAAGAACCTCCATCAGACGAGATTCTTGGTCTTCGGTCAGATGTGCATTGATGATGACCGAGTACATGTTCGGTTCTCCCGCAAGGAAGGCATATTTCATGTTGGAGGGCAAAGGTTTCAGCTCTGGCGGGGTTTGAGCTGCTTCAGAAGTGACCTCAGCTATGAGTGTAGGTGGTGATTCTTTCAACTGTTCGGTGTCCACCATACTCTGTTCTGCTTCTTCTCTCAGATCTTGACAGAATGTCTCGATGATTTCCTTCTCATCAAAAGATTCTTCAAACATCTGCTCTTTGTTTTGAAGGCACATCACCCCCACGGTAGTCTCTTGCATCACATCAGCGAGTTCCTCATCCTGATCGATAAGGGGAAATTCGATTACGGTCTCCACTTTCTCCTCGGGGCAGAGGAGTTCATGGATCTCATTTTCATCTAAAAATAAGTTGGTATCTTGAATTTCTGCTAGAAAGTCGCAGTCGTCAGCATATTCAATCACCCTTGCACATGATGTAGATGTCTGTTCGGCTGGTGTTCCCTCAGACAGGGTCTCTACTCTGATTGTTTCATTGCCAATGCCAAAAGTGATTTCTCCCGTCCCATAATTCACTATTGCGTTTGATGTCCGCAGAAATGATCTTCCAAGTATGATTGGGGTAAGGAGCAATGGAGAGGGGACGTCCATATCTAAGACCACAAAATCGGTCGGGAATGACTTTCCCTGAACCGTGACGATCACGTCCTCCAACAGGCCCCTAGGCCGCTTGACTGACTTGTCTGCGAACTGCAGAATCATCTTTGTAGGCTTGAGCGGCCCTAGCCTGAATTCCGTAAGTAGCGAAGCTGGCATCAAGTTGAAAGAAGACCCGCTATCGAGAAGTGTTCGTTCAAACTCCTGATTGAACATCTAACAATGTACAAGAGGTGCTCCCATATCTGGCTTTTCATCCGGGAGGTTGTTGATGGCGTTAACGGTGGCCATTGTGAGGATATAATTTTCGGACTTGCCACCCTTGCTTCTGGAGTTGTGGGGATGCGGCATGCGCTTGGTTGTGCATGCCTCTTTCAATCCTTTCTTAATAGCTGGCATGTACTCAAGAGCTTTCATTAACGACATGTTCAACACCAAATTCTGGATGATTTCTATAATGGCAGGATCAGACAAAGCATTTTTCAAATTTTTTATTTTTTTATGTTTTTCATTGCTTCTGGAAAATGAATATTTACAAGATCTTCACCAATTTCATTCAAAAGAGTGTCCATACTGTTGTGTACAGGTAGATGGAAAAAAGTAATGGATTCATATATAATTTGTAGACCAAAAATGGCAGGCTCGGCTTCAGGTGCTGGCGTTGGACTCGCTGCAAGTGCAATGCTCCTCCTGTCAGGAACTGGCTGTGAGGCAGGTGCAGGCGTCTCCAATGCTGGCTGATCTCCACCGAGGTTGCTGCTATCTTTTTGTGTTTTGCTATTTTCTTCATTTTTTGTGATTTTCTGAATATCGGTACTGCTCCCAAAATGCTGCTTGGCCCTGGTGTTGGCTGGACTGACGATTCCTCGTCAGATGCAAGATGCATTCCCTTCACCGTCGCTGATAGCTGGAGTGTCCTACCCTCCTGAGAGTAACAACATTAGATGACACTGCCGGCTACCTGCTCCTTGCGTCGGAAGTTGTTCGGATTGGCTTTGACCAGGGCTGAGATGGCGGTCTTGGCTGCCGTCAGGTCGTCGATCTTCTGGGTTATCTCAGCCATGTTCTTCATTAACTGTTCAAGACAGGCCAGGGCCGGATTAACTGGCACAATCTCAGAGGAGTCCCCCTGCTAGGGCCTAGAGTGCGGGTATGGCGGCTGAGATTGTGACTGGTAACCTTGAGAAAATTGGTGAGGAGGGTTGGAGGAATACTGTGAATTATGTTGGTTGTATTGAGCAGCCGGTTGCTGATGGTAACCTTTTCCATGATATCTGGATTGCTGAGGACCATGCTGGTAATTCTGCCTCCAGGTGTTACCGTGAGATGGAGGCTGGTATTGGTAAGAGGGCTGAACGGGTCTCCCACCCTGCTACTGCTGGGGATAGGGCCTGTTGCCCATGTTCTGACCCTGAGAATGTCCCTGAGGACGGGTCAGTTGCGCTTCATTGTTCCATACGCCATTGATCTCCTGAATCAGTGGCGGGGGTGGAGAGAATTGCTCGGAGTAGGTTGACTGGGGCTCAGGTTGATATACAACCATCTGTGTCTGGGGCTGCGGGGCTGCTCTGGAACCTGCACGTAATACACGTGCTGGACAGGCTGGGGCTGCGGCGGAGTCGGCTGAGGGTTCTGCTGCATTGTAGGCTCCTTTTTCTCAGCATTCGGCTCGGTAGAGGTAGACACAGCGTTGCACATGTTGGCATTCAACGCACGAACGAGCTGCTCCAGCTGTTGGGAAATCTGGTCGAGCTTTTCAAGACCCTAGGTCCTCTTCTCAATGACTGCCAATTTTTCGAGGTCCTCTAACCTCTTCTCAATTATATGCACCTAGGATAAGTGGCTCCCAATGATGCTCAGGTTGGAGCTCTCATCCTTGTCCTCGGTATGAGAAGCCATGTTCACTGGCTTGTTGATGGCGGTTGGTGTCTTCATGTATGCTCTGGACGAGGATTGCGCGGCTTCTCCTTCAGCCATTTCCTCGAAGACGTTCCATACCACATCCTCGTCCTTGTTGAAATGGAACCGCCGCAAGCAGCATCTACGAGCTTTTGGCTCTCAAGTGATAGCCCCCCGAAGAAATGTTGTACGAGACTAGTCTTTGGAATTTCATGGTGGTGGCACTTCTCCTGCAAATCCTTGAATCTTTCCCACGCTTCATGGACAGTCTCGTGGGGCTGTTGGTAGAAACTGGAGATATGGGCACGCATCTGGTTCAATTGCCCGAGAGGATAGAATTTATGGAGAAATGCATACTTCAGCTCCTCCCAGTTCGTAACGACCTTCTCAAGATGGTCGACCCAATATAGGGCCTTGTCTTGAAGGCTGAAGGGAAAGGCGGTCATCTTGACAACCCCCAGAAGAATACCAGGGTAGTGAGCAGTGGCATAGATGAGGCCAAACTTCTTGAGAAAGATATATGGTTCCTCAGTGGTGTTCACGTGGAATGTAGGAAGTAGCGACAGAAATTGCGGCTTCAGCTCGAAGTGGGCATGCATACGTGGAACCTGAATCCACTCAGTGATGCGTCTCGCTCCTGGGTTGTATGTTTCCTTCAGTGTAGGCTTCGGCTGCGGTGGATCTACTTCCGCTACATAAAATTCTGGTCCCCCCACTGAGAACTCATCTCTGACTTCTTCAAAATTTAGCTCGTGGTTCGGATCATCCTCTTGTCAGCCATCTCTTGCATCGGCCCTCCTCCTCAGATCGTTCAGCATATCTTGGAAGGCGGTTTGGGCCAGGGCTTGATTAGTCAACTGTTGCTGAATGGCTTGAATGGAAGCCAACATCTGACTGTTAACTTCATTCTGCGTGGTGTACTGCCCTTCCCCCAGATTGACTTCAGGTTCAGGTGGGGGTTGTGGTCCCTTTCCTCTTCCTCCTGCCATCTCAGAATGAACTTGAATTTCTGGCTCGTGATCGGGTTCTAAGTCTGCACATGGAAGAATGCATCGATCAGTCTGAATTGCAGCACAAGATAAAGAGAAATGGTTTGTGTCAAGGTCAACACAGAATTTTATTAAGGACGGCGATGTGTAAGGAGTGAAATCAATTGCCATCCAGAACGGACAGAGTTCGGGACGAGAGTGATCCCGGTTTATTGAAGAAGACAGGGAGTTTAGAGATCGGTCCACGGAGTTTGAACCGGGTTCTCGGGAATCGCCCTGAATTATTGGAGAGGGAGAGCGAATGTAACTGATGTGGGTGCCGACGGAGTCTCGACTAAACTGCCCATTCATCGCCATCTCAAAGATCAAGAGGAAGATCGATGTGGATGAAAGATACGGGGGTCAACAAGAAATAAATGGAGTGTAAAATAGTAGAAGGCTCATAATGAGCAAAGGTCAACTGGAAGGGGAACACAATTTGCGCAAAGGCGCGATGTCTTTGATTTTGACCTAAATGCAACTAGCAATCAAACACAAAACAAGGGGATTTACCAACTCAACACGTGAAGCCGTGAAGGTTCGGCTTTTATCATTGTAAGTTTTAACTTGAATTCAGGAAGTTATCTTTCAACGAGTCCTTCAAGCGCTACGCCTATAGGAGCGAGAGTACTACCGGAAAAGTATTCCCGTACTTGTCCTCCTCTTGTTTAACCTGTAGCCTACGCTTTTTAAGGTCCTTGTAACCCTTCCTGGATCCCTACTCAGCCAAAGAAGAAGAGGGAGGAAGCTGATAGGCGAAACCGATACTTCGGATCTTGCTCGCAACGGAATCACCTGTGAGCGTGCAAGATCCTACTCGGACGCAGACGGTGAGACAGACACACCCATGAAGGTGTGGTCTATGCTCGGTACTTCGGACAAGGTCAATGCTCACACAATAGTGAGTCACCAATGGCGACCAAGCCCTACTCGCCTACGTACAATAGTAGCGCCAATACTTCGGAAATCCAGGCGATACACAAGGCAGCCACAAGCTGGATTTTTGGCTCTAATCCTTACGAAGCACTCAACTTACTTGGAAGGAGACCTTCCCATGCTACCTGGAAACAAGTGAGGGTGTTACTATCCCCAATCAATGAGTCCAATTACCAATTTTATTTAGGTCAAAGTTTTCTTAGCAGTCCCTTTTTTAATTACCAATAATTCAAACAAGCGCCTAACGATTTTGTATTTTCTTTATCCTACTTTGTCCAAAAATAGAGGGAGAAAAGAGTTGGGAAAAGCCAATGCAAGTCGGCATCAAGATGGAAATCTCACCTTTTGCCTAAATGATGGATGCAAAGATAGAGGACTTACAGTGAATCCCAGCTCTCTCCATGCGAGATGCAAAGCAAAAACTTATAAACCTACACTACATACCGGTATGCAAGCGGAAATCGTCCTAAGCAGGCAATTGCTAGCGTTTAAAACCACAAGTTAACCACCAATCTCCAATCCTAAGGTCCGGTCTAGGCTCACCCCTCCTTCTCTCGACACATCGAGTTTAGTAGAAGCGCTTGACGGGATGAGCTCACGGTGCGCAGATCAAAGAAGAGTGAATCGACTATTTAATTAAACTAAGTCCAAGCACGAGCTATAGGTACATGCAATTGTTGTTAAGGTGTTTGGACCTAATGTAATCGATCAAGCAATGCCTAGAACTAAGGGCTCAATCCACAAAAGAAATGGAAAATGAAAACAAAACCAGAAAATGGCTGCGTAAAACACGACAAAATCCACGGTGAGACCCTGGGTGAACAAACACCCGGAAATTAGGCCCGAAGTGTCTGAGAGTCCAAGTCCTGTATTATTACAAATTAATCAAATTACTCTCTCTCACAAAAAATAAGAAAAAATCTAACTATCTCTCTCTCTCAAGCTCTCCTGCTCTCTCCTGCCGGCTAGGGTAGAATAGTCGGCTCCTCCTCTTAAGGATGCGCAGGATCCCCTAGGCGATCCTCCTCGGTCAGTGGTCCCTCGCAAGAAAACAAGAGAGGTGTCAGACAGTTCAAAACAAATTATGCACGAAAAATAAATAATAAAAAATGGCTAAGCAGATAAAAGACACAAATGTACTCTATAAACCGATTCTCCCCGGCAACGGCGCCATTTGAAAAACGAAAATGTGGGAGCCTCTAAATAGAGGTCTGACAAATCAGACTCACTATCGCTGAGGCGACTACTCAATCCTTCCCGTTTGTCAACAATTAACCCACACAATTAATCAAGCAATCAACAACAAGGATTAAAATTTATTATACCCTACTAAAAATGTACAATGGCAAGCAAGTAGGGGTCGAACACAGGAAACAGAGGTGTAGAGCGTAGACAAAAAGTCAAAGTCTAGGTCTAATGAACTGCTTCTCCAATCTGAAAGTTTTTGTGGGTTTTTAATTTTTTTAAATTTTTATTTAATTTTTAATTTTATATTTTTGTATTTTGATTTTCTGATTTTTTTTATTTTTATATTTTATATTTTTTTATATTTTCTTTTTCAATAGTGGAAGAGATATATAATATAAGAAAGGAGGAACTAAGGTATTTATAGAAATATGTAGAAATACTCAAAAACTCAGAAATAAAATATTTTTGGACTTTTTATGATTTTTTACTATTTTTGTGAGTTTTGGATATTTTTCAGAATGTTTTTGATATTTTTTAAAAACTGAAATAAAGCAAAACAATGAATTAGCTACTGGTTGTGAGTAAAATGAGAATTAAAAATATCAAACAGCAACAAAAAATTTCCAAACTAATTTCAGAATAAAGATAATAAAATATAGAACCTACAGGAACTGAGTTTGCATTTTTAGAGTTTTATAGAATTTTTTAGATTTTTTGGAAGTTTTTGGGTATTTCCTAATTTTTAGGGTTTTGGTTTTGAATTTTTTAATGATTTTTGGACTTACACTAAAATAGGATAAAATAGACAGTAGGTAAGTTTTTGGAAATTTTTAAGGTATTTTAATATTTTTTTGGTATTTTCTAAGCTAGAAAGTAGCTAAAATGCCTATTTTTTATTTTTTTATAAATGCTAAAATGCAATAAAAATAAAATGCTAAAATAAGGCGTGAAAGTGCAAGTCAACAGGAGCTTAAAATAATTTTTGTGGAATTTTTGGCACTTTAATGATGCATGCAATAATTAGAGAAAACAAGGAGAAAATACATACAGGCCAGGGGTATTTGTGTAATATTCATAAAAGTCAGGGACCTATATGTAAAATTCCCACAGATTATACAACTAGACAAAATAATTAATGGACCATTCATAAATGCTCAAACTCGCAGGGATATATGCTCGCAAAAACACCAAGTCCACGTGCTAGAGCACGCGCCCTAGTCAGGGGTATAAATGCAATTATCAAAAACTCTGGGGGCTTACATGCATAAAGGCCAATACTTTTATACAGCAGCTGAAAGTTTTAGGTCTTAGAAGTAAACACACAAAAACTCCTAGGTTCCCTTGCAAAAAGCCTAGACGCACGTAACGGGCACGTGCGCCAGGCAGGGGACCTAGATGCAATATTTAGAAGCTCAGGGGGCTGCGTGTAAATTTTACAAAAATAATTAAACATCCCACGAAAGTTTAGTTACTAATAAACTATTACAAAATTTTGCGGGGAAGGAATGCAAAATTACCACAGGGGGCACATCCAACGGCTGAAAGGTTTAACTTAACGCCACGTGGAGTGTCCTCCTCGCACGATGCCCCTTCGCTGGACAACCCTGATTAGATGATTGAAGTTGATCGAACGGAAAGGGCTGGATCTGATCCTACGATGGCTGCTATCCTTGGCGATCGGCCTTTGATCGGACAACGCGGAGAGGTCCACCAAGAACACCCAAAGAACAGGCCCCCGTCGAGTTTGAATCGATGAAGGGCGGCTCCTCCGTGCACCTGGGCGGTCCCCGACCACCTCCGTGTACTCCTGCAAGGTTCCTCTGACGTCTGGAGGATCCAAAATGCCCAGGCGAAGGCAAGGGCTCTCCCGCTACGAGGGCGGAGCATGGTGGTTCCAAGCTTCCTCCGACGAGGTGCAAAATAACCCCAGGCGTGTGGTTGGCTTCCAAACCTGCAAGGAAAGTTGGTAAAGAAGTCGGGGTCAAAATGCCCCGACTTCGTGGAGTATTTCACAGGGGAGTACAGCTACGTGGAAAGGTTTCATCGGCCGGCAAGACTCGATGCCGGCCGAGATTGAATCTAAGTGGTATGATGATGATTAGAAGATAGATCGTGACGAGGAAAACGCAAGGGAGGGTTTTTAACCACTAAAACACTAGGTGACAGTAGAGAAAAAGGGGAAGAAGGGACCTCACCAAGGTGCGCACGAAGAGGCCTCTGACGAGAACTCAGACGAGGGGATCGGACTCGATTCAACGCCGCATTGACCCGACGAGAGGCCCGACGAGTTCCTGCTATCACCAGGAGTAACGTCAAGAGTCTAGGTTAGGGATTCGGTGGTGGAAGAGTGATCAAAATGAGAAGGAAAGTCGGGGGTTTCATTTGTAGGGTTTGACTGCCGAGTGAAGAGGACCCAAAGATCGAGGGCTACAAGATGCGTCAGTGATCCATGCACCAAGGTAATCCTTGGGCGTGTATCATTGATGCAAGGAGAAGAAATGTCAAGAAGACACCATCACCAAAGGGTGAAAGAGGTATCCTCGAAAAATCCGCGAAGTGGGCGGAAAAACCAAGATTCTGACACAGTACAAACCTCGGTCAAAGAGTTGACCGAGGTCAACCAGCGGATGATTCTGGTTGGTCCATGTGGACCAACCAGAAAAATCCCTGGTAGAAAGGTTTATTAATTCAATTAAAAATAGAATTTGAAATTATTATTTTTTGGTTATTTAATTAAAAATATTTATTATTTTATGAATTATTTTATTATGAATTTTATTTATTTTTATGAGGCATATTTTATAAGTTTACTTTTATGCCCTTTATAGGTATAATGTCTAAATATTTTATTTTTTTATTTTTTTATTTTGTATATTTAATTTATTTATTTTTATTTAGTATTTTATAAAATTATAAAATATTTTTATACACTTAGTTATATTTTTATTTTATTTTTCTGAATTATTTTGTATATTTAATAAAATAAAAGTGTGTCTTATATAGGTTTGTATATAAGTATGATACATATGTATTCTATATACATCTATTTTATTTTGTATTTCTTTTGGGTTTTTCTTCTGATTTTAATGTACATATATACTATACATAATATTTACAAAATTATAAAAATATAAAATTACAAAAATAATTAATAGATAATAAATTGAATATTTTAATCTGTATAAATATACAATGTGGGTCCAAAACTCAACTTTCCAACCGTAGCCCCGCCAAACGCGAAACCACCGCCATTAAATAGATTATTTTATTCTATATGCAATTAAAGGTGAGTTTACTGCATTTGGTGTTTTCATTTGTGAGATACGGGTTTGAGAAGTTGGGATTTTGGATTTTTATTCAGACCAGAACATTTTATCTGTGTATTATTTTTCAATGAGATCAATTTTGTATTTTTCTTTATTTAATTATCTACAACTTTCATGTACAAGGTTTCTTTATTTTAGGTATAAAAGGTGGAACCAAAAATAGGTCCCAAAATAAATAAGGAATGAAGGAATATTCATTGTATTTGGCCCTTATCTCCCCCTACTTTATTCCTTGTCGACCGATTCATCAAGATGCCTAGGTCTCGGGATTTCGGATCATAAAATATTTACAATAGTTTATTCTCTTTCTTTTCTTTTCTTTTCTTTATTCTATAATTTTGGCTTTAAAAACAACATTTTATACAATATTTACACACATATGCATGAATTCTAAAATGCATGAATTAATGCTATTTACAGGCATTTGCTAGGGTTTTTGAGGCCAAAATGATAGAATAAAGATGATGAAATGTGGATTCATCAATTACTCTCTTGAGAATCAAGATGAAAAAGAAGTAAAGGAACTCATTTAATCTTGTGTAGATAATGAGGCTCCTAAAATCGAAAACTAAATAGACAATTAAAGATGAAACGTTAATACCACTTCAAATAAGTTTGAGCATGAATTCCGTATGTCAGTTGAATCTGACAATGATCTTACTTCATTTGATGAAGCTTTTGAAGATCATAGCATGGAAAGATGGAGGTTAGCAATAAAAGTCTAATGTAGACTTCATATGCAAGTGTTGTATATGGACCCTCGAGGATCCACCTATAAGGGTTAGACCCATTAAGGTATAAGTGTATCTTCAAGAGAAAGAGGTAACCAGATGAGAAGGTAGAGACCTTCAAAGCACGGTTCGTAGCCATGAGCTACATACCGAAGACAAGACATTGCTTGCGATGAGACTTGATCTCCAGTAACCTTGCTTTAACCCATCAAAATTTTGCTAACTATAGCTACATAAGTTGATTATGGCATCTTCATGATGTGAGTCAAGATTGCATTCCTCTATGAATACCTCTATGAGGATATTCATATGAAGTAGCCCCAGGGCTTCATGGTTGAGGAAAGCAAGGTATGCAAGCTAAAGAACTCCATCTTTGGACTCAAATAAGCTTCTTGTAGTTGGAACATAAGATTTGATGAAATTATAAATGTTATGATTTCAGATAGAATCTTGATGAACCGTGTGAAGCTTAGTGGGAGTGCCATTGTGTTCATTGTGATAAATGTAGATAATATTCTAATCATTTAGAATGATATAAGGATGAAAATAATAAGTGTTTTATAATCTGGTTGTTCAATACCTCGAGATATGATCTCAAGGATACCTCTTAGATTTTAGTTCTGAAGTTGTTCAGAAGCAAAGAAAAGAGGGTATTGGGACAATCACACTAATAGTACACCTTGGACATTTCCATTTTTGGGAAAATACCAAGAAAGGCTTCTTTTCCTCAAGATATGGTACTGAACTATCTAAAAGTATAGCACCTCAAAGAGTTGAGGATGTGAATGCTAAAATTGCTTGCCCTTGTGCATCAGTTCCGAGAAGCCAGGTGTATGCTAGATGTGTTCAAAAGCGAGATGTCTACCATGCAGCAGGAATAGTAAACTGTTACTGTCCTACTATGGTGATAAAACATTTGATTGTAGTTATCGTAATGATATCTTCATAGAAGGCAAAACTTTTGAGATAGTGATCTCAAAGTCTTATCTTCAAGAGATTAAGACTTTATAGATAGTGATCTAAAAGGTCTTAACTACGGATACATTGGGAGATAGAGATCTCCAGGAATAAGGGTATTCTGATAAGGATTATAGTAATATTGGTCATAATAATTGTTGAACAGTAGTATCAAGGATGCTATAACTGTTTTGACTGTATTGAATATTGGTTGCATACGATGCAACATTCTCGTTGGATGTGAACACTGTCACTAGGAGATATTCAAGTGCCATAAAAGGACTTGGCATAGTCTCTTGGGAACAGAGTGAATGATCAGCTTACCTAGCTATTTTCTAAATAGCCTATGATTGTCACATGAGGGTGGGTTTAAATGATTAGCCCATTAATGGCTCTTTGGGCTAGTGGGAGATTGTTGGACATGTGAGCCCACGGCGAGCCATTATGCAATAAATGTTATTGCGAATATCATTCCCTAATCTGAAATGAAGAATACATAATTTTCATAATAGGTCCCTTAGTACATTTAGGGTTATGTACCATGGCCATCTTAATGATAATACAGCTGTTGATTCAATTATTGAATCATAGAGGCTGGTGCTTGGATGAATATCTATTGAGTTAGATTGAGGATTCATCAAGCACCGTCAAATGATTGTTAAGTGATGATCTCCAGCCTGAGTAGGAGATGGCAATCCTTTCTCAGTTAGGCTGATATCTGACTGACCTCATGGTGCATGTCCTTTGCATAGGAATATAGATTCGGAGGTGTCAGATTAGTTAGGTCAAAGAGTTGACTTAACGAGATCGAGATAACCAAAGTCTTATATCGTATGTTGTCATGATATGGGCACGCATCCTCTGACCAGAGAAGATGTGTTACTATTTGTCTGAGTATGTACATTTGGCAAACCAATAGTTTGATGACCTAATCAAGGTCTATACACCGGCATGCTGGTGTGCAAAGAAGGGCACATGAGTAATATGATCTCTCAAAGGGATCATATAGGTTCATTACTGAATGGGAGGACATGAGCTCACTCATGAGATATTGGGAAGAATCAAATTCCGTGCACAGTCGTCTCTCTTTGGAAGCTTGACTGAATTTGTAGGTTTGATATATATACTTTGGGAAAGTATATGATCAACACCTGTGTATGATATATGCTTTAGGAAAGTATATGATCGATACCAACTCCCAATGGCCAAATGTGAAACTTAATGATAAATCCCTGATGTAGACATTATAAAATTGATCTTATACTTCAGGTTTATTCTAAGTCTTCCAGTATGCAGGATGTACATGTATTGGGAATACCTGAGAGTGATGTGATCATAAACGGTTGTATAACCATGACGCTTCCATTCCTAGGGAGTGATGAAATGGTTCTGGATTTTAGTGACTCCTCTCGGTAGAGAAGTAATGTGATCTTAGTCCAAATGTTGGACAATGATCTGAATGTGATTCAGATGCAATGAGAAGATTAGATTTGTGGTCTTGATTTAATCAAGCATCTATGGGAGGCCCGAGATCTGGATTTGAGATGTGATCTCAATATCCAAGTCACTATACGTGGAACAATACAATCACCCTGTCCTTATCTCCAAGTATCTGCGGAGAAAGCGCATTATCCTTGAAAGAGTTCATGATAATTTCATTGTTGATAAATGTGTCCGAGCATTGAGAAAATGGATAATTAAATGTGATTTAATTATCATGAATAATATGAATTTGATTCATATTATAATGAGAGTTACCTTAGATAATTAAATGAGATTTGATTATCAAAGATGTAAATAATGTGAATGTGATTCACATTATTTGGGCACATGAGAATAGAGATCCAAGATGATTAAATGTGATTTAATTATCATGGATATGAATAAATTGGATAGCACTATCCATATTAATCATATATATTATAAATGTGATTTATAATATATAAGAGAGAGCAATTTGTAATTTACATTTGTTAATTAAATGTTGATGTGAATTGGATTCACATTGGACAATTAATTGAAAATGTAATTCACATTTTATTTTGGGTTGTGATTGTGATTCACAATTTCCCAATTTCAAGATTGCAATATTTTCAAAATAATTATGAATTATTTTTGTTGAATAATTTACAACAAGTGTTGTTGTAAATCTGGGATATTACCATGGAATAATGTAATCTCATGAGATATCATGAGATTACATGAGATTGCCACCAAATCCCATATTATGGAAGGAGGCAATCTTCATTCCAATTAATCTCCATGATTGCTTGATTTAATTTGGGATTGATTTATATTGATTTATCTATATATATTTAATCGAAATTAAATTAATTGTTGTTGGTTTTTACCAACACAAATCTTAGCCATTGAAAGAAACACAAATCAGTGAGAGCCATTGGATTTGTGTTGCCCACGGATTGAGATCCATGGATCCCAAAATATTATAAATGGAAGAGCCCCCCTTTGCTCTTTTCTACACACAAGACAACGTAATTCTCTCTCTCTCTCTCTTTTTCTCTACATGTCAGCCCTCTCTCATCCTCTCTCATAGTCGTCCACCATGGATGCCCTAGAGAGAGTCTCCATCGCCGCAGCGTCGTCGTTATGCTCCCCGACCGTTTGCTCGTGGATTTCCGTCTCCTTCGGCGTGCCTCGCTCGTGAAGAAGACGTCGGATGTCGTGTGTCGAGATCAGGTGATCCGCTACTTGGATCATCAACATGGATTGCGAGAAGCACGTGTTTCATCAACACGCTCGCAAGCATCTCCTTCGTCGGATCAGACTTGAGACAGGAGGTCTCTTTGTTTAGAGACTTGATCACAATCACGCTTTAAGAGGTAATCCTATTAATTATTTTTGGTTTAGATGAAATGATCCGAGAAGTGTTCTTGGATCATGTGGTTTCGTCGCATGAAAAAAAATTAATTTCCGGTACATAGAACAATTAGTCTGACTAGTTGTTCGTCGTCGTATTCGATACAACGCTCACGCTTCTGTGATGTGCTTGAGGATTATCCAAATATCCTTCACTGTCTTGTGACCAAGAGAACCCGACAAGTTTGGCCGAAGCTGAAAGTAGATAAATTCTTGTCTAAGATACATTATTATTGGTGGGAAGATCCATATATATTCTATGAGGGGGCAGATTGCATCCGGAGGAGGTGTATTCCTCACGAGGAAGTTCTGGGTGTCATTGCATTTTTTCATGATCAAGAATCTGGAGGGAACCATTCAGATAGACGAACGACAACAAAGGTTCTTCAGAGTGGCCTTTGGTGGCCTATATTATTCAAGGATGCAGAAAATTATGTCAAGAATTGCAATGACTGCCAAAAAATGGGTTGGACCATAGGAATGAGATATACGATGCCTCTGAAGTTCATTCAGATATCAGACGTCTTCGACGCTTTGAGCATCGACTTTATGGGATCATTTCTGAACAGTTGGAATATATTCTGCTTGTTGTCGACTATGGGAGTCGCTAGGTGGAGGATGTTCTCGCCCGAACCGCTGACAGTCGGACTTTCTGTAGATTCTTAAAAGATCATATCATTGCATGATTCATAATTCCCAAGATTCTAATATCAGATGGGGGTAGTCCTTTCATCAATTGAGAGGTGAAGAAGCTAACGCAAGAATTTTACATAGAACAACGTGTTGCTTCATCATACCACCCACGGTCCAATGTCTTAGCTAAATGTTCAAATAGGGACATAAAGATAATTCTAGAAAAACAAGTGCATCCAGAATGCAAGAACTGGTCTCAGCTGCTTGATTCAGTTCTTTAGGCTTACAGAACCGCATACAATTCACCATTAGGAATGTCTCCCTACTGCCTAGTGTATGGCAAGCTATGTCATCTGCCTGTTGAACTGATACATAAATATTTATGGTCCATCAACATCTGCAACTTGGACTCTGAAAAAGTAGGAAAGAATGAAAAAGTGGATCGGAACATATTGTTGGAATTCAAAGACTACACATATGACAGCCTTATGTACAAGGAGAAGGTCAAAAGGTGGCACGACACGCATATTTGCTGCAAATCCTTCGAGCTGGGTCAGAAGGTATGGTTGTTCGATGCAAAATTAAAGATCTTTCCAAGCAAGATGAAGAGCAAATGGACTGGGTCGTTTACAGTGAGGCATGTGCATGACAATTGAAGCGTAATGATATCTAGTTTGTCAGCTGACGCATAGCCTTTTGTAGTCGATGGACAACTTCTTAAACCATATATGGAACATGACACATTTTTTCTCTATCGTTGACTCAATCCAAGTGATTTATGATGATGAGCCGAATACTTCCATAGCTGTAGTAGAAGACAAGGCAAATCAAAACATTTTTGACTGACTTTTCATCTTTTCTTCTTTCCTTCTTTAGGTTCTTATTCTTCCGAAAAGGTATCGTCCCCTTCATCATTGCTACACTTAGGACGTACTTCGTCTTAAGTATAGGGGGGATGTTCACCTCGAGTTGTTCAAACCTCTTATTCTATCCTCACTTATCTTTTCTACTTTTCTTCTTTGCATTTTCGTACTTCTTTTTCTACCTGAAAGGTGTCGCCCCTTTTTTGTCAGTTTCTATACTTATGACGTAATTTGTCCTAAGTATATGGGGTATGCACCCCGAGTTCATTCATTCTTGGGTCCTTTCCATTGTCTCCTCTTCTTGTCTATACTTAGGGATATCTTACCCTATGTATAGGGGGAGACAATCTGAGTACGATATGTTCATTCCAACCCTTGACCCTCCCTGCTTTGTGTACAGTCTGCTACACTCAGTATTATTTGATCCTATGTATAGGGGGGACGATCAAGTTCTCATTTATTTATTTGGTCATTCAGTCGTTTATTCTTTAGGCTTTTCTATACTTAGTATGAGTTATGTCTTCTCTTTTCTCTTCGATCTATAAGGACATAGCTGAAGCTAAGTATAGGGAGGTCATATATACTAGTATAGGGAGGTCATATATACTGTGTATATACTTTAGCAATAACTAGTACTTTCGTATTTTCAATAATTATGGCTAAAAGTCTTTACAAAATACTATATAATTTATCTACAAGTTCATCGAATATACTTAATTAAAAGATGCATTTTATTCCTCAAATTCTTTGCGTATATATTGATTAATAAATCAGGTAAAAATATTTTGTGTAAAATGTTTGTAAAATAGTTTGAAAATCTTTTTTGAAAATCTTCTCAAAACTATTTGGAAAATGTTTTAAAAATATTTTGTTCATAGAAAAATATTTTCTTTATGTGAAGTAAAAATGTTTGAAAAATGATTTGCAAATGATTTGAAAAATGGTTGCAAAAATATTTTGAAAAATCTATATATTTTGTTTGAAAAAAACCTTTGCAAAATGATTTTCAAGTATGTGTAAATGTTTGTAAAAATTATTTGTAAAAATTATTTTGGTCTATAGTTTTCAAAATTATTTGTAAAATTATTTTTAAAAATTTTTAGGATTATATACATCACAATAAAATTCTTTATTAGTTGTATAAATATTTCTATAAAAATGATGACCTACCTCCTGTAAATTCTTTAATACCTAACTTTTGTAAATATAAGATGCATCCCCATGTAAATATTTGTACCTATTTTTATCCAAAATCTTTTATTTTGAAAAATCACAAAAACTTTTGCAAACTGTAAAATACCAAAAACAATTGCAAATTCTTTTTGAAAAATTCAAAATATTGCATTCACATCATCTTTTTTCAAAAATACATAAAAAGATCAAAACTTTGAAAATTGCATCACAAAAAAAATTTCTGCATTGTACATAGCATTTGCGTAGCAATCAAATTTTTTGGATTGAGTATGATAATTAAACATGTCTAAGTAAAATCCGAAGATTGAAGCTTGGTTGGACCTTAAATCTACCTAATCACAGGAATATTATAGGAATTGGAATTGAGGTACTTCAGGTCTAGTTGACTTAATTCTTTGAAAATCATGAGACTTGGTTTAATGGATTCTTTACCTCCTAAGTAGAGTATTTCGGAGCATACACACGGGTCTTGTCGATAATGACCTAACTTGGACAACTACACCTTTCACTTGGTTCAACTCAGTTAGAGTAGTGAGGGGAATGGATTTACCTGTATGAGACACACACAAGTGGAAACATTTGTCCTCCTCTAGGGAGGTAAGTGCACCCCAACCCGTCCAGTAGTAGAGACGTCTAAAGACAGGAGAGTGTGGGTTGCAATAATGCTTTGAAAGAGGGATAGTCTACTGGCACAAGAGGAAAAACTCCTTATGTAAATGCTGATGTATATAGTATTTCAAAAAAAAAAGAGCAAAAAGCAAAAACTCCAAAAAAGTGGACATGCCTGAATAAAAATAAAATGCATGTCAGAGTGTATATATTTGTATAGTCAATAAGCAAGCTGGAGCTTCAAAGTCATATCATGTGAGCCTATAACTGGATGACTTGACTACGCGGGTCTTGCATCCTAAGATAGGTAGCTACACTGGCTACCGTCAATTCTTCTGTTCACCCCCTCCTTTTGAGCTAGTTGTTACTTGAACATAGAAGGGAATACCCCGCTCCTCGAGGAAGGAGTTGTAGGATTGGGGAATCACTAGTTTGTCATGCTGGAGAAGTCAGTCTCTTCGTGATTTTAGTTGAGGGGAGCCGCTATCACATACATTGTACAAGTCAGATTCATAGTCATAAGGGTTTGCATATGAGTTGAAATATTCTGACCTGGCTATTGAGGAAACTAAAGCAGAGTTTTTGTATTCTGAAGGCTGTTGTGTTTCAAATCAGATTCCCAATAAGGTTCCGCCTACACTAAAATTCCAAAGGTCCGACTTGAGCTCCAAACTTTGATTTTATGAAGACAAGTTTGATAATTGAACTTAATCCACCTTCTTTCTTTTTCTTTTCTTTATTTTATTTTTCTACACTTATTGCATAAGTGTTTGCTAGGGACTAGCAAAGGGAAGTATATTGGGGTGATGAATCTCCGTTTCATTACCTTTATTCTATCATTTTGGCATTAAAAACCCTAGTAAATGCAAGTAAATACCCTTAATTTGAGGAAATTAACATTCATTCTTTATTATACAAATATTGTATAAAATATTATCTTTTAATGCCAAAATTATATAATAAAGAAAATAAAAGAAAAAAGAATAAAATATCATAGATATTTTATGACCCTAAACCCCGAGACCTAGGCATCTTGATGACTAGATCGACAAGGAATTAAGTAGGGGAAGATATTGAAATCCAATAAAAATCCCAATTATTAATACATTATTTATTCATTTTTTGGTCCTATTTTATTTTCCACTTTTTATACTCAAATAAGTAAACATTGTACATGAAATTGTAGATATTAAAATAAAGAAAAATTCAAAATTAATTTCGTACAAAAATAGTATACAATGTAGAAGATATATTCTAATAAGATTCCAAAATCCCAACTTTCCAGACCCATATCTATCAAATAAAAACTAAAAATATATCAAAATCAACTTTAATTGTATATAACTTTTAATAAGCTATTTAATAAAAGTGGTTTCGTATTTTTTGGAGTTAAGTTGTGAAAGTTAGGTTTTGGACCCATAATGTATAATATACCTGATTAAAATAATCATTTTATTTATTTTTTATTATTCTTATAAATTTATATTTTTATTATTATGTAAATATTATTTATAATATATGTACATGTTAAAATTAGAATAAAACACTAGAGAAGGCATTAAAATAAAATAAATCACAAAAATATGTAGATGAATATATAACATATATTAGAAAAATATTAAAAATATATTTTTATGTATATAAAAAAATTAATAATGTTATAAAATACACAATAATAAAAAAATACAAAACAAAAATAAAAGACATAAAATAGAGATAAATATACTTATATATTAATTCTTAAAAAGTAACTTGTAATTAAGTATCTCTAAAAAATAAATAAAAATCATTATAAAATAATACAAAAAATAACAACATTTTTATTTTATAACTTAAAATTAATAAAATCGTTTACTATTTATTTAATAATTTCTAAATAATTTTGGACAACCTTTTTCTAGTTCGTCCATGTGGACTAACTAGGAGGAGTCAATAGTTGACTTCAGTCAACTCTTCTCCCTAGGTTGCGCCTTCTGACAACCTCGTTTGACTCCATTTTTTGTTGATTATTACAGCATGATCCTTGCAGTATTTCGGGTTGACTCTTGGATGACTTTTGCTCCTCGATCGACCAACTTACATGCCGGCTTGATTGTTCGATCTGAGCATCAGTGATGCGCTCCATCATTCTCGTTCTTTAGAGCTTGCTCAACGCCTCTACATAAACGCACCTCCGTCCAAAATTGAAGTATGATCCTTCTTCTTCCCGTGAGACACCCTTTTGAGCGTTGATCCCTATTCTTGTTGACAGCAGGAGTTTAATCCACTTCTTAGACATGCACGTGGGTGTAGAATCGAAGAGATCTGAGCCCTCCGTCGAGCCTTGTAAGAGATCCATCCTCCAGTCGATCCTTGGCAATAAGTTCTTGTTCTTTTGCATTTTTGTTATTTAGAGTAGCAGCAGTCTAGATCTCACCTTAGCATCACTTTAATCCCTTTGGTTCAACATATTATTCACCTTACTCCCTCGCTGGAGCTCAGTGCTCTACATCGGCATCCCTATCGCATCAGACCAGCTCCGCCTAATCTTTTATTGTCATCCTCTCCCTCTTCATTTGTTGAACACCCCATACACGAGCACCCACCTCGTTCTTGCACATAACGAGCGAGGAGCTCCTCCTTTTTCGTTGCTCGTCAGAGGAGCTTCACCCGAGCCACCCACTCGCCCACCTTTGCAAATAGGCCCCTATAACCACTTTTGTTTTGCTTGTGTGCTCTCCCTGCATGACCTAGAGGCCGTCAACAACTTTGGTTTTTGATTGGCCCTGGAACTTTTTGTATGCGTTAGATATTTTTGGGAAAAATTGCACTTTAGCCCCGTAGATATTGATATTTACAAAAATACCCCAACGAGTGTTGAATTTTCTCTTTGTTTCTTATATTTCTTTCATGCATCTATAAACCTTTAAAAAATCCACAAAAAATAGCCATAGCCTCCTGTTGCATTGTCCTATCATGCCATATTTTTATTTGCATTTTTGAAGCATTTTATTATCTATAAAAAATAAAAATGTGCATATTTGTCCCTATTTGCTCTAAAAAATTCATAAAAATTAGAAACCTTTTTGAAAAATTCCAAAAAATATATTTTTTATATTTTTTTAAGTATTCTACAACTTCAGACAAAAAATCACTAAAAAATATAAAAGAAAATTCAAAAAAAATACATAAACTATAAAAACCTACATAAAAATTCATAAAATCCAAAAAAATTTAGAAATAGTGTTTTCTATTTCTGAATTTTCTTAATTTTATTATCTATATTTTAAAATTAATATGGATATTTTTGGTTACTATTTGATATTTTTCATCTCCATTTTGATTTCAGATATTTATTTTAAACCCTATTTTGGGAATTTTTTACTTTAAAATCTATAAAAATTACAAATATTAAAAAAATCACAAAAACAGTAAAAAATATACAAACCCCAAATATTTATTTCTTACATTTTTTATTATTTTTATCTTTATATATATTATCTCTCTCTTACTTATATTGTGTATATATATACTCTATATAGCTCTATATATATTTTAAAAGAAAAAGAAAATATAAAAAATATAAATTATAAAAAGAAAATATAAAATCAGAAAATTAAAAAAACTAAAATATAAAAATATAAAAAAATTCAAAAATAAAATAAGGAAAATTAATTAAAAATTTAATACCCACAAAAAATAACACATATATAGACAAATATATCACATTCACTTTTGTGAGCATTTTTGCCCCGATCTACCTGCTTGTTCAGTGTGTTCAACACTCTACACATACTTGCACCATTATACATCCTTGTTGTAATGTTATAATAAATTTTAGCTTTGCATCTGCTTTTCATTGTCTGATCATCTGTTGTCGATTAATTGTTGTTTGACCCGGGTCTCGTAAGCGGTCGCCTCAACGACATTATGATCATGCCTTGTGTGGATTACTATAGACCCTTACAAGATCCGAGTCAACAGCGGGCAATCGGAATCGGTCAAGAAATAACTACAAATAATTTAGTCAATTTTAATCAATGCTATTTTATGTTTATTTTACTTGGACAAGTCCCAAGGTCAAACTCAAGGAGGTAAAGGAACAACCTAGAAATTTGTCTATCAAAGTTTGTGCATGATTTTCGAGACGATTTTTTTTGGTATTTTTAATGCAATTTTGGGATGCAAAATGCAAATTTGTCCAATTTTAGGGACTAATGTAAAGATCAATCAAAAAATGTCCGAAAAATACGAAACTTTACCAAGATGTAATGATGATGAAATGAGTGCATATAATTTTTTTGAAATTTTTGGATGCAAGATAAATATTTTATTAATTTATGAATGCAAACAAAGTGAATTTCAATAATTATTTGTAATAAATATTAAACCTAATTATTTCCAAGGGATAAAATTATTTGAGATCTATCACTAGGTGATGGATCTAAGAAAAATCCTAAACCTAAAAAATACGAGATTTAATACTTATTAAAAATTATAGATTGAAATATGCAAAATGATTTTTACAGGGCAAACCATGCATGCAAATGCAATTATTTTTGGGATGATGTAAAATTCAATTGATTATACAATCAATGAATTTTTGGCAAATTTTCAAGCAATGGTTAATCACCTATGAATTTCCATGCACAGAATGGGCAAAATATGCAATTTTTTACAAAACAATTAATTAATAATTAATTACAGATCACAAACATGTCAAACATATGCCAAGATGTAGAGAATTAGCTCTAGAACAGAATGCCTATTATTGATAAATAAAATAATGCAATGTAGAAGTTCGAAATAAAGGGGAAACACATGGGTATTACTGCAAATGATAGCAATGAAATAATGCAGGGAGGACTAACTTGTAATTATCGAAACCATGGAGTGGGTAAGCGCAAACTTTCCAGCGATCACGAGTGATGTACGTGACCTCTGGACAGCAGGGGTGCTGATATACTTTGGAAGTCTCCGAGGGCTTCTTTGTAAATCTTTCCGCTCTCCACGTGCATATTACGAGAAGGGCTTCTTCTTGGAATACGGTCAACCCCTAGGGGGTCTTTGCAGTTGTTCCCCCAATGCACGTGCTAAGAACGTGGGTGGGGGTCTCGGGCCTGCTGCCCGGCTGGCAAGGCGAAATGCGGAGGAGGGCGAAGGCGCCTCTATTTGTAGTGATGCCTAGGCATGGCAGAAGTCAGTGCTTGACGAAGGTGGTAGAGTTCTCCTCTCGGTGGCTTTTGGATGCAGGATCTGAGAGGTGTAGCGAGGGATGTGGAGGACGCCCCAGTGTCGATGCAGTGCTGGAGTCATGGGCAGAGTAGTTGCATCAGGTGTCGATGAAGACCGGCGATGGAGAGGCGCTGGTGGAGCCGAGCATTGAAGATGGTAGCATTGTTGGCGTTGTTGGTGAAGTCTAGAGAATGGAGAAGCTTGGGCAGAGATGGATCGATGTGAGGGGGATCGAAAGTGGTGAGGATAATGGGTCGAGCGACAGAATTGAGGTGTGATGATCAAAGAGAAGATGAAAGAGATGAGAAGGGTAGAGTGGGATTGATCGAGTACAAGGAGGTATGTGGTCTTGACGATAAATCGGAGCAAGGCTAGCGCAAAGGAGGACATGGCGCTGCGACGAGGTCGAATGCCTCGGATCGTACCAAGCGTGAGGAGGCTAGAGAAGTCAGGGGCATTGTCACCGCCCGAGAGCTTATCGTTGCAGCTCTGTTGCAAGTCTACGGCAGATGGGTTCAACAGAGGGGGCAGCGTCGTTAAATAGAGGGCTGAAGAGAGTCGAATTTGGCAGGAAGGAGGGAGATGATTCGATGGGGATATCGGAGAGTTGGAGATCGAAGACGGAGATTTGCGGGGATTTGAAGAGATCAGAGGGTGGCCGTGCGCGAGATTCGCGGGAAGAGGGCAGAAATCGCAGGGCAGCGACAGTGAAATTCAGGGGAGGAAGGCGAAGCATAGGTTTCGTCTGATCGGCTGAGATCAGACGACCCTGATCTTGCCACATGACAACAAGAGGGGTCGGCAGATCACGTTCAAGGCACATGCGCATGAGGCACGTGCTCCACACGTGCGAGATTTTAATTAATTTTTTTCATAAAAGAGAAATTAAAAAGCCGAAAAATGGGTGACACGTGGTAGCTCTAAGAACGGCCATGTGTCGGCCCTAAAAAAATCAAAAGATTTTAAATACAAAGAAAAATCTGGAATAAATAGCAACTTTCATGAAGACACCAAAATCAAAATCGATCATTTGCACAAAGCGATATTTTTTGGGTATCCCATGTACATAGAATACCTTGATTTTTGGGTTTTATATTTTTTTGTCATTTTTAACCAGATAAAAATCCAGAAAAAATAGATAACATAAAAGATAAATATTTACACATGAATCTATTTTTTTGGTTTTTTATTATGAGAAAAAGAAGTAATAAAATAGAATGTGAGAAAGTCAATTTTTATAAATAGTTAGTGAAGATTCAGACTCAATTAGTTTCTTTGATTTCAAATTCAATTTGGTTTTGGATTTTTGTGCATTTTTAATAAAACTTTTATCAAAGAGGACAAATGGAAAAGAAATAAAATAAAATAGATTAATTATGTACATAAAATAATAGGTCAAAAACTGCTAAAATACAAAATGTACAAAAGAGGCCCAAAACCCGACTTTCACATATGTGCTTCGATTCACTTGAACTTGGTCTTGTTTTTAGGGTAATTGAATGCACATTAGTTCAAAAGTGAGTAGTATCAAAATGGACACTGGATGAGGAAGATATTAAGGTTTTAGTCTAGAAATCCTAGAACTAGGGTTTAGGTTTTTGGTCCACTTATTTCGGTTAGTGATTTTTTTGTATTATTTATTTGTTATTGTTAGCAATATGTACACAGATCTGGTGGTTTAAGGTCATTTGGAGTTAGCATGAATTATTTAAAAATCGAGGAATTTAGGCTATTTTAGGTCAATTTGGCTGGGATTTTTGGCTTCTTATTTTATGCAAAAATGAGAGATAAAATGTCATTCTTAAAAAAACATGCATGATTGATAATTATGAAGACTAAATGAAGAAATGCCAGTGAATTTTAAGAATTTGATCTTAATTCATGACTTGTAGAGTGATGAATCTTATATTCATCAACGAGCGGCTGACTATTTACCTCATTTTGTTTGGTGTACTGCCCTTCCTCGTGATCTGCCTGCTCAGTTGGTTGGGGATGTCGTCCCTTTCCACTTCCTATTGGAGCCATCTCTGAATTGGCTTGATCTTCTGGCTCGTGATCGGGTTGATGATCTGCATGACAGAGTAAACCCTGATTCGTCTTTACCTGAACACCAACTATTGAGATGAATATGGAATTAAGGTTAATCCCAGATTGTTGTGGATGGAGCATAGGATATTGACTAAAATCAATCCCCATCCACAGATTCAAGGACAAGAGTAGTCTCGATTTTTTTAGAGAGGAAGAGCTAGCTCGGGTTGTGAGTCCATCCCCAACAATAGATTTATTGGAGAAAGGAAAACATTGAAAGAGGAGAGAATCAGGAAGTCTAAGGAGAAGTTCGCAAGATCCGAACTAACTTCGTGGAGATCACCCCGCATTATTGGAGATGGTGGTGACACAGAATCGATGTGGACATCAGCGGAACTCCGACTAAGCCATCTGTGTGACGACATCTTGAGAGGGTCAAAAGAGAAGGATGATGGATGAAGATCACATGGACAAATAAGGAATAAAAGGAGTGTAAAATAGTAGAAGGCTCAAGATGAGCAAGGGTCAAAGAGAAGGAGAGCAAAATTGCGTAAGTGCACAATGTTTTTGATCTTGTCTTAATAGAACTTATCAATCAAACCTCAAAACTATGGATTCACCAACTTGACCCATGAAGCTGTGAAGGTTCGACAATAATATTTGTCAATTTTAGATTTGATTTTCAAGCAACTTATCTTTTAACGAGTCCTTAGAGCGCTACGCCTATAGGAGAGAGAGTACTGTCAGAAAAGTATCTCGTACTTGCCCTCCTCCTTTGTAGCTTGTAGTCTGCATTTATTAAGGTCATTGTAACCCTTCGTGGATCCCTACTCAGCTAAAGAAAGAGAGGGAGGAATCCGATAAATGAAACCACTACTTCGGGCCTTACTCGCAATGGAATTACCCATGAGCATGCAAGTACCTAGTCGGACGAGAGACAATGAGACAGACATCCCCATGAAGGAGTGTCCTATGCTCAATACTTCGGACAAGGTCGATACTCTACACAATAGAGAACATCATTGCTGACCAAGCCCTACTCGTCTACGTACGATAGAAGCACCAATACTTCTAAAATCCATGCGATACACAAGGCAACCACAGACTGGGTTTTGGGCTCTATTCCTTACAAAAGTGCTCACTGACCAGGAAGTAGACCTTCCAATGCAACCTGAAAACAAATGAGGGCTTTGCTCACCCAAGGCAATGAGTCCAATTAATCAATTTTATTTAGGTCACTTATTTTTAGCAGTCCCTTTTTTAATTTTTTGTTATCACTTGCTTTGAGTAGATTTAATACAAGTGTCTAACCCTCTTGTATTTTCTTTAATTCTTATGTGATCTAAAAATAGAGGGAGATAGCGGAAAAGCAATGCAAGGTGGCGATCCTCCATGGTCTATGATCCCTCGCACAAAGACAAAATCAAAATTGATAATAAGATAGGAAGAAATAGATGAAGAATTGGCAAAGCTAAGTAAGAGACAAAAACTACTATACAAACCGATGCTCCCTGTCAACGAAGTCATTTGAAAAGCGGGAAAATAAGAGTCGCTAAAATGAGATGACAATTTAGCTTCACTTATCGCTAAGGCGACTACTCAAATCCTCCCACTATTTCAACAATTAACCCACATAAATAATTAAGCAATTGTGTTTTGTTTTATATCCTACTAAAAGTGTATAGTGACAATCAAGTAGGGGTCAAACACAAGAAGTACTGGGGTAGAAAAAGCACGATAAAAAAATCAAAGCACATTTTATCTCTTAAACACTTAGCCAAAAATCAATTTTGTGGGTTTTTAAAATTTTTATTTTTTGTATTTATTTTTGTTTTAAATTTTTCTATTTTGTTTTTAATTTTATATTTTGATATTTTGTTTTTATGTTTTTATATTTTGTATTTTCTTTTCCTTTTAAATAAGTAATATAACTATATATAAGATATATATACAACGTAAATTAATATAGATATAGACATAACTAAAAATGCTCTAAATTCATAAAATTATTTTTTTGGGTTTTAACAATTATTTACTATTTTATGATTTTTTAGATAATTTTGCTAATTTTTATTTATTTTTAAAGTTAAAAATACCCTATACCAGGGTTTAATTAAATAGCCGAAATTGAAATGAAGAGGAAAAATAGAAAAATAGTTCCAAAACTCTTCAAATCATTTCAAATAAATAAATAATAATAATATAAGTAAAATTATAATCATAAAATTAGATTTTTGGATTTTTTTGGAAATTTTATTTATTTTTATCAATGTTTTTAGATATTTTAAATTTTTACGTGTTTTCTTTTTCTATTTTTAGTTTTTCAATTTCTAATGTTGCAAATATACTAAATAAAGATAAAATATATTTTTTTTGTAATTTTTCATTTTTTATATTTTTTGGTATTTTCTACTCTAGATAAGGGATTTTAGGGCTCTTTTCGATTTTTGTAAAATAAAATATAAGCATGAAAGTACAATACATGATGTGTTTAATGCTATTTTTGTGGATTTTTTGGAGATCAAATGCAAACTGAAATAATTAGAGAAAACAAAAAGAAACTACAATACTAGCAGGGGCATTTATGTAATAAAAGTAATGTCTATGGACCTAGCTACAAGTTAAAAAAAAGTTATATAATGAATCAAAATTTAAAGGACTAAAAGAAAATACAAGGACCCGTAGGGGTCTCTGTGCAAAATTCCTACCTCTCGTGGGAGGCTACATGAGGTGACCTAGTAAGGACCTAAAAGAAAATATAATAAAACCGAGTGTCCAAAGTGCAATTATCCCAGAATATTTATAACGTTATAAAAATATTAGAAAAGTAAACACTAAAATGACAAAATTACGAGGTGAAATCTGCAATTACCCCACTAAAGGGCGCAAGCAAACGATTTGATGCGATCCACTTGGACACGTGTCGTCCCTTAGTAGCCTGATACCGCTTCGCCACCGACAGCTAGGATTAGATCTTGGTGGGAGATTTGACGGTCGAGGCTTGCAAAATCCAATGGTGGATGTATTATCTGGAGGTCGAGTCTCGAAGAATAGGGAAGAACTCCCCCGCCTCTGAGATTCAATCAGGTGGCGTGCATGCTTTCGACCTCCCCTCGAGCTGCGTGTCCAAAAAGGTCCATGGGCACTTCCTCTAGCGGTCGAAGGCTCCAAAATACACCGACGTTCGCTGGAACGCCTCCGCAAGGTCGAGGAAGATTAGCGTCCCAGGTACCTGCAACTTCAACGAAATTGACTCCAGAGGATTTGATGGCCTCCAAATCCTGCAGACGAGCATACAAGCAAAACAAAAGGGGTTCTGGGGGGGCTATTTGCAAAGATGGGAGAGTGGGTGGCTCGGGTGAAGCTCCTAGGACGAGCAGTGGAGGAGGAGGAGCTGCTCGCTCGTCCTGTGCAAGAATGAGGTGGGTGCTCATACGTAGGATGTTCAGTAAATGAAGAGGGAGAGGATATTGTGAAAGATTAGGTGGAGCCGGTCTGAAGTGATAGGGATGTTGCGGTGGAGCAATTTGCTCCAACGAGGGAGCAAGGTGATAGATACGTGGAACCAAAGGGATTAAAGTGATGCTAAGATGAGGTCTAGACTGCTGCTACTCCAAAGAATTAAATATTCAAAATAATGAGAGCTTACCGTCGAGGATCGACTGGAGAATATAGCTCCGATCAGGCTCGACGGAGGGCCCAGATCTCTTCGATTCTACACCCACGCGTAAGTTTAAGGAGTGGATTCAAATCCTGCTATCACTAGGAACATGGATGAACGCTCAAAAGGCTGGCTCACGAGCGATAGAAGGATCAACATTTAATTTTGGATGGAGGTGCATTTATGTAGAGGCATTGAACAGGCTTGAAAGAACGAGAAGGATCGAGCGAATCACTGATGCTCGTATCGAAAAATCAAGCCGACGTGTATGTTAGTCGATCGAGGAGCAAAAGTCATTAAGGACATAACCCTAAATAGTGCAAGGATCGAGCTGTAAAAATCGACAATAAATGGAGTCAAGCGAGGATGTTAGAAGGCGCAACCTCAGGAGAAGAGTTGACTAAAGTCAACTCTTGACTTCTCCATGTTGTTTTTCGTGGGTCAACCAGAAAAAGGTTGGCTAGAATTATTTAGAAATTAGAAAATAAATAATGAATAATTTTTTTAATTTGAAGTTATAATATAAAAAATGTTTGTTATTTTCTGTATTATTTTATTACGATTTTTTTAAAAGATATATAATTACAAGTTACATTTTAGGATTAATATATAGGTATATTTATCTATGTTTTGTGTCTTTTATTTTTATTTTGTATTTTTGATTTTATTAGTTTATTTTTGTATTTATAACAATATAACTTATGTTTATATACATAAATATATTATTGCTATATTTTTTTTGATATATTAAAGATACTTAAACAAGTAGGTGTATTTATTGTATAGGTATAGTTACTGTAAATTCATCTATATATTTTTGTGCTTTATTTTATTTTAATGTTTTATTTAGTGTTCTAATTTTAATATGTACATATATTATGAATACTATTTACAAAATTATAAAAAATATAATTTTATAAAAATAATAAAGAATAAATAAAATGATTATTTTAATCATGTATATTATACAATAGGGGTCCAAAACCAAACATTCACACCTTAACTCCAAAAAATATGAACCACCTTCATTAAATAGCTTATTAAAAGTTATATACAATTAAAGGGATTCTGATATATTTTGAGTTTTTATTTGAGAGATATGGGTCTGGGAAGTTGGGATTTTGTAATCTTATTTAGAATATATCTTTTACACTTCATATTATTTTTGTATGAAATCAATTTTGTATTTTTCTATATTTTATTATCTACAACTTTCATGTACAAAATTTCTTTATTTAAGGTATAAAACGTGGAAAATAAAACATATCCCAAAAATGAATAAATAATGAATTAATAAATTGGATTTTTATTGGATTTCTGGCCCTTATCTCCCCATACTTTACTCCTTGTCGACCTAGTCATCAAGATGCCTATGTCTTGCAGTTTAGGGTCATAAAACATCTTTGATAGATTATTCTTTTCTTTTCATTATTCTTTTATTTTGGTATTAAAAATAGTATTTTATATAATATTTGAACAATAAAGAATGAATGTTAATTTGCTCAAATTAAGGGTATTTACATGCATTTACTAAGGTTTTTAAGGTCAAAATGATAGAATAAAGGTGTTGAAATGGAGATTCATTAGTGAGTTTAATGCTTATTCGGGCTAAAAGGTTCATTAAGGAATGGAGAGATGTTGATGGTTGGATGGATGAATAAAAAATAGAGAAGAGATCAGTTGATGGGCAGTTTATTCAGGAAGAGATAGGAAAATGAAGAGTTGACCCCGGTCAACGGACCTGGGTCCGTCAATTAGATGCGGATCCGCTAAATTCTCAGTGGCTAAAAGAAAGACAGAGAGAGGATATATTGAGAGAATTTCTGCCTTACTTGTGGATGAAAATGGAAGACAAAAGGATTGGATCTCAGCTTGAAATCCTGAGAATACTTAGAAACCCACAAACTCTGTACACCTTAGGGATGACTCCAATAGTGAAACCTTTGAGTACTACTCCCTTAAGGATGACTTTGAACAAAACCCCTCCTCTGTTGTGGAAAGCACCACCTCTACACACTACATCAAAAAGACATAAAAAATCAAAAAATTCAAAAAACAACCAAAAAATTAAAAAAAATAAAAAATAAAAATACCCACAAAAATTGAAAGTGGAGAGGATTTGAAGAATTTGGATCCTACTCTGAGGGAAGCGGTGGATAAAAGATTGATTTTTGAACATCCCTTAAATTAGGCTATTGAACACTTCCCTGACCTGGAAAGATTTATAAAGAGTAAATTAATGCCAAAAAAGTCAGACATGAAGAGAACAAAGACTGAAAGACATATATTGTCAATGGCCACCTCTTTGATGATGAGAAAAAAGACCAGAAGTCGTAAAGTGAAGCTGTTGCATCGATTTGACTGTGGAATCAAAGACGCAACATTAACCATGCGATGACGACTCACCAATCAACATCCTCTCGACCTCCATGTTTGTCAAGCTCTAACTTGGACCACTCAGGAAATCAAGAGAGAGCGTTCAACTGGCTGATCAATCTATAAAACGATCGAGAGGAACAATTTAAGACATCATTACATTCCAAGGTGCTCCGCTCAAAATGGACTTCACGATCATTGATATTGAGCATCAAGGAGAATTCATCCAATCTCCAATCATTCTTGGAAAGCCATTCTTAGCCTTAGTTATGGCAAATATTGAGCACGAGACTTAGGAAATCAATTTTTGAGCATTGGGAGCACTTCAATCGCATACAGTCTTTGAGGAAACAAGATTTTCCAAGGCAACCCACAAAGCCATCATGAGCCGTGGTCATCAAGCGGTAAAAGAGCCCTACCCACTGCTACAACTAAGATAACAGCTGTTGATAAGACCATTGGTTCAGAGACTCATCCCATCCTCCCATTCCCCGATGCTTGGACCTCAACCACTATCATGACAAATCCTATGGAAGAACACCTGATACATGATCTTTACCATATTTATGGTGATTATGATGAGGAAACTCGAGCATGGACTTACCTTGAGTCGGACAAGACCTTCTCTAACCGCCTTGGTCAAATATGTTCGACACAGGAAACATAAAGTCAATTGAAAACAAATATGCGGGACGTACGCTGACCAGGGATGAATATTTCAATGTTTATTCATTTGTAGACCCGATTTTCAACACCTCATTCCAAGGTAAAACCACTAGGGAGCACTCTCAAATAGTCCTGGGACGACCTTTTTTCGCCTCGGCGAGAGTTTTTATTGATTATGGATCAGGAGAGATCCTTTTCCGTCCTGATGACATGAGCACTGTGGTCAACACTGCACCTACTGCCGACTAGAGACCTTCATCTGATGTGATTACACCTATCTTAGTTGATTCCGAGGACAATGACCTTGATGAGACTATCAGAGATTTTTGTTATATGTTGGATTCTACTAAGACTCGAGAGTTCTTCTCCTGGGAGGACAACATAGAAAGTATAGACCTCAGAGTTCCCTCTTCCGGTACTTGTCGATGTGTTGATGACATCCGTGGGATTTACACGATTGAATCTTTAGAGTAGAGGTCAGACTTAGATGAGATTGATAAGGCCGAATTTGATTTGATTGCTTTTATAAAGGAATTTAGGCCTTTTGATGAGAATGATGATCCCATAGATACCTTGCAGGACAAACATGACTCTACTACTCCTGATGATGAGTTCGTCCCATTTCATTTTGATGATGACCTAGCTGAGATCCCCAAGGCCAGACCTAGCCGCACTTCTTCCACTAACCCGTCTGTTCCCTCTCACCCAAGGACCACTTAGGATACCTTCTAGGTAGACCCTGATCGGTTTATGTCATTTCAGGATCCCGATATCGACCTACACCTTATCAGATCCATTCCTCAGCGGTCTCGCAAGAAGGTTAGCTTTCTATCTTCTTGACCTATGTGCATCCATCTCTGTTGTATAGACGCTTTCATTTATCTTCTTTCCATCCACCGTATTGCTCATCCACCCTATTCTCATGTATTCCTTGCTTAGGACACACTTTATCCTAAGTATAGGGGGGTGGTTAAGCCAAGTGTTCTTTTTTTGTTCCATTTCATCACTCTTGTTGTTGCCTATAGTTAGGTCTCTTTTACCCTAAGTATAAGGGGAGTGATGTGTACATTCACTACGTTCCATTTTCTTCTATCGTCATATGTCTTTCCTTCTTTTCGTTTTCATTTTTCTTTTTCTAAAAAAAAGGTGTCACCCTTTTATGTCTATCTTGCATACTTAGGATGCACTTTGTCCTAAGTATAGGGGGTGTGCACCCTGCATTCTTTCATTCTTTGATCCTCTCCAATTTCTCCTCTTATTATCTATACTTAGGGATATCTTACCCTAAGTATAGGGGAGATAGTCTGAGTACGATCTATTCATTCCCACTCTTGACCCTCGCTGCCATGTGTACAATTTGCTATACTTAGGATTATTTGATCCTAAATATAAAGAGGATGATCATCTTCTCATTTGCTTATTTCTTCATTTATTCATTTATTCTTTAGGATTGTTTTACTCAGTACAAGTTATGTCTTCTTTTTTATCTTCGATCTATGAGGACATAGCTCAAGCTAAGTATATGGGGTCATATATACTGTGTATATTCTTTAGCCATAACTCGTACTTTTGTATTTTTAATAATAAATATGGCTAAAAATACTGTATAAAACATAGTATAAAATTCATTGAAATAACTTAATAAAAAGATGTTTATTATTCCTCAAATTCTTTGTGAATATGCTGATTAATAAATCAGGTAAAAATAGTTTTTTGCAAAATGATTGAAAAATAGTTTGTAAATCTTTTTGAAAAAAATCTTTAGAAAACTATTTGGAAAATGTTTTGTTAAATATTTTCAACCATTATAAAATTGTTTTGTGTGTACAAATTTCTATACTTTATGTGAAATAAAAATGTTTGAAAAAAACTATTTGCAAATTGTTTGAAAAATGGTTGCAAAATTATTTTCAAAAATCTATATATATATTGTTGAAAAACTTTTGCAAAATAATTTTCAAATATATATGTATATGTTTGTAAAAATTATTTGTTAGAATTATATAGGACTAGAGTTATCAAATTGTTTGTAAAACCATTTTCAAATTAGTTTGAGGAATTTATACATCACACTTAAATTCTTTCCTAACTGTATATACTTATCTATAAAATGGATTACCTATCCATTGTAAATTCTTAAAAACCCAACTCATGTAAATATAAGGTGCATCCCCGTGTATATGTTTGTTCCTATTCTCTTAGCCAAGATATTTTGCTTTCAAAAATCACAAAAATATTTGCAAAACCAAAATTACGAAAAACATTTGCAAAAGCTTTTTGAAAAATCCCAAAACCATTTGCAAAACCCATTTCAAAAATCCATAAAAAGGTCAAAAGATTGAAAATTTGCATCACAAAAATATTTTCTGCATTGTACATATCATATCATTTGCATTTTTCGAATTAAGTTTGGTAATTGAACTAGTCGAAGTAAAATCTGAAGATTGGAGGAACCTTAAATGTACTTAATTACAGGAACCTTATATGAGCTGGAATTGAGGTACTTTAGGTCTACTTGACTTAATTCTTTGAGAATCTTGAGACTTGGTTCAATGGATTCTTAATTGCATAAGTAGAGTATTTCAGAGCACACGTACGACTCTTCTTGATAATAACCTAACTTGGATGCATGCACCTTTCACTGGGCTCAACTCAGTTGGAGTAGTGAGGGGCATGGATTTGCCGCTATGAGACGCACACAAGTGGAAACATTTGTCCTCGTTTAGGGAAGGAAGTGGACCCCAACATGTCTATCTAAAGAAAAGAGAGTGTGGATTGCAATATTGCTTCAAAAGAGGGATAGTCTATTAGCTCAAGAGGAAAAACTCCTTTTGTAAATGTTGTTGTATATAGTATCTAAAAAAATCAAAATGCAAAAACTCCATAAAAGTGGATAGGTCTGATTGAAAATAAGATGCCTGCCAGAGTGTATATATTTGTATAGTCAAGAAGAAAGCTTGAGCTTCAAAGTCGTATCATGTGAGCCTGCAGCTGGATGACTTGACTACACTGGTCACACATCCTAGGATTGGTAGCTACACTAGCTACCGTCCATTCTTCTCTTCACCCCTCCTCTTGAGCTGGTGGCCACTTGAACTTAGAAGGGAATACCACGCTCCTCGATGAAAGAAATGTTGGATTTTGGAATCATTAGGTTGTCATGCTGGAGAAGTCAGTCTCTTTGTCATTCCAATTACACTGTACAAGTTAAATTCATAGTCATAAGGGTTTGTGTATAAGCTGAAGTATTCTGACCTGGCTATTGAGGAGACTTGAGCATGGTTTCTAGATTCTCGAAGGTTGTTGTAGTTCAAATCCGCTTCCCAATAAGGTTCCTCCTGCACTAAAATTCCAATGGTCCGACTTAATCTCCAAACTTTGATTTTGTGAAGACAAGTTTGATAATTAAATTCAATCCACCTTCTTTCCTTTTCTTTATTTATTTGTCATTTTCTGCACTTATTGCATAAGTGTTTGCTAGGGACTAGCGACGACAAGTATATGGGGGTGATGAATCTCCATTTCATCTCCTTTATTCTATCATTTTAGCCTTAAAAACCCTATAAATGCATGTAAATACCCTTAATTTGAGCAAACTAACATTCATTCTTTGTTGTATAAATATTGTATAAAAATATTATTTTTAATTTCAAAATTATAGAATAAAGAAAAGAACAGAAAAAGAATAAAATGCATAGGTATTTTATGACTCTAAACCTCGTGATCTCGGCATCTTGATGACTTGGTCGACAAGGAATAAAGTAGGGGGAGATAAGGGTCAAAAATAACATTACAATTTCCATTTATTTATTCTTCAATAAGTCCATTTTGGGACCTATTTTATTTTCTACCTTGATACCTCAAATAAAGAAACCTTGAACATGAAATTTTAGACAATAATATATAGAAAAATACAAAATTGATTTCATACAAAAATAATATACAGTGTAAAAGTTATACTCTGAATAAAATTCCAAAATCCCAAATTTCCAGATCCATATCTCTCAAATAAAAACTCAAAATATATAAAAGTTACCTTTAATTGTATATAACTTTTAATAAACTATTTAATGAAAGTGGTTTTATATTTTTTGGAGTTAAGGTATGAAAGTTAGGTTTTGGACCCCTATTGTATAATATACTTTATTGAAATATTCATTTTATTTATTCTTTATTATTTTCTTAATTTTATATTTTTATAATTTTGTTAACATTATTTATAACATACGTACATATTAAAATTAGAAAAAAATAATAAAGAAAAAATTAAAATAAAATACAAAAAATTACATACATGAAAATACAATACACAAACCTATAACACACACACACACACATATATATATATATAAGTGTATATATTAACTCATAAAAATATATTTAAGTATCTCAAAATAAGTAATAATTTTAACAAATAAGAAAATAAATAATAAAATCGAAAATACAAAATAAAAAATAAAATACTTTATAAAATAAGAAAGGTAAATATACCTATAAAGGACACCCTAACAAGTAACTTGTAATTAAATACCTCTAAAAAATAAATAAAAATAATGATAAATTACAATATAAAATAATAATTTTTTTATTTTATAAGTTTATTTAATAAAATATTTCCTATTTATTTTCCAATGAATTTCAAGTGGATTTTTCCTGGTTGGACCACATGGACCAACCACGTTAGGGTGCGAGTTGACTTGGGTCAACTGCCTGCCCTTTGTCCTATCACGTGTCGAACGTAGCTTTTGACCTATTTCCTCAATTTTTCCCCGAGAATCTAAGCATTATCTTGGGTTGGTTTCTTCATAGAACGACTTCCTCGATCTTAGACCTTACTTGCGGGCATGATTCCTCGGCCAATGGGCCACTGAATCGCTGCCACCACCTGATCTTGGACCCGCTCTAGTCAGCCTGTACATAACCATCTGCAAGCTCCTCCTTCGAATTTGAATGCTTTTTGACCAAGTTTGGCCCTCTCTCTGGTGCTCCAGATCGATGCCAGTGACAGGGGCATCTCCAACTATCTTGAGCAGGGTCATACGAGGGTGAAGTTTGCTTCCACCATCATCTCCGCTGCCCACCGGTGTAGAGATCCTATCTTGTGGTTTCCGACCACTAAGGTGCCCTTTCTTTCCTATTTTCTATTTATTTTAATACTAGGTTTAATGCTAGCATTTTTGTTTAGCTTTTCATTATGTACTTAGCATTAAACGACCCGACTCGTAGTTCGTCGGAGCGAAGCTCCCATTTCCACCGTGTATCGACAATATCCGAACTGCCAAACCTCCACATCTTCTTCCCTCCATGTTTCCCCACGCTCGACGTTAGCTCACTTCACCATATCCATCGTGGATCTGGATATTCATGCCTCCAGTCCTCTGCTCTTCGGATGCTTGACTGCCCGAACCACTCACACAACCACCTTCACCAATAAGCCCCAAGATCATTTTTTTTTGCATGTGCACTCTTTCTGCTGGACTTGGAGGCCAAAGGACACGCTGGGGGGTCGATTTTGTAGAGTATCGACATACTTAGAGCCCAAATTCTTCCACGAACTTGTTGGTCGTAACATGGGCTCCAGCGTACCTTCTGCAGCCTTCATCTGAAGCGGAGGAGCCACACTCCATTTTGCCCCTAACCCTAGCATCGCAGAAGTCCGGAGGAGCTCAAGCGAGCAGATTGAAACTCAGCCTTATCGAGTTCTTGGCATGTTCGTCCACTGCCCCTTCTAGCTATCGGATCTCTTCACCGCTCCAGATTGCACATCCGCCATCTGATTGATCAAATATTTACACCATGGATCTCAACCGTGAGATCTAATCTAGACAATCGGAGGTGAATCGTCATCCCGCTCGTAGGAGTTACCAAGTGGCAAGTGGATCATATCTGATAATAAATTCGTGCCACATTCTAGGTATTTTGCATCATTAACCCAGAACCAATTTGTACTTAACAATTATTTTACAAACTTTCATTCGCTGTTTAATTTTTGTCAAATTTGCAAAAACACCCCCGAAGTTCTAATATTTGCATTTTGGTCCACACTAGCTCATATGTCATGTCCTGCGTGCGGTGGGCATTTTGTAGGCGTGCCCTAAGCTTTGTTAAATTTTGTTTTAGTCTAGAAAATATTCATTTGTATTATATATTTGTGTGGAAATTGTAGAAAGGCCCTTGGATACTATTTTAATTACATTTATGCCCCTGCTAGTTTAGCATTTTTGTGTATTTCCTCTCTTTATTTAAAATAGCTATTGTGCTCCAAAAATCACCATAAAATAAAATTAGTTCTTATTGCATTGTAGTTTCATGCTATATATTTATTTTGGCAATTTAGGACTTTATATATTTTATAAAAAAGTTCACTAAAATTCCCAGCCTATAGTATAAAATACCTAAAAGATATTAAATGTTTTCTAAAAATTCCAAAAAAATATATTTTATGTTTATTATTTATTTTCTAATTCCAAAAATAAAATCCTAAAGATAGAAAAATAAAATACCAAAAAAATTAAAAAGCCCTAAAAACCTTGATAAAATATATAAAATTCTTAAAAATTCCAAAAATCTATTTCTCTGTTTTACAATTTTCTCTATATTATTATATATATTAAAACTGATTTGGAAAAATTTTGGACTTAATTTCCTATTTTTAATTTCCATTTCAATTTCTACCATTTATTAAATCCCTTATTTGGTATATTTTTGACTTTAAAAATATATAAAAATTAGCGATGTTAATTCAAAAAATTAAAAAAATATTAAAATAAAAATATTTAATTCTTCAATTTTTGGTTAATTTTTATTATATTTATATCTATTTTATCTATTGTAGTATACATACTCTTATATATCATATATTATACGTTTGAAAGAAAATGAAAATATAAAAGTCTAAAAATATAAAAAATATAAAAAGATAAAATTGAAAATAAAATATAAATATAAAATATAAGTTAAAAACCCACGTATAAAAATAAAAAAAGAAGCTCACAATCACTTATGTGCATTCATTTGCCTGATCTATCCTTTTTTGCTCCATGTGTTTGACCTCTACACATACTTGTACCTATACACATCCTTGTTGTAGAGTTATAATAAATTTTAACTCCACACTGTTATTTTAATTGTTTTACTACTATTATGGGTTAATTGTTGATTAATTGGGATTTTGTCTGGGGTCGCTTCGACGACTGTTGATCCACCGTGCGGATTGATAAGACTTCAGCAAAATCTTTGTTATCACCTTCTTCCGAACATAGATTGAGTAAGGGGACCCAATGACCACTATATATACTCTATTCATCTACTTCTCCCATTATATGCGTCATTTTTCTCCCTTCTTATATACTTGGACTATCCACATACTAAGTATAGGGGGAAGGCTGACTTCTGTTTTCATTTTTATTTTTCACACTCTTACACCTAGCCCAAGCTATGTCTTCTCTGCACTTCTTGTACTCTAAGGACATATCATTCACTAAGTATAGGGGGTGTGTATATACTCCATATATATATATATTACGCATAGCTCGTACTTTGACGTAAGTCTATATTCTTAATTACGAGGTGGGAAACTAATAATAAAATTTACAAAAAATAACTTTCTGTTTTGTGCAACTAACATTTTGGGTGTAACAAACATTTTGAAAAATGGCTTATTCATTTTCTTTAAAGAATCTTGCAAAAAAACAACAAAGAAAAAACAACATAATCTTGCAAAAAAATATCAAAAAAAACTTGTTTGCATTTCAACATCTAACTTCATTGTGCACTTCATGCATATGCATTTGTAAAAAGCCATTGTGTTATGAACGATGTTTTGAGAAGAAACAGAGAGTGGTCTGGACTTGGTCTTAATCCACCTAATTTTCAGAGGAACTTCAAGAAAGAGAATTTTAGAAGCTTCAGATCTTTGACTTAATTCTTTGAGTTCCATATGATAATGTGCAGAATTTGACTCTTAGTGTCTAACCTGGTGGCCTCATTCTGGATACGACTCTTGAATAGGGAATTAATTTGTACTCTCGCACTATGCACTCAACTCAACTTAGACGAGGTATTGGAATACTATGTGGGTCTCTTTTCTGGTAGCGTGGACATATAAAGACCGGAGTACCGAGTTGAAATAAAGCTTTGGAAATGGTATGGATGACTGGACACATTTTTTTCTAAGACCCTAAAACATGTACGAAAAAAAGATTCCATATATAGGGGCACAACAAGATCCACACACGGCTACCAAAAATCCAAACAAATAGAAGCCAAATACCAAATAAATATTTGACCAAAAAGGTTCAAGCTTCAAGAAAACCTGTAGATCTTGGAGGAAACTTGGCTAAACTGGATGGCTTCACAATGAAAGGTGACTACACTGGTCACTCTCCAGTTCTTTTCCCCTTCTTCTAATTTCTCCCCCTTTTCGATTGTGAACACAACATAACAAACCTTAGAAGGAAGTACCTGACTCCCCGAGGATGAGTTATTGGGGGAGAGGCTTGCATGGTAGTCCGACATTCTTCATGGGAAAAGCTAAAACCTTTCACACACATGAGTCAATTGTTCAATGTTCATTGGTATGCTTTGGTAAGGTGATTGATCTGAGATGACTTTTGAGCTGAAACTATGACAATGATGTGTAGAACTTGGAGGTTGTTGATTTTAAATCCCAACGTCTCACAGGAGTTCAACCACACTAATAATACAAAGGTCGGGTCTAGCTCCATTTTCACCTTTTGCTCATGATCTTGGTACGAAACCCAATCGTATTTCACCTCATTTCATTCTCTAAATGCTCAGGGACGAGCATGGTTTAAGTATAGTGAGTTGATGAATATGTGATTCGTCACTCTAAAAGTTATTAATTAAGCTCACTTCCCCAAATTTCATCTGCATTTTATCGATTATCTTGCCTAATTAACATTTACGCATATGTAAATAAAAATGGCATTTTATCATGCATAATACCATAAAATAAGAAGACAAAAATCTCAGCCTATTTGACCTGTAAAATAAGCTAACTTCCCTGTTAATTCATGCTGAGTCCAAATCACCTGAAACCACCTCCATTGTGGACATATCACTAAAAAGAATAAATGAAAAATACAAAAAAATCACTCACAAATAAAATGACAAATAAACCCAAACCCTAATTCCAGAATTTCTGGACTAAAGCACAGATATCTTCTTCATACGCTGTCTGATTTGATCCTACTCACTTTTGACTAATGTACATTCAATTACCTTCAAAACAAGATCAAGTTCAAGTGAATCAGAGCTCATATGTGAAAGTTTGGTTTGGCCCTCTTTTGTACATTATGTATTTTACTTGATTTTGACCTATTACTATATGTACATATTTAACTATTTGATTTTATTTCTTTTTCATGTACTTTCTTTGGTAAAATTTTTATTAAAATATAAAAAATTCTAAATCAAAATAAAACCAAAATCAAAGAAATTTACTTAGTCTGTGTGCTCACTGACAGTCCGTACAAAAGTCGTCTTTTTTGTACTTTATTTTATTTCTTTATTTTCTTAATTTATAAAAATAAAAAAAAGAGTAATGTGTAAATATTTGTCTTTGATCTTATCATATTATTTCTAGAGTTTTATTTTATTTAATAATAAAAAAATACAAAACAAAAAATCAAGGTATTCTATGTACATGGAGTACCCCCAAAAATATTACTTTATGCAAATGACCTATTTTGATTTTAGTCTCTTCATGAAAGTTGTAGATCTCATTGAGATACGTATTGAAGAAAAAGTTTTTTCATTCCGAGGTCTCTAACATTAAAAAAATATTGAAGAAAATTATTCATTCCGAGGTTGTTTGCTTTTTCTTTCGAATTTATCTTTGTATTTTATTTTTTGATTTTTCTGGAGCTGAAATGTTGCAGCTCCTGGAATTGCCATTTGTCACCTATTTTTAGGCAATTAAAATTTTGATTTTTTTAAAAGTAAAAAATTAAATAAAGAGTATTAAAAATAGAAAATAATAATAACAATAATAACGCGTGCCCAAACCTCAGCCGCTCGGTCTCAAACGATCGGACAACCGAGGCTCATCATCTTTCTCCCGCCTTTTCCCAATCTGGAGGGGGGCGCCACCGCCATTTTCTTTCCCCTTTAGGCCATCACCACTGTATCACATCACCTCCCTCTTTCCATCATTGCAACCCGACCACCATCTCTAATCTCCTCATCTCCAATCCCAATCAAGCCCCGTGAATCTAGTTACCCAATCTCCCTCTTAATTAGTTCCACTCCTCTTCCTCTTTGGGATGATTTTCGCTCCTAAATCTTGACTACCGCCATCACTCAGTCAGATCCATGTCCCTGATTTCTCGTACAACTCCATTATATATCCTTGGCGCAAATCCATTCAGATCCATCCCCTTCCAATCCTATCACGCTGCCTCGTTCCAACAACCCATCATTTTTCAACTACATTATCTATTTAATCACTAGATCTGTCAGCGTAGAGAGGCATCTATCGTTACACCAGCAAAGGGGCAACCAAATTAGGAGATGGTGACAGCGTCTCCAACGACCTCCTTAAGATTGGCGACATCCGAGGAGCTCCTCCTTGACGCAACTCCGCCATAGTTTTTTGCATGCCATCGAGCCACCTCAACCTTACTCTCCCTCTCCTCCACCATACATTGCCTACACACATCCAGAACTCCACCTTCATCTAAGTGACACACCGCCCGAGTGCCACTAGGTCTCCGGTCGTCATCTACAATCGAGGCCTCGTCTCCGACTCCAGAATCACCGCCTCTCTACTCGACCTCCACGACCAGCAACAAGGAGGAGCTACACCTGTCACTACTATTCGACACGCTCCAGCCACACCTCTACTCCGCCTCCGGTCATGCCTTAACCGATCTCCAGCAATTAATGGCAAAGATTCGACTCCTCCAGTCCGCCTCTTCATCACTTCTCTCTGGTCCACCAACGACGTCTACACCGTAATACCACCCATCGATTGTGACTCCACATGTCCTCCACACTCCTCTCGTACACCGTCGGGGGCTGACCTGAGGCCTCCCCACGTGAGGTGCATGCGCGGGAGGGAGAATGTAATCCATACCCCCTCCTTGGGGATTTTGCTAGAAAAACCCTCAAGGTTCTACCTTATTTCCAACCACTCCCTACCGCTCAAGGGTCACGTCTACACATGTGACCGCTTTGGAATATTGCACAAAAGACCCTCTAGGTCTCATTAATTGCCATTTAGTCCCTACTATGCATCATTTATTTTGTTTAATTCTTGTAATATTTTAAACAAAACCCTATCTTTATTCTATTATTTGAAACTCATTCTGGCATCATTTTATTATTTTAAAAAACTTAATTTGTTCTATAATTAATTCTTTACATTTTGGCACAAGATTTACATTTTTGTTGTATGTGGTTTTTAATAATTATTAGTCTTGTGAATAATTGCTTATTTTCCGAATCTATGCGTAGAGATTTATATTTAATTAGTCAATGCTCGAAAAGTTGTGAAAAATTCATGGATAGTATAATTAATCATATTTCACATTATGCAAAAAAAATTACTTTTGCATGCATCATTTACTCGATCAAAATCATTTTATGGATTTCAATATTTCATTTTTAGTAGGTATTAAACTCCACATTTTTAGGGTTTAGGCTTTTTTAGGATATTTCATTTAATATATCTTGGATAATTTTTTTTCCTGAAAATAACTAGATTTAATTTTTATTATAATTAATTTTTGTGATTGACCTTGTTTGCATCATTTGATTCATTAAATATTCACCGTGCATCCAAAAATTCTAAAAAGATTAAAGTGCATTTATTTCATCATAATTAACATCTTGGTCAAGTTTTGTAATTTTTGGACATCATTTGATCACTAATATTTTTTTCTAGTCCTTGAAATTGTCATATATTAGCATTTTCATCCAAAAGATGCATTAATAATATCAAAAATATTCTGCCTCGAAAATCGTGCATGAACTTTAATAGACATTAATATAGGTTGTTCCTTTGCCTCCTCGAGTTCGACCTCAGGGCTTGCCCAAGCTAAATAAACATAAACCACTTTGATTAAAATTGATTAATTAAATTAAGTGGTTAATTTTTTGATTGATTTCTATTACCCAATTATAACAAAACGACGACATTATTTTCATACGAGTAATTCATGAAAGTTATCTAAAGGTTCATCGGACTCATCGCTTGATCAATTGTAATTTATATAATTCTATTGATCACTTTTCGATAATATCAACTTTGGATAGGTGATTTCATATGATGGTTAGATCAGAATTGTCTACCTTATCCACATTGTAAGATGTTGAAGTGTTGACAGCCATTGGGGTGTAGAAGAAGTAAAAATATTTTTATGAAATGTGCAGAAAGAAGATAAAGTACCTGAGCTATCCGCCATTTCCTCGAAAATCTGCTATAGTACATCCTCATCTTTGTTGAAGTGGTACCCTCCACAAGCGACATCATCCAATATCTGATTTTCTGAACTCAAACTCCTAAAGAAGTTAAGCACGAAGCTTGTATTTAGTATATCATGATGAGGGCACTTCTCCATCAATTCCTTGAAGTATTCCCATGCTTCGTGAATAGCTCATGGGAGATATGGTAGAAGTTTGCTATAAGTGATCTGATGAATCTCAGATTCATCACTCTAAATCTCATTTATTAAGCTCAAATTCATCAAAATCATCAGCATTTCTTCATATATTGTGCATAGTTATCTTTCATGCATGTTTTCATAAGAATTGCATTTTAGCACTAATTTTTGCATAAATAAGAAGCCAAAAATTCCAGCCAAAATTGACTTGTAAATAGCCTAACTTCCCTCATTTTTAACTCATTCATGCTAACTCCGAATGACCCAAAACCACTTCCACTGTCTACATATCACTAACAAGAATAAATGAAAAATACAAAAAAATAACCAACCGAAATAAGTGGACCGAAAACCCAAACCCTAGTTTCAGGATTTTTGGACTAAAAACCTCATATCTTCCTCATCCAGTATCTATTTTCATCCTACTCAACTTTCGAACTATTGTACATTCAATTACCTTCAAAACAAGATCAAGTTCAAGTGAATCAGAGCTCATATGTGAAAGTTTGGTTTGGCCCTCTTTTGTACATTATGTATTTTACTTGATTTTGACCTATTACTATATGTACATATTTAACTATTTGATTTTATTTCTTTTTCATTTACTTTCTTTGGTAAAATTTTTATTAAAATATACAAAATTCTAAATCAAAATAAAACCAAAATCAAAGAAATTTACTTAGTCTGTGTGCTCACAGACAGTCCGTACAAAAGTCCTCTTTTTTGTACTTTATTTTATTTCTTCATTTTCTTAATTTATAAAAATAAAAAAAAAGAGTAATGTGTAAATATTTGTCTTTGATCTTATCATATTATTTCTAGAGGTTATTTTATTTAATAATAAAAAAATACAAAACAAAAAATCAAGGTATTCTATGTACATGGAGTACCCCCAAAAATATTACTTTATGCAAATGACCTATTTTGATTTTAGTCTCTTGATGGAAGTTGTAGATCTCATTGAGATACGTATTGAAGAAAAAGTTTTTCAGTCCGAGGTCTCTAACATTAAAAAATTTTTTGAAGAAAAATTTTCATTCCGAGGTTGTTTGCTTTTTCTTTCGAATTTATCTTTGTATTTTATTTTTTGATTTTTCTGGAGCTGACATGTTGCAGCTCCTGGAATTGCCATTTGTCACCTATTTTTAGGCAATTAAAATTTTGATTTTTTTAAAAGTAAAAAATTAAACAAAGAATATTAAAAATAGAAAATAATAATAACAATAATAACGCATGCCCAAACCTCAGCCGCTTGGTCTCAAACGATCGGGCAACCGAGGCTCATCATCTTTCTCCCGCCTTTTCCCAATCGGGAGGGGGGCGCCACCGCCATTTTCTTTCCCCTTTAGGCCACCACCACTGTATCACATCACCTCCCTCTTTCCATCATTGCAACCCGACCACCATCTCTAATCTCCTCATCTCCAATCCCAATCAAGCCCCGTGAATCTAGTCACCCAATCTCCCTCTCAATCAGTTCCACTTCCTTTCCTCTTTGGGATGATTTTCGCTCCTAAATCTTGACTACCGCCATCACTCAGTCAGATCCATGTCCCTGATTTCTCGTACAACTCCATCATAGATCCTTGGCGCGAATCCATTCAGATCCATCCCCTTCCAATCCTATCGCACCGCCTCGTTCCAACAACCCATCATTTTTCAACTACCTTATCTATTTAATCCCTAGATCTGTCAGCGTAGAGAGGCATCTATCGTTACACCAGCAAAGGGGCAACCAAATTAGGAGATGATGACAGCGTCTCCGACAACCTCCTTAAGATTGGCGAGATCTGAGGAGCTCCTCCTTGACGCAACTCCGCCATAGTTTTTTGCATGCCATCGAGCCACCTCAACCTTACTCTCCCTCTCATCCACCATACATTGCCTACACACATCCAGAACTCCACCTTCATCCAAGTGACACACCGCCCTAGTGCCACTAGGTCTCCGGTCGACATCTACAATCGAGGCCTCGTCTCCGACTCCAGAATCAGCGCCTCTCTACTCGACCTCCACGACCAGCAACAAGGAGGAGCTACACCTGTCACTACTATTCGACACACTCCAGCCACACCTCTACTCCGCCTTCGTTCATGCCTTAACCGATCTCCAGCAATTAATGGAGAAGATTCGACTCCTCCAGTCCGCCTCTTCATCACTTCTCACAGGTCCACCAACGACGACTACACCGTAATACCACTCATCGATTGTGACTCCACATGTCCTCCACACTCCTCTCGTACACCGTCAGGGCTGACCCGAGGCCTCCCCACGTGAGGCGCATGCGCGGGAGGGAGAATGTGATCCATACCCCCTCCTTGGGGATTTTGCTAGAAAAACCCTCAAGGTTCTACCTTATTTTCAACCACTCCCTACCGCTCAAGGGTCACGTCTACACATGTGACCGCTTTGGAATATTGCACAAAAGACCCTCTAGGTCTCATTAATTACCATTTAGTCCCTACTATGCATCATTTATTTTATTTAATTCTTGTAATATTTCAAACAAAACCCTATCTTTATTCTATTATTTGAAACTCATTCTGGCATCATTTTATTATTTTAAAAAATTTAATTTGTTCTATAATTAATTCTTTACATTTTTGCACAAGATTTACATTTTTGTTGTATGTGGTTTTTAATAATTATTAGTCTTGTGAATAATTGCTTATTTTCCGAATCTATGCGTAGAGATTTATATTTAATTATTCAATGCTCGAAAAGTTGTGAAAAATTCATGGATAGTATAATTAATCATATTTCACATTATGCAAAAAAAATTGCTTTTGCATGCGTCATTTACTCGATCAAAATCATTTTATGGATTTCAATATTTCATTTTTATTAGGTATTAAACTCCACATTTTTAGGGTTTAGGCTTTTTTAGGATATTTCATTTAATATATCTTGGATAATTTTTTTCCTGAAAATAACTAGGTTTAATTTTTATTATAATTAATTTTTGTGATTCACCTTGTTTGCATCATTTGATTCATTAAATATTCACCGTGCATCCAAAAATTCTAAAAAGATTAAAGTGCATTTATTTCATCATAATTAACATCTTGGCCAAGTTTTGTAATTTTTGGACATCATTTGATCACTAATATTTTTTTCTAGTCCTTGAAATTGTCATATATTGGCATTTTCATCCAAAAGATGCTTAAAAATATCAAAAATATTCTGCCTCGAAAACCGTGCATGAACTTTAATAGACATTAATATAGGTTGTTCCTTTGCCTCCTCGAGTTCGACCTCAGGGCTTGCCCAAGCTAAATAAACATAAACCATTTGATTAAAATTGATTAATTAAATTAAGTGGTTAATTTCTTGATTGATTTCAATTACCCAATTACAACAAAACGACGACATTATTTTCATACGAGTAATTTATGAAAGTTATCTAAAGGTTCATCGGACTCATCGCTTGATCAATTGTAATTTATATAATACTTTTGATCACTTTTCGATAATATCAACTTTGGATAGGTGATTTCCTATGATGGTTAGATCAGAATTGTCTACCTTATCCACATTGTAAGATGTTGAAGTGTTGACAGCCATTGGGGTGTAGAAGAAGTAAAAATATGTTTATGAAATGTGCAGAAAGAAGATAAAGTACCTGAGCTATCCGCCATTTCCTCAAAAATCTGTTATAGTACATCCTCATCTTTGTTGAAGTGGTACCCTCCACAAGCGACATCATCCAATATCTGATTTTCTGAACTCAAGCTCCTAAAGAAGTTAAGCACGAAGCTAGTATTTAGTATATCATGATGAGGGCACTTCTCCATCAATTTCTTGAAGTATTCCCATGCCTCGTGAATAGCTCATGGGAGATATGGTAGAAGTTTGCTATAAGTGATCTGATGAATCTCAGATTCATCACTCTAAATCTCATTTATTAAGCTCAAATTCATCAAAATCATCATCATTTCTTCATATATTGTGCATAGTTATCTTTCATGCATGTTTTCATAAGAATTGCATTTTAGCACAAATTTTTGCATAAATAAGAAGCCAAAAATTCCAGCCAAAATTGACTTGTAAATAGCCTAACTTCCCTCATTTTTAACTCATTCATGCAAACTCCGAATGACCCAAAACCACTTCCACTGTGTACATATCACTAACAAGAATAAATGAAAAATACAAAAAAATAACCAACCGAAATAAGTGGACCGAAAACCCAAACCCTAGTTTCAGGATTTTTGGACTAAAAACCTCATATCTTCCTCATCTAGTGTCTATTTTAATCCTACTCAACTTTCGAACTAATGTACATTTAATTACCTTCAAAACAAGACCAAGTTCAAGTGAATTGGAGCTCATATGTGAAAGTTGGGTTTTGGGCCTCTTTTGTACATAATGTATTTTAGCGGTTTTTGACCTATTATTTTATGTATATAATTAACATATTTTAGTTTGTTTCTTTTTCATTTGTCTTCTTTGATAAAAGTTTTATTAAAATGCGCAAAAATCCAAATCTAAATTGAGCTTAAATTCAAAGAAACAAATTGAGTCTGAGTCTTTATTAACCACTTGTACAAAATTGGTCTTTTTCTTATTTTATTTTATTTCTTCTTTTTCTGAATTAATAAAAAGCCAAAAAAATCGATTAATGTGTAATTATTTATCTTTGATTTTACCATATTTTTTCCCGATTGTTATCTGGTTTAAAAGTGACATAAAAATTACAAAACCGAAAATTCAAGGTATTCTATGTACATGGGATACCCCAAAAATATCACTTTGTGCATTTGATCGATTTTGGTTTCGATGTCTTCATGAAAGTTGTAGATCTCATCGAGACGAGCAATTTTCGTGAAGAAACATTTTCGATTCGAGGTCATTTGTTATTTATTTTGCATTTTACAAAATCTTTATGTTTTCGAATTTTGTGGTGCTGACATGTGGCAACTCCTGGAGCCGCCACGTGTCAGCCATTTTTGGCATTATTTTGAATTAGTTTATATAAATAAAAAATAAAAAAATAAATCCATGCACGTGCGAAGCACGTGCCACCAGGCATGTGCCATGCACGTGCCGCTTGGCAGCCCTCCTTCGCCCGCCACGTGACGTTACAGGGGTCGTCCAATCTCGCTCGATCAGACGGCACCTGTGTGTCTTCGCCATCACCCCTTTCCCAATTCAGCCACCTCTGCCCCGAAATCTCTGCCCATCTCCGATCACCCTCGCCCGCGAATCTCTCGAAATCAGTCATCGCACCTCCCTCAATCCCATCTACTCCTCCATTCAAATCTCGCCTCGATCGAACCCTCGTCTCAGATCCTCTCCCTCGCAATCAAATCCCCCGCACCTCATCAGATCTCACTGACCTTCCTCGGCTAGCTTTCCTTCTCTGGCCTCCTCCCTCTCTCCTATTTAAAGACCACCGCTGACCCTCGAACGACTATCCACCGAGATGCATTTCAACGAGCTTCGGGGTGACAGACCGGGCCGCATCTTCCCCGGTGAGATCCAACATCCTCCCTGATGCCGCTGCAGCCCACGACGCTTCTCCGCCGCCTCTTCCCAGCTCTGGTGCACCGCCGTCGAGGCCACACCATCATCCACCTTCGACTTCTCCTCCGTCGAATCCCTACTCTCGGAGCTCCGCCATTCATCATCGTCAACTCCCCGTCACCAGCACGCCCAGCAATCAAGTCCACACGAGCGTCCAGGATTCATCAACTAAAGCTACACCAGTTGCCTCCAGCAGCCAACAACCGCTGCAGAGCGACGTTGACGCTCCTTCATCGGCAGACGTTTTCTTTCGCCGTCGGTCCATACTCCCTCGACTGCCTCTCCATCGAAGCCCACCGGCCGTGTGTCGGCCATTAGCAACTATCCGATCAATAGCATCGAGCAATCTGACCATCCTTCCACGCTGAACGCTCAATCAACGGATCAAACAACATCAACAGCTCAGATGGATCCTCAGCCTTGGGTCCGGACCTGAGTCCCAGACCAAGGCCGAAGCACGAGACCTCGACAAGTGGCAGCCAAGCCTACTAGCTCTCCGAACCTGCCACGACACGTGCATACCCCATAACGGCTGGAAAAACTTCAACAAGGCCCTCCTGATCTACCAAAATTGCACTTCAGACCCCATGTCACGTGCCATGCACATGATCTGGTGAACAATTGTAGAGAAGCCCCTGGAGGTCCCTCGATTGGCCGTCCAGCCATCACCAACAAGAGGGCATGTGCCACGCACGTGCCCCTCTAGAGAGTTTGCATGAAGACCGCTTGAAATATTAGTAATTACATCGAGGTCCCCTCTGCATTGCATTTTAATAATTATTTTTTTGATTGCAGAAATACCCCTGTGTTCCCCATTGAGTTTGGACCTCCACATGATATTATTTTATTATTAAAAAAATAGCATGATATTTGTAATTTAATTCTCTACATTTGGACATATTGTAGACATTTTTTGAAAGATGGTTAATTAATAATTAATTATTTTGTAGAAAATTACATATTTTGCCTATTTTGAGCTCATAAATTTGCCATTGATTAACCGTTGCTCTAAAAATTCCCGAAAAATCATATATTGTAGATTTAATTATACTTGACATTGTGCCCAAAAAGAATTGCATCTGCATGCATAGATTGCCCTGTAAAAATCATTTTGCATATTTCAGTATTTGATTTTTTATAGGTATTGAAACTTGTATTTTCGAGGTTTAGATTTTTTTGAGATCAATTACCTAGTGATAGATCTTATATAACTTTATTTCTTGAAAATATTTAGGTATAATATTTATTATAATTAAATTTTAAAAAATCATTTTATTTGCATTTAAAAATTCGTAAAAAATTAATATTGCATCTAAAAATACCGAAAAAATTACACTGCACTCATTTCATCATAAATTGCATCTGGCCAAGTTTCATCATAAAAATATTTTTCGGACATCGTTTGAGCGTAATTTACATTTTAGTCCCTAAAATAGGCTGAAATTGCATTTTGCATCATTTATTGCATTAAAAATTCTAAAAAAAAGACCGTCTCGAAAATCGCGCATGAATTTTGATAGACATAATTCTAGGTTGTTCCTTTACCTCCTTGTATTCAACCTTGGGACTCGCCTAAGTAAAATAAACATAAAACCACACAATTAAAAATTGAATAAACAATTGTGGTTATTTTCTTGACTGATTCCGATTGCCGCCTACAACGAAACGATAAAATCATCAATTATGTTCAGGCACAACAAATACAACACATCTTTTTAACAAAGCAAATTTCAGGACTCATCAGATGGCACCGTTGCCGGGGAGGCAAATAGCTTAGATTTGTGTTTTGAAAGTTTTCGTTTGATTTTCCGCATCCGGGTAGTATAACCCCCGAATTTCTCATTATAAATCCCATTTTTTAGCATTTATTTCTCTCAATTTATTTTTGATTTATTTTTGAGTCACTTTCTTACACAAATCTCTCATATTTTTCTTGCAAGGTACCCAGTGTACGTGGAGCGGTTTTTCAGGAACCGAAGCATCTTCACAGACTTCTGAAAAAGCCGCAAATAAATTAAGACCGAGTTGATTCGTGAGAGAGCGAAGAGTCTAGGTTTTAAATTTCTGCTATTTTATTTATGTAATTAATTGCTCATTTACAGCGGTGTCCGTTTGGACTCTCGTGTATGTTAAAGACCTTGAACTATTCTTGTGGTGTTGTGACCTGTTTCAATCTCCGGTGAGGGTGCGGCCTGACTTGTGTGGCGATTAGGATAGACCTGCACATACGGCTCTTAGAGCATTTTTTTTATTGTGCTCGTAGGAATTAGGCCACACATCATATTAATCTAGACTCACATAGATCATTCAACTTAGCCAAATTCAATTTAATTCTTCCCCGCTAATAGAACTTTCTGCTAGGTGTGGTTTTTCATCGGCTTGCATTCAGTTAGAATAAATTTTCAATTTCTATCTAGCATCCCACATGGAGATTGCGAGGATTCACTGTAAGTCTTCTAAAATAGCACACATCATAGTTTTTCGGGTGCATCGGGTTTTTCCGAACTTCTCCCTCTTGTTTTATCATATAATTTTAAACGAAACTGGGACTGGACGGTAGACGTGTATTTGTTCTCACTTAATTCTTCAGTGATCGCCTAATTTAAATTGGGACTATTAATTATAGCCGACTTTTAATAACCCATAAAATCAAGAATTCTTGCGGGAGAGCAACCCCAACCTTAGATTGTTTTATTTTTCTGAGTAAGCAAGAGACGACACTTAAGGCTAGAGCCCAAACCCGAATTTTCATATTGACTACTGATTCTATCAAAAACAATTAGCTACTTCTCAGTGAGGATCTACGGGTAGCCGGTAAACGATCCAGAATTCCTTAGCAGAGTGGGTGGTATAGAGGACACTGCATAAGGCTCCGTCCTCAAGTAACGAGTAGCCGTTCTACGGTTCGTACTTACTCCCATACTGGTTGAAAGTAGGTACAACTAGTCACAAGAATTCGGGCCAGTCATTACGAAAATTTTGGCACCTAACATCTTGCTAAATTTTTGCAAAGATTGATTTATCACCAACTAAAATTGAAAAGAAAATTGCCGAACTCTTACGGCTTCATCGTGTGAGTTGGTGAACCCGGGGTTTGATTTGTGTTTGCATTGGTGTACGTGAACCGATATCGAAGATCAAAAGCTGTACATTTGATAAAATTTCTTTTGACTATCCCATGCAATCATCTATCTCCTTTCCTGATTTAAACCTCATCATGGAACTCTTGCCCAAAAACTCTTACAGACCCAACACCTCATTCCTTTCAGCTCTTTAAAAAATGGCCGAATATTTATCTGAAAATCCATCAGAGCTATACTATGAAAATGAATTTGTCTTAGTTAGGCTCAAATCAACTAAATCCTCTTCTTTCAATAATCCTCCGACATTTGCGGGAGACTTTTACACGCGGATGAATTCGGCCCCCTCATTGAATTCCTATTCGAATCATCCGACCGCACATGACCACCTACCATCTTAGACTGAACTATCTTACTCTCGGTTTCTCGCCAATGAACCATTTCAAGATCAAAATCCCTTGGAGTCTCATGACTGGCAGAGAAACCACACCCAGATGGAAAGACCCACACTTAATGATCATCAGTGTTGGATTGACCATAACGATCAAATCCCTATTGAGCAACCCGGATATCACTCATTTGATCATCCTATACATACAGAAGACCACATGGATGAGATAAACACATATGCACCCTATATGACAACATAATTTGAGGATACGATCAATCATGACCATGGATGTAGACTCTACTTAAACCAGGATGACATGCCTGAGTCACGACATGTTAAGTATGAGACCTACACATTCTTGCAAAACCCTTCCACTGAGCAGCCTCGTTCCATAATTTTTGAGGAGAAAATTTTAGAAAATAATGATCATATATCAGATATTCAAAGAAATTCTCCTCTACACACCTACAAGAAAATAGAAGATGAAATTATTGAACACAAACCGACTGCTCTCATGATTGATCATGAATAGAATTTTGAGAGTGATATTTCGAGGATAAATAAAAGATTTGAATTAATAGAGGATATAATTCAAAAATTTACCAACCGATTAATCTCAATCTCTGGTGGCTCGGACATAAAATTTAATGAGGAAATGATTGGGTAGAAGGTAAAATATTTTGAGGATATTCAGAAATATGGGGACGATTCTAACAATAGCACTTCTGCATATTAATATTCCCCTAGAAATGACTATGCCTCTGATTCTTACTCTGAACATCAAAGCCCATGCTCAGCTGAGGAATACACCACATCACCACACCACACAGAAAATACCAAAAAAAATGGAATATTCGAAAATCACAAAAAAATCGAAAATCTTGAAAAATACATAAAAATTGAAGCTGAAGAAGATCTGAAGAATTTGGATCCTACTGTACGGGAAGCACTGGAAAAGAAACTGATTTTTGAACTTCCCTTTCTACAGGCCATTGAACACTTCCCTGACCTTAAATGATTTGTAATGGACAAATTAATGATCAAAAAGTCATGAAGGATTAGAACAAAGACTGAAAGACATATCTTGTAAATGGCCTCCTCCTTGGTGTTGAGGAGAAAAACCAAGAGCCGCATAGTGAAGCAGTTTCCCAGATTTGACTGCATAATCAAAGACACAATTTTCACCCATGCTCGAATTGATGACGATTCACCGATCAATATCCTCCTGACCTCTGTATTTCACGAACTCAAACTCAGACCGATTCAGAAGAAACGAGAGTTTGTTCAATTGGCTGACCGATCAATAAAGAGGCCGAGAGGAACCATTTCTATCATCATGACATTACAAGGTGCTCCACTTAAAGTAAAATTCACGATCATTGATATTGAGCATCAAGGAGAATTCACCCAGTCTCCAATTATTCTCAGAAAGCCATTTTTTGCATTAGCTAAGGCAATTATTGATTATGAGACTCAGGAAATCAATTTCACATCATTGGAAGCACTTCGATCTGACCCAGTCTTTGAGGAATCACGATTTTCTTAGGCAACCCACGAAGTCCCCGACAGCCGTAACCATGAAGCGGTAGAAGAGCCCTACCCCGATGCCATACCTGAGATAGCAGTTGTTGATGAGACTATTGTATTAGAGAATCTCCCCCCTGCTCCATTCCTAGCTGCTCTCACCATGGAGAATCGAGTATATGAATCATATGATCCGAGACTTATGCATGGGCACACCCTAGGTCAACCTACTCTGACTACATGGATTACATCAACTCGACACAGGAATGCTTCAACATCGAAGCGATTAAGAACGAACGTGCAGAAACTATTACCCCAGTATTTCAATTCTTGCGGATCTCAAAATAGATAAATCTTTCCTCTATGATCCTGAGACATATGCATGGTCGCACCCAGGGGCAACCTACTCTGAATATCTTGACCAAATCATTCCAAATCGAGAGTGCACCAACATTTAGAAGACTAAGAACAAACATGCAGGACGAATACCGACCAAGGAGAAAAAATCCAATGGCTACTCAACTGGATACTCAAGTGAACCGACACCTTCACGAAACAAGAAGAAGAAAGTCACCTTTGACCTTTCGTAAGAGGAATATAGTTGATGATCCCTCATCAGGTACGGAAAAGGTATTCTACATGAGTGAAGTCTATTCGACAGCTCTAAAGCCATATCTTCGCAAGGATACAAAATTCGATTCTCGTTGGACAACTCCCGTTCCTAACTACTATTCCTCCAAAGCTGATGCTCCTTCCCTCTTCAAGTACACTGGAATTATTTCTTATGAGCTGACTGAGATCGGCACTTCCGAGTATTCATCCGAGGACAAACCGCTTGATCCCAAGAAGGAACGAATTTTGAGGAAATAACAGAAGAAACAAAAAGACCAGAATATTTGGAGTATGTCCACTTTCGAATACTACTCCTCCGAGGATAATTCCGATGATGGATATCTTTCATCTGACTCAAACACTTCATCCACTATCCATCTTGATTTTTCTGAGGATGACACTGATAATAGTTGGGAATCATATGCTTCATCTCCATCTCATTATTCCGATCTCCCATCGCAGTCTCACAAAAAGATCTGCCGAAACTGCCTTAATCATCGGCTACCCTCCCTCCCTACCAACCACATTGGTATCCTTGTACAGCTTCTTCCTATACCTAGGCCAATGCCTAAGTATATGGGGAGACCGATGCCATCTATAGATACCATTCTTCTCCTATCTCCCCCTCGCTCCATTTCCACCCTTCTCTTAGGCTGACCAAAGCCTAAGTATAGGGGGAATTGATGCCCTTCTGTTTATACTCTCATCATTCACATACCCCGATCACTTCATTTTTCCCGCTCTTCTTCTATACTTATACTATTCACAGTCTAAGTATAGGGGGTGGTTCTGTAAATTTTGTTTTTGTTCTTTTTCTTTTCCTTTTTCACTCTCTTAATATTAGCCTGAGCTATGTCTTCTTTACGTTTCTTGTGCTCTGAGGACACAACACTCGCTAAGTGTAGGGGGGTCTGTATATATACTTTATATATATTACCCATATCTCGTACTTACGCGTAAGTCTCTACGTATTTGCAGGGTGGGTAATTAATTCAAAAAAATAAAAGAAAAGAAAAAAAGTTTTGCTACTAACACTGACTGTGCCCAAAATTTTTGAAAAAATGGCTTCTTATTCATTTTTGAAAAAAACCCAAAAAAATCACAAAAAAATCACAAAAAGAAAAAATGTGTCTGCATTTCACACACCTACACTTCATCCAGCATAGCATTCATTCGCATCTGTGAAAAGTCATTGGGTCCTGGAATTGACCTTAATCCACCTAAATTTCAGAGGAACTTCACAGAGAAATAGGATTTTAGAAGATTCAGGTCTTTGACTTAATTCTTTGAGTTCCACATGACAATGTGCAACGTTTGACTCTTAGTGTCTAACCTGGTCTCTTCATTCTGGGTGCAACTCTGGAATAGGAAATTAATTTGTACTCTCGCACTATGCATTTAGCTCAACTCAGATGGGATGTTGGAAGACTATGTGAGTTTCTTTTCTGGTAGCGTGGAAATCTAAAGACCAGAGTACGGGTTGAAATAAAGCTTCGGAAATGGGATGGATGGCTGGGCACAATTTTTTCTAAGACCCCAAAAAATGTACGGAAACAAAAAGATTCTATATCCGTAGGGGCACAACATGATCCAAGCAGAACCACCAAAAATTTCAAATACAAAGAAGCATTCTACTAAATAAATATCTGACCAAAAATGTCCAAGCTTCAAGAAAACCTACAGATCTTGGTGGGAGGATACACTGGCCATCTTCACAAGGAGAGGTGACTACACTGGCTACCCTTCAGTTCTTTTCTCCTTCTTCTAACTTCTCCCCCAATTCGATTGTGAACACAACGCGACAGACCTTAGAAGGAAATACCTGACTCCCCGAGCAGACTTACTAGAGAGGAGAGGAGCATGGTAGTCTGGCATTTTAGATGGGAAGAGCTAAAACCTTTTCTCACACATGAGTCGGATGTTCAATGTTCATAGGGTATACTTTGGGAAGATGATTGATCTAAGATGACTTCTGAGCCGAAACTGTAGCAATGATGTGTAGAACTTGAGGGCTGTTGATTTTAAAATTCTAAGTCTCACAGATGATCCGCCACACTAATAATCCAAAGGTCGAGTCTAGTTTCACTTTCACCATCAGGTCATGGTCTTGGTATGGAACCCAATCTCACTTTACTTCATGGCATTTCTTTTTGATGCTCAGGGACAAGCATGGTTTAAGTATGGGGGAAGATGAATCTCAGATTCATTACTCTAAATCACATTTACTAAGCTCAAATTCCTCAAAATCATCAGCATTTCTGCATCTATTCTGCATAAATAGCTTTCATGCATGTTTTCATAAGAATTGCATTTTAGCACTAATTCTTGCACAAATAAGAAGCAAAAAATTACAGCCAAAATTGACCTGTAAATAGCCTACCTGCCCCCATTTTTAGCTCAATCATGCTGACTCTGAATGACCCAAAACCACCTCCACTGTGTACATATCACTAACAAGAATAAATGAAAAATAAAAAAATAACCAGCCCAAATAAGTGGACCAAAAACCAAACCCTAGTTTCAAGATTTCCAGACTAAAAACTTCATATCTTCCACATCCAGTTTCTGTTTTAATCCTACTCAACTTTTGAACTATTGTGCATTCAACTACCTTCAAAACAAGACCAAGTTCAAGTGAATCGGAGCTCATATGTGAAAGTTGGGTTTTGGGCCTCTTTTGTACATCTTGTATTTTAACGGTTTTTGACCTATTATTTTATGTACATAATTAACCTATTTTAGTTTGTTTCTTTTTCATTTGTCTTCTTTGATAAAAGTTTTATTAAAATGCGTAAAAATCCAAATCCAAATTGAGCATAATTTCAAAGAAACAAGTTGAGTCTGAGTCTTCATTAACCACTTGTACAAGGTTGGTCTTTTTGTTATTTTATTTTATTTCTTCTTTTTCTTAATTAATAAAATCCCAAAAAAATGATTAATGCACAATTATTTATCTTTGATTTGACCATATTTTTTCTGGATTGTTATCTGGTTAAAAAATGACATAAAAATTACAAAACCGAAAATTCAAGGTATTTTATGTACATGGGATACCACAAAAATATCACTCTATGCATTTGATCGATTTTGGTTTTGATGTCTTCATAAAAGTTGTAGATCTCATCGTGACGAGCAATTTTCATAAAGAAACTTTTTCGATTCGAGGTCATTTTCTATTTATTTTGCATTTTACAAATTCTTTATTTTTTTCAGATTTTGTGGTGCTGACATGTGGCAGCTCCTGGAGTCGCCACATGTCAGCAATTTTTGGCATTATTTTGAATTAGTTTTTATAAAAAAACTAAAAAAAATAAATCCATGCATGTACGAAGCACATGCCACGAGGCACATGCCATGCACGTGCCACTCGCCAGCCCTCCTTCGCCCGCCACGTCACATTACACGAGCCGTCCGATCTCGCTCGATTAGACGACACCTGTGCGTCTTCCCCATCACCCCCTTTCCCAATTCAGTCATCGCCGCTCGGGAATCTCCAAATCAGTCGTCGCACCTCCCTCAATCCCATCTCCTCCTCCAATCAAATCTCTCCCCGATCGAACCCTCGTCTAAGATCCTCTCCCTCGCAATCAAATCCCCCGTACCTCGTCAGATCTCGCCGACCTTTCTCGGCTGGCTTTCCTTCTCCGGCCTCCTTTCTCTCTCTCTCCAACTTAAAGACCACCACCAACCCTCGAACGACCATCCACCGAGACACACTTCAACGAGCTCCGGGGTGACAGACCGGGGCTCCATCTTCCCCAGCGAGATCCGACGTCCTCCCCTACGCCGTTGCAGCCCACGGCTCTTCTCCGCTACCTCTGCCCAGCTCCGGTGCACTGCTGTCGAGCCCACACCATTGTCTACCTTCGACTTCTCCTCCGTCGAATCCCTACTCTCAGAGCTCCGCCATTCATCATCGTCAACTCCCCGTCGCCAGCATGCCTAGCAATCAAGTCCACACGAGTGTCCGGGCTTCATCAACTAAAGCTACACCAGTCGTCTCCAGCAGCCAACAACCACCACAGAGCGACGTTAATGCTCCTTCATTAGCAGACGTTCGTTTTCGTTGCCGATCAACACTCCCCCGACCGCCTCTTCATCGAAGCCCTCCGGCCAAGTGTCGAGCATCAGCAGCCGTCCGATAAATAGCATCGAGAAATCTGACCGTCCATCCACGCTGAAAGCTCAATCAATGGATCAAACAACATCAACGGCTCAGATGGATCCTCAGCCTCGGGTCCGGACCTAAGTCCCAGATCAAGGCCAAAGCACGAGACCTCGACAAGTGGCAGCCAAGCTTACCTGCTATCTGAACCTACCACGGCACGTGCATACCACGTTACGGTTGAAAAAACTTCAACAAGGCCCTCCTGATCTACCAGAATTGCACTTCAGTCCCCATGACACGTACCATGCACGTGATCTGGTGAACAATTGCAGAGAAGCCCTCGGAGGTCCCTCGATTGGTTGTCCAGCCCTCTGGAGATTTTGCAAGAAGACCCCCTGAAATATTGGTAATTATATCGAGGTCCCCCTTGCATTGCATTTTAATAATTATTTTATTTAATTGCAAAAATACCCTTGTGTTCCTCCATTGAGTTTAGACCTCTACATGACATTATTTTATTATTCAAAAAATAGTATGATATTTGTCATTTAGTTCTCTACATTTGGACATATTGTAGACAATTTTGTGATCGAGGGTTAATTCATAACTAATTATTTTGTGGAAAATTACATATTTTGCCCATTAATCTCTTAAATTTGCCATTGATTAGCCGTTGCTTTAAAAATTTCAGAAAAAACAAATATTATAGAATTAATTGTACTTTACATTGTGCCCAAAATGAATTGCATTTTCATCCGTAGATTGTCCTTTAAAAATCATTTTGCATATTTCAGTATTTGATTTTTAATAGGTATTGAAACTTGTATTTTCAAGGTTTAGGATTTTTTTGAGATCAATCATTTAGTGATAGATCTTAGATAATTTTATTCCTTTAAAATATTTAGGTTTAGTATTTATTATAATTAAATATTGAAATTCTTTTTGTTTGCATTTAAAAAATCATAAAAAAATTCATATTGCATCTAAAAATCCCAAAAACATTACAGTGCACTCTTTTCATCATAAATTACTCTTGGCCAAATTTCATATTTTTCGAACATCTTTTGAGCATAATTTACATTTTAGTCCGTGAAATAGGCTGAAATTGCATGTTGCATCATTTATTGCATCAAAAATTCTAAAAAACAGACCGTCTTGAAAACCGCACATGAATTTTGATAGACATAATTCTAGGTTGTTCCTTTGCCTCCTTGTATTTGACCTTGGGACTTACCCAAGTAAAATAAACATGAAACCTCACGATTAAAAATTGAATAAATAATTGTGGTTATTTTCTTGACCGATTCTAATTGCCGCCTACAACGAAACGACAAAATCATCAATTGTTTTCACGCACGACAAATACAACACATCTTTTTAACAAAGCGAATTTCGGGATTTGTCATGATCGCATCTAATTCAATCATCCGAGAGGGTAGTACTTGCTAACGAATGCTGATCTCAACTCCTTCTAGGATGTGACTACTCTTCCTAAATTGTTGATCCAATACAATGCCTTGTCCATAAGGCTGAAAGGGACGGTTGTCATCTTTACTACCTCTAATGGGATATTAGGGTAGTGTACGGTACTGCAATATGGTTGAATTGCTGGAGGTGAATATATGGTTCCTCATTGATATTTCCATGGAATATGGGGAGTAATGGTAAAACCTAGTGCTTAAGCTCGAAATGCCCATGAACCACATGTATCTAAATCATGAGAAGGAGATATCAATACTTCTCTAAAGCATGATATGTAACCAACCTCTTGATGCAGATCCTCTACACAAGAATAGAGATTCGAAGGTGACATATAGTTAGGTCAAATAGTCGACCTAACGAGGTTGAGATAAGCAAGACCTATGTCGTATACTATCACAATATATGCACACACCCTCTTACCAGAGACAAATGGAATGCTATATGTCTAAGTATATACATTTGGTAGATCGATAAGTTGATGGCCTAATCAAGGTCTATACACCAACGACTGGTGTGCATACAAGGGCATATGAGTAATATGATATCTCAAAGGGAACATATAGGTTAACTTGTGAACTAGAAGACATGAGCACACTCACGAGGCATTGGGACCAATCAAATTCCATGACTGGTCATCTTACTTTGGAAGCATGACAAGATTTTATAGATATGATATGCTTTTGGAAAGCATATGGTCGATACCAACTCCCAATGACCGAATGAGAAACTTATTGATAAAACCCTAAAGAAGACACTATCAAATTGATATAAATCTTCGGGTTTATTCTAGGTCTTCTAATATGCAGGATGTACGGGTAGTAGGAATACTCGATGGTGGTGTGATCATAAATGATTATATAACCATGACGCTTCCATTCCAAGGGAGTGATGAAACATGTCTGGATTTTAGTGACTTCACTCAGTGGAGAAATCTGATCTTAGTCTAGGTATTGGAAATTGATCTGAATGTTATTCAAATGCAATGAGATTATCAATATCTTTGAGAGGTCCCTGAGATCTGGATTTGATATATGATCTCACCATCTAAGTCACTATACATGGAACGTATAATCGCCATGTCCTTATCTCCAAGTATCAACGAAGAAAGCATATTATTCTTGAAAGAGTTCAAGAAAAATTCCATTGATGCATTGTATATTTGAGTATATACTTCAATTACTTCAATTTGCAGACAAATCTGTCAAGAGGACCAAGGCATTACTGAAGGACATTGTCGTCACTATCCAGGACCTCAAATTCTTCATGGACTTCGTCGGGTTGGACATGGAGATCCCTAAAAGCATGACAGATGCCCCGATCATATTAGGCCGACCTTTCCCAGCGACAACAAAAGTTGTGTCTGATCATGATAACGGGAAGGCATACTTTCGTGTTCAGGGCAAAAGAATACAAAGAAAGACAATTGAAGAACTGAGAGATGAAAATTCAACCATCATAGAGCAAATGACAGATGCAACGTCAAACATCCACCATGAGTGTGACTTCGTCATGACAGATGATGAAGTAGTTTGGGCAGATGAGGATTCACGAGCTGTAGTCACATCTTCAGAGTTAGCAGATTTTACAGATGCCAGCTGGCAAGAGTACGAAGAGTGTATTTTTGGAACAAGATACAACATAGGCTAGAGATGACAATTCGGATGACGAAGCATATTATATTTCTTATCATACTGATCCCTAATACTTAGACACAGATTTTGACTAGTAGGATTTTGATGAGTATCTACCGTATTTGATGTCTATAGAGCCTACAGCCAGGATGTAGACAGTGCTAGTGAAGTTGATAGAGACATAATAGGGCCATCTTCGTCGAGTTCAGAGACACAGAGAGAGTTTTCACATTCAGATCTGGTAGCTTTCACACAAACAATTCAGATGCTAGATTTATCAGCTCCTACATGCCCTGAATTTAAGACCTTGCCATAGAGAATTAGGTACATGTTCCTTGTAAGAGAGCCAGATACGTTTCCAGTCATTATCTCAGTAGATTTGGATGATGACCAAGAATCTCGTTCGATGGATGTTCTTTAGAGAAACCGCAGGGCAATTGGTTGGTCTGTAATAGATCCCACGGGATAAGTTTGGCTCTGTGCTCCCACCATATCTATCTCGAGGATGGTGCCAAGCCATCTCATGAGTTTCAACATAGGGTGAATACGAATCTTCGAGAGGTGGTTATGAAGAAAATATCCAAGTGGTGGAGCACTATTTTTATCCACCCCATCATTGACTTCAAATGGGTCAGTCCATTACTTGTGGTACCCAAAAAAATGGGTATCACTATAGTTATGAAAGAGGACGGAGAGGAGATTGCTACTTGTGTACCCACCTTTAGCGGGTCTGTGTGGACTACAGACGATTGAATCGGGCCACTAAGAAGGATCACTTCCTGCTACCATTCATTGATCATATTATTGAGAGATTACCTGAGAAGAGTCACTGCTGCTTTCTTGATGGGTACTCGGGGTACACTCAGGTGGCCATTGCGCCCTAAGACTAGGACAAAATGACATTTACATGTCCGTTTGGGACGCATGCTTTTAAACAGATGCCCTTTGGACTATGTAATACCCCAGCTATATTCCAAAGGTGCATCATTTCCATCTTGTAGGACATGGTGAGTGACTGTTTAAAGGTCTTCATGGATGATATTTTGATCATTGGCGACGGCTTTGATGCTTGTCTTTCTTGCCTAGACTGTGTGCTTCAGCGATGCATTGAGGTTAACCTTGTTCTTTCTTAGGAGAAGAGTCATTTTATGATGACCCAAGGGATGGTCCTTCGTCACATCAACTCCAACAGGGGCATGGATGTCGATCCGACCAAGGTGGATATCAGCAAGAATCTCAGTCCTCCATCCAATTTGATGCAGTTGCGGTCTTTTATGAGAGAAGGCAGTTTTTACCGATAGTTTATCAGGACTTCAATTGTATTGCCCGATTGCATACTCATCTTCTCACAAAATATACCAAGTTCCTCGTAGACAATAAGTATCTTTCGTCATTTGAGACTCTCAAAAACCTAGTTGTCTAGGATCCTATCCTTCAGCAATCTGATTGGTCTCTCCCATTAGAGATCATGACAGATGCCCCATATTTTACCATAGGGGCTGTTTTAGGATAGAGGAGGTATGGTTTACCTTTTACCATAAACTACGCTATCAAGACTTTGGATGTCGCCCAATAGAACAACATTATTACAGAGAAAGAGGTGCTAGCAGTTGTCTTTGCTTTGGATAAATTCAGATCTTACATTCTTGGATCTAGAGTGACTATATACACTGATCAAACTGCCATTCAATACGTAATGGATAAGAAGGACACCAAGGCACGATTGACTAGATGGATCCTTCTACTCTAGGAGTTTGATATTGAGATTAAGGATAAGCCTGGAGTCAAGAATGTTGTGGTGAATCACCTCTCCAGATTAAGGCTTCTTGAGGATTCAGAGACAACCACACATATTACTAAGACATTCCCAGATGAGTTGATTCTTGCTATCATCTCTCTCCATCGGTATGCTGACATTGTGAACTATATTGTTTCCAAGAAAGTTCTACAAGGTAGGACCAGGCAGCGACCTGAGACTTTCCTCACGAAAACCAAGTCGTACCATTGGGAGGATCCCACCTTTACCACGAGGGAGGGGATAGTGTCTAGCAACGGTATATTCCTCAAGAGGAGAACCACATTGTCCTCACCTATTGAGACAAGCTTGAGGTAGGAGGACATCACTCAGGGAGAAGGATAGCACAAATGGTTCTCCAATCTGATCTTTGGTGGCCAACACTCTTCAAGTATTCAAACGAATTCGTGAAGAGGTGTACTGACTGTTAGAGAATGGGTAGTTATGATTATAGAGACATGATGTTGATGCAACCCATTCACTTTTATCAGGTTTTTGATGCATGGGGTATTGATTTTATGTGCCCATTCCCGAAAAGTCAGGGGTTTGAGTACATTTTTATAGTTGTAGATTATGTGAGTCATTGAGTTGAGTCCATCCCCGTCCAAGCCACTGATGGGGGGACTATTTGCAGATTTCTTCGGAAGAATATCATATCACGGTTCGAGATCCCTAGAGTTCTAATTTCTGGCGAGGGTACTCATTTCATCAATGACAATGTAAGGGCCTTGCTAACGAGTTTAGCATAGACCATAGAGTTGCCACTCCATATCATCCACAGACGAATGGTCTTGCTAAGGTTTCTAACCTAGAGATCTAGACGATATTGCAGAAGGTTGGTCCCCCAGACCGAAAGGATTGGTCGCAGCTTTTGGACTCGGTCTAATGGGCCTATAGGACACCCTTCAAGACTCCTTTAGGTACATCTCCATTTTGACTCATTTATGTCTTGCCATGGCACTTACCTGTTGAGATCAAGCACAAGTCACTATGGTCAATCATAAATATATTATTGGATCCACTGAGTGTAGAAGATCAGAGGAGAGCAGAGTTGACAGCCCTGGAGGAGCTTAGAGATACAACCTTTTTGAGTAGCTTATACTGCAATCATAGAGTGAAGATATGGTATGATTCACACGTTAGCCATAAGAAGTTTGAGCCGAATCAGAGAGTATGGCTATTTGACGCTAGATTAAGATTATTTCCAAGGAAGTTGCAGAGTAAAGTGACGGGACCGTATCTAGTTAGAAAGGTGCATGACAACAACAGTATTTACATATCTGAGTTGTCTTTTGAGTCCACATTTCAGGTCAACGGTCAATGCCTGAAGCCTTTTCTTGATCATAACCCATTGATTGTCGTTGTTGCACTGATTCATTTTGTATAAGATACGTTCTTTGATTCTCATCGTATACATATCATACCTGATTTACACTTTAGTTCTGCCTCTTTATATATCTGTGTTGTCTATTGTATTTATTCATTCATCTATTTTTGTTTAGCACCCTAGGTCTCTCTTAGGGTTTTGTTATACTTAGGGTGGTGTTGAACTTGTGCTGTTCATATATCTGTTTGTTCTATTACCTCTATTTTGTTTCCTATACTTAGGGATATCTGACCCTAAGTATAGGGGAGGTAATATCTATTTTTCACTTCCTTGAGTGCTCCTTCACTTGTCCCTCAAATGTTGATATTTTTTTCTATACTTAGTGATATTTTACCCCAAGTATAGGGGGGACATGTTGACTCGTTTATTTCACGTACATTCTCTTCCTTGGTCTTCCCCGCTTGTACAATCTTCTATACTTAGGATTATTTGATCATAAGTATAGGGGGGATCACCGACTTGTATTCATTTCATTTGTTATTCTTTGAGTCATTGTAGTGTAGGATTCTTTTCACTTTTCTATACTTAGCATGAGTTATGTCTTCTTTTATCGCTTTTTGATCACTATGAGGACAAAGTTCGAGCTAAGTATAGGGGGTATCATATATATTGTAGGGATTTTATCACTTGTGCCCCTCCGAGATATCGCAATATCAGTTATGCCCCTATCTTTTTGGTAATATCAGTTGTACCCTTCAAAACTTGCTAATTTATCACTTGTTCCCCTCGGGTTAATGACCGTCCATCCACAGTGCAAACGGACGTTAACTTTAAGGACATATGCGGAATTAATTTTTTTAAAAAAGTTATTTGGTCATTGTATACCCTCTTCTTCTTCCTCCTCTTCCCATCCTCTTCCTCCTCCTCCAACCTCCTCCTCTCCGCCCCCGCCCCTGCCCCGCGCCGCCAAGCTCTGCCTTGAGCTCCCATCCCCTCCCCGACGCCGGACGCCACCCCCCCGCCCGCGTCTCGCCGACGCTCCAGCGACCGTGCTGCGAGGCGGCACTCCGCACGCCACGCCTGCAAAGCCGCTTTCTCCTCCCCCAGCCATTATACCTGCACCCCTTGTAACTGTCGCACCCCCTCATTTCTATCTCCCCGTAAGCCCCCGATGGCTCTAATTCCATAAAGGGGAGGAAGAGGTTGCAGCTAATGGGGAACCCATCTGGGTAGCTTCAGCTCCAGCCACGAGAACCCATCACCGGAGCTTCACACTCCGGCAAACCCATTCAGGCTTCAAGCTGTATACCTAAATCTAGGTCGACCACCACCTTCCTATCGTATTCTCTGTCATCCATTCGACGCGGGTATCGCCGACACCGCCTCCGAGCATCCAAGCTTGGAACTCCAGCGCAAGCACCACGGATGACAGCCGCATCTCCTTCCTGACAGGGCATCCTCCATGGCGTGCGCCTTCCTCGCGATCACCACGGGGCTCACGAGGCTCTCGTCTTCGAATTCGTGATCCAGGCTGCCATCCAGGGAACCCATCTGCGCAGTGGTGACATCGAGAACATGTTGCACCAATCAAGATCGAAGCTCATGATAAATCTCTGCTTCCTTCTTTAAAGAAAACCAGATTCAAGAACAGGGAAGGTGGGTTAATTACCTCGAGGTGAGAGTGGATCATGGTTAAATTTGGTTGTTGGTTTTTACCCATCTCTTGAATCAAGAGATTACTGTGAGGAACCAACTCGCAATGAGATCCAGAGCATAACCGCGGGATTAAAAGGAAATTATGGGTTTGGTTACTATGTATCTATGAGGAGGAGAGGAGAGTTGACGGTTGACAAAGGAGGGTGCAGTTATGGGTTCAGAATCAACACACGAGATCGCCTTCCTCGCGATCGCCGCGGGGCTCACGAGGCTCCGGACGCCCAGCTCCGCCTTGAGCTCCCATCCTCTCCTCGGCGCCGGACGCCACCCCCGCCGCCCGCATCTCGCCGACGCTCCAGCGACCATGCTGCGAGGCGGCGCTTCAAGCCGTATACCTACATCTAGGTCGACCACCACCTTCCCGTCGTATTCTCTGTCATCCCTCCGACGCGGGTATCGCCGACACCGCCTCCGAGCATCCAAGCTTGGAATTCCAGCGCAAGTACCACGGATGACAGCCGCATCTCCTTCCTGACAGGGGATGCTCCCCTCCTCTGCGCCTTAGCACGTGGGACCGTGCACCGCCCTCAGTCCAGAACCACCACGCTCGACCTCCGCGGTGCCGCCGTCCTCCATCGCCCCAGATCTAGGAGGAGGTTTAGCAAGAAGAGGGGCTGACCATAATACCCCTCTTAACCACACCATGATTTGAGTAAACTATGGTTATTTCAATTTTTTGACGGTCAATCTGACGGAAGGGCATAACTGATGACGGAGAAAGAAGTAAGGGGCACAACTGATATTATCAAAAAGATAGGGGCATAACTGATATTGCGATATCTCGGAGGGGCATAAGTGATAAAATCCCTATATTGTATATATACATTAGCCATAACTCATACTTTCATGTTAATAATATGGCTAGTACTTTTAAAATTGGAATAAAAATATTTTGAAAAATGTTTGCAAAACATTTGTAAACTCTTTTGTAAAATGCTTTGTAAAATATTTATAAAATCCTTTGTAAAATTATTTTTTAAAATATTTTGTAAAAATGTTTGCAAAATTGTTTTATTTGTAAAATGTTTGTAAATTATTTTTTTGGGTTTTTTACACCCATAACCCTGAGTAATTCCATAATTACATTGATAACCCTATATAATCGCGAATTACATAAGGAACCCTAAGTAATGGTTAACGTTTACGTAACATGACCCTGTGTTCTCCTTCGTCTATTCTCCATGTTATCCTTGATGGAATATGTCGAATTTTGATGATTTTACCCCTTAAAATGAATTATATTTACAAAATAGGCCATTGATCTAACAACGACCCACCTCCCACCTCCCCTTCTTCCCCACACCGAGCTCCTGGAAGCTCCCCCCTGTGGAAGCCCGGCTGCGCTCCTCCTCTTTCCCTGCATCTAGCTCCCACCGGCCACCACCCTCTCCCCTCCCTCCCCACCAACTTTTCCCCCTCTTACTTCACCTTCGCCCTCTACTCCCTCCGCGTCCCCTCCGCCGCCTCCACCCTCTTCGACTTCGTCACCTCCCGCAGCCACTAACGCCACACCTCAACCACCTACCACCTCATGCTCTGGATTCGTGTCTCCCACCACCGCTTCACCAGCGTTGACTCCCTCGTCGATGCCATCCTCTTCGGTGCCTGTCCTGAAGCCAACCGCTATCTCTTCCATGACATCGTCAGCTTCTTCTACGCCCGCAACCACCTCTTATATGCCCTCAACGTCCTCAACCCCATAATCCACCTCGGTGACGATCGTGCCCCCACTGACGAGACCTACAACGTTGTCCTTGATGCGATCCTCCGCCATTTTGACCTATCAAAATCGCTATTTGTGTGAAGACGCTCGGTCAAGAATCTCATGCAGATGATGGTGGAGTCTGGTGTGCAACCCGATGCGAATGTGATGGACCCCGTAGTCAGTGCTTATGTGAAGTATGGGGAGGTGATGGTGTCCTTATGGTGTGTGATGAAATGTCACAGTGTCGGTTGAGCCTAGGGAGAAGGCTTACGGGTGCTTGATGGAGGGGGTAGTAAACGAGGGGAGAGTGGATAACGGATTGAGCCTGTTGGGGGAGATGGGGGGAAGGGGTTCGTGCCAAGGGATTGGGGCTATTGGGGGAGATGGGGGGATGGGAGGAGGAGGAAGAAGGGGAGCGGTGACCACGACCTAGAAGAGGAAGACAGGGAATGGGGCGAGGTGGAGGAGAGGAGGGTGGAGGGCAGAGGCGGAGCAGCGGTAATGAGAGTGAGGGGGAAGGCGTTGGGGAAGGAAGGGGGAGGGAGTAAGGTTAATTTTTTATTTTTTTTTTAATTTTTTAATTGTTGTAGGATACATCATGGATTAGATTAACCAAATGATATGGTTGGGTTAATGGAGAATGTAACATAGGTTATGGGTGTGAGATGGAGTGACTATCTAGGGATTCTCGCGTAATTCACGATTTCACAAGGTTATGATTGTAAATACAAAATTACTAAGGGTTGTGGGTTTAAAAATACCTTATTTTTTGTATCGATTATGTATATTGTAAAATATTTGTAAAATATTTGAAAATAAAAATGTTTGCAAAAACAATTTGTACAATTATTTATAATTTATTTGTAAAAACCATATAAAAATGTTTTTGAAAAATGAAGTGTAAAATAGTTTGTAAAATAATTATGTAAAATGTTTTGTAAATTTTTCTTTTCATGTGGGATATAATTTATGGGGTATTAAAATTATTTTTGTATATACGTTTACACTAAAAACACAAATATACCCCTAATTCTTTGTAAATATATATCCTTAACAAAGCCGGTTTGAGATCTTATAAATAAAATCCACTAAGTATTATGTATAGATCTCGTATAATGCTTTTTGTATAAAATATGTGTAAATATGTACAAAGTTTTGTAAATGATTGTAAACACTTTCTTTTCTTTTCATTCTTTTTCAAAATACCTAAAAATTTGAAAAATTAAAAATTCTATAAAATTTTGCATATCTTGAAAAATTCCTACAAAAAGAAGTTTTTGTAAATACATGTATTTGCATGTGCATGTGCATGTTTCAGAATAATTGCTGACATTTAAACTAGTCTAGAATAAAATTGAAGAATGGAGCTTGGTTAAAACCTTAATCCACTTAACTTTAGAGGAAGTTATAGGATTTGGACTTGAGACTTTTTAGGTCTAGCGACTTAATTTTTTGAGTCCACAAGGCTATGTTTACATGTTATCTTGATTGGTCTAAGTAGAATATTTTGAGGCATGAATGACCCCTACAGACAGTGGTTTGACTTGGACACACACTTTTCACGTACCTCAACACGGATGAGGTGGTGAGGAGCAGAATCCTTTGACTTGGAATAGCATACATGTGTGTAACAACTAGTGGAAACACTCACCCTCGTCTAGGGAGAGTAGGGCATCTCAACCTGATCTAGTGGCGACAATTTCTAACGACAAGACGTAGTGGGTTGCAATAATGTTTCAAAAGAGGGATAGTCTACTAGATCAAGAAGAAAAACTCCTTATGTACATGCTGCACATGTTGTACGTATGTTAAGAAAATGCAAAAACTCCAAAAAAGGGGACATGGCTGATTGAAAATTAAATGTTTGCCGAAGTGTACATAGAAAAATACGCAAAGCTTATGTGATACAAAGTCTCATCTCATGAAACCTTGCAGCTGGAGTCCTGGCTACGCTGGTCAAGCTCCACGAGATACGTGGCTACACTAGCTATGGTCCATTCTCTTCTTTCCCCATCTTCTTGAGTTTGTTGTACTTGAACTTAGAAGGGAATACCCCGCTCCTCGAGGAAAGAGTTACTAGACCGAGGGACTATAGTTACCTTGTTGAGGGAGGTTGTTTCTTTGCAACTTTTTATGTGGGGAGCTATATTCCACATACACCGTACAAGTATATATCATAATCATAAGAGTTTGCGTATGTAGACTTGTTATGACTTGACTGTTGAGGCAACTTGACCATAGAAATGTGGAACTTAAGGGTTGTTGAGTCTTAAATATGTTTCCTAATAAGGTTCCACCAAACTAATAGTCCAATGGTCTGACCAAGCTCCATACTTTAATTTTATGAAGATAAGTTTAATAATCACCATTAATTCTCCTTTCTTCCTTTTTCTTTTCTTTATTTTTTTACATTTTTTCAATCAAGTGTTTGCTAAGGGACTAACAAAGTTAAAGTATAGGGGGATGATGAATCCATAATTCATTATTTTTATTCTTTTATTTTAGCCAAATTCATTAGCCAAATATTTCTAAATATGTGTTAAAATCGATAAATTGTCATTCACCATGAGTTTGTTACTAATGTATAATTAACATTTATTTTTCTAAAATAAACAAATAAGATAATAAAAAGAAATAAAATAAAAAGATGGTTGTAATTATTTAATAAGTACATACTGACTTGAACCCCGAGAACAGGTCAATGATTGACGTAACCGACAAAGGAAAAAATAGGGAGAGATAGGGCCCTCATTTATCCAAAATTCCAATTGGAAATATCATCTACTATTTATTCTATATTTATTTTGTAAATACTCTTCACTATTCTCCTGTATATATCTTTGTACTATTTACTAATAAAATTATCTCAAAGTAAGTTATTTTCTCAATAAAACCTATCAATAGTAGGGTGATGTAAATAATAAAAGTAATTGTAACATCACCACGTAAATTAATTAAAAGAAAACTAATTAGTTATTGTGTAAATATGTCAAAAGCATGCATAATGTCTATAATACTATATTTATTTAACATTAATAAATAAGTTAAAAAACAAATAAAATTATATTTATATGCCTTAAATTATTTTGTAAATAAATAAAACATAAAATATAATGTACTTTTGTAAAAATAATAAAATAAAAATATGTAAATATTGTATATAGCTATATTATAATGTATATATTAATGTATAATATATATAACTTAATATATCATTATTAAATTTATTAAAAATCATGATAAATTAGTTTATTAAACATCCAACAACTTTCATTTTTGTCATTGATTATTTCAAAATCATTTACTATTTTATTTTAAATTATCCATATTTACTAAAAATCGGATTTTGTGATTGGTCAACCTGGGTCCGTTGACCCAGATCAACCTCCTCTCTTCCTAGGTCTGACTCGACTAAAGCCTCACCGTATCTCCATTTTCCATTTCTCTAGCCCGGATCCGATTATCTTTATCTCGAATCTTACGCTTGAATATTTGCCTTGGATCCTCGAACTTCGTGGATACCTAAGACTCATAGGATCTTCCTCGGCTAGCGAGGTTTTTTCTCGAAGATTCCAAGCACTTGGGAACCCTATTAAAAATCTCCTTTCCCTATCGTGCATGGAAGTTTGCTCCTCGCTTCTCTTTTCCTCCACAAGAACCTGTAGGGTAGTGATAGTTCTTTGTTGGACCTTCTTGGAGCTCAAATCGATGATCGATTGAGCTAAACCGCTTCGTGACCACCTCCTTTCTTCGCCTTCCCACCACCCATCACCAGGTGGATTCATTTCATTTCTTTTTAGTTTATTTTTCTTACGATTTCATATCTACACCGCCATCCACCGTGTCAATGCTCCATCTCCAACATCTACCTGTATGGATCGACTTGCCCGCTCACACTTCATCTTCCGTCACACTTTTATCACCCCAAATCTCGCTCGTCAGAGCAATATTAGGTCCCGACTTCCCCTTAGTGCCTTTGTCGGAATCAAATGTAATCCCCCGTCCCCATATTCGATCTAAACCTCTCACCCAAGCCCAAACCTAGGCACTTAGATTGAATCTAGGGTACACTAGAACCACACATCACAACCTTTGCCAAAAATGTCATAAAAACCATAAAAAATCTTTTAATAACACAAAAATTGTGTTTCGTGTCTCTGTTTGTAGATATTTAAATGTAATTTTTATTAAAATTGATTTTTAGGGATTTGGTCCTATTTTCATTTTTATCAGATCGTAGCTTTGGAAATTCAAAGAGTGCTAAGCTTATGCTAGTCTAGGAGGATAATGGCATTCATTCTCACTTTCTCTTATCGATTAGAAGAGACCCCTGTGACCCCCACTTGATCCCCAGTTGCGGGTCGAATGTCTATATTTTTTTTGAATTTCCCAAACAAATTTGGGAGAAGTTCGAATCCTATTTTTTTATCAATTTAATTATCATAGAATGGAATTTCACACCAGAAATGATTTTGGGAGAAGTTAGAATCTGTGGTCAAATCCTCATAGCCTAGCTTCCTTCTCGCGGAAGAGACCGAAGCCAATTATAAAGGGTTCCTGTCGGAAGCTAGCTGATGAAGGTCAGGATGGAGGGCTAAGTGCTGAAGGGTGAGAGTGTGCAAAGATGGCGAAGCCGTGAGAAAGAAAATTGAAATGAGAGAGACTATCAATCCAGGTAGGCGAGAAGGGGGATGGATGGATGTGCTTCAAAATATACTCCTGGTTGTGCACCGTTTGTTGGATTTGTCAGTTTTAAATTTTTACAAAATCCTAAAAAAATATAAAAATCATGAAAAATTAAAAAAAAGTATAAAAATGTCAAAAACACAAATATTTTTAGTGGAATTTTCTGGATATTTCTAGTATATTTGAAAAAATATAAAAAAGAGTGGTTGTGTATCCTTTATTCATTGTCTTTATTTGCTTTGCCTTAAAAATTAAACTATAGAAATTTACAAAATTAAAAATCCTTAAAAAGTCTAAATCATAAAACATTAAAAATATATAATTTAAAAAACCCATAAAAAATTAAAAAATTTTAAAATTCATAAAAATCCAAGAGTAGTTTGGTTTGAGTTTCCTCTTTCATTTCTTTGACTTTTCATTGAATCGAATAACCCATGCTTAATAACAGTTGCCTCCTTGAGTTCGACCCTTGGAGCTATACCATGTTAATAAATAATAGCTTAGACCACTCTTTTTTACTTGCTTGATTCATTTTGTGGTTGAATAATTTTCTCGATATCGACTTGGTTAATTTAGGGACCACGACGCCCTAATTGTTTGATCAATTAACTTAACCTAAGTTAGCTAAAGTCGCATTATCACTCACCTCCTATACTTAGGATAAAGTACGTCCTAAGTATAGCAGTGATGAAAGGGTGAACACCTTTTCGTAAGAAATAGAAAGATGAAAAGGAAAAGAAGAAAACAAAAATCTTTTTGTTATTTTTCTGCTCAACTGTCTGATCCCTTTGTTTTTGTGAGCTCTTCTTGAAATACAACCTCGATAGAATTGACAATGGATAGAAAACTGTCATTCTCTTAATAGGACTTCAACAACTATCCGTTGACTACAAAGGGAAGTGTGTTATGTGTCAATTCTGATATGAGAAGGCTTCTGTTATCACGCACAATTTTCACATTGAATGGCCCAGTCCATTTGCCCGTCAACTTACCTGGAAAAATCCTCAACTCCGCAACAAATAACAACACCTTTTGTCCATGTTCAGAAGTCTTCTTATGAATGTGTTTGTCATGCCATTTCTCGACTTCCTCTTTGTACATAAGGTTGTTATCATATGCATAGTCTTGAAACTCAAGCAATCTATTCAGATTAACTTTTCGGTTCTTTCCTCCTCGCTCGAAATCAAGTTTTCACATAATTAAGCCCATAAGGATTTGTGTATTAATTCCACGGGATGGTGGCACGTATTGCAAGACATAAGGCAGTAAGGGGACATGCCGAGAGGAAACTTGTACACTATGCAATGTGCCCACAGAACGGAGTCCAGTAAACGAGACCAATTCTTCCTATCTGGTCGTACAAGTTTCTGTAATATTGTTTTAATCTCCCTGTTGGAACACTAAGCTAGTCCATTGGACTATGGGTGGTACAATGCAGCAACATGGTGCTCAATGTTGTATTCTTTGGTCAACTTATTGACCTCTTTGTTGATAAAGTGTCTCCCCCTTTATAAATGAGAATTTTGAGGATCCTAAACCACAATATGATGATATCCTTAAAGAATAGACAAATTGTGCGGTTCTCTGCGGTTCAGGCGGGGAATGTCTCCACCCATCTACTGACATAGTCGATGGTAAGCGAGATGTACTCAAATTCCTGACTGTTAGGGAATGGCCCCATGCAGTAAATGCCATAGGTGTCGAAGACAACCGAATTCTGAATATATTTAAGGGACATTGTATCTCGCATTTTAATGCTTCCGACCATCCGCTGATAGTCAGTACATTTCTTTACATAATCATCTGCATCCTTGAATAGAGTTCCCACCAAAGGCCACATTGAATCACTTTCACCAACATCCTCTTTCCAGAATGGTGTCCATCGATTTCAAGCTCATTACAATGGTCTAGGACACCCATGATCTCCTCCCGGGGTATATACCTCCTCCAGATGTAGTCTGCACCCTCTCAGAATAGATGTGGTTGTTTCCAGAGGTAAAAATGAATGTCTACCAAGAATTTATCGAATTTGATCTTCGGGTAGTTTGGAAGAGTCTTTTTGGAGACACGATAATTTACAATGTTGGCATACCTGTGGAGAAAGGATATTGACAAGGCTGCCTCATCTTGAAAGTTCTCTCTAATTGGAATTAAATTCTGCTCAGGAGGCTCTAGATTAATTATTCTAGAAAGATGGTCTGCCACCACATTCTAGATGCCCAGTTTGTCACGATTTTCCAAGTAGAATTCTTGGAGAAGAAGGATCGAACGAATTAGATGAGGCTTGGCGTCTTTCTCATATGAAGGTATTTGATGGTAGAATGGTTAGTGTAAATTAATACCCTATCTCTTCTTTGTACTAAAACAACACCAATTGTGAAATCTGATGTACCCATCATGATCTCAAAGGGTAGAACCAATCATGTGGCTGCAGGATAAGAGCATGTGCGATCAAGTCTTTCAGTTGGTTGAAGGCTTGGAGAACATGATCATCCACAACAAAATATATCTCCTCGCCTAGTAGTAATGTCAAGGATCGGGCGAGCTTATTGAAGTCTTAAATAAATCATTAGTAGAAACCAATGTGCCCTAAAAATGATTGAACCTAATTTAGATTGGTAGCTGTATCAAGTTTATAAATCACTTCCACCTTGGCTGGGTCCACTTCCTGTCACGTTTTGATACCACATGACACATCACGATCCCTTCAGTCACCATGAAATTGCTCTTCTCCAACAAGAGCATGAGTTTAATTTTACAACACCTCCTCATAACTCTATCTAAATAGTCCAGACATTGATCAAACGAATCTCCGTAGACCAAGATTTCATCAATGAAAACTTCAAGGAAACTGCCCACCATGTCTATAATAACAACCAGCACACATCTCTGAAATGTAGTGGGGGAGTTACATAACTCTAATGAAATTTGCCGGAAAGCGTAAGTCCAAAAGGATAAGTGAATGTTGTCTTCTCTTGATCTTCAAGCATGATCATAACTTGATTGTATCAAGCTCTCGAGTATTTGGTCGATGAAGGGAAATGGAAAATGGTATTTCTTTGTAGCGAGGTTTAAACATCTGTAATCAACATAGACTCACCATGATGTTAGATCTCTGATTGAAATCTCTGGTCGGACTCACACACTTGGAGTTAGGTGAAATATATGAATCTCATATCACACCATTTCTGAATTTCTTTCATCACAACCTCCTGGTGGTTCAGATTCAATCTGTGTCAGAATTAGTTAGAAGCTTTGTTGTCTTCTTCCAGGTAAATGTGATGCGAGCACAATGATGTATTGATCCCATTGAGATATGATATCTTCCAGCCTTTTGCCGTGCATTTACATTCAAGAACCTCTATAAGATGAGATTCTTGGTCTTCGTTCAGATGAGCATTGATGATTACATGATACATATTTGGTTCGCCAGCAAGGAAGGCATATTTTATGTTGGAGGGAAAAGGTTTGAGCTTTAGTGGTGTGGGAGTTGATTCATTGGTGACCTCTGCGACAACTGTAGGTGTTAGCTCTTTCAACTGTTGGTTGTCCACCTCCGATAATTCAGCTTCAATCAAAACATCACAAATATCAGCAATGAAATCCTCATGCACAGATGAGGGGGATTGTTCAAACATTTCTTTCTTCACATTAGTAAAAATCTCATATCCAAAGACCTTGATTAATTGGATTGTGTTTTATCAGACATCCTCTGTGGAGGGGAATTCCAGAGTTTCTTTGTCATCTAGAAATAGATATGTATCTCTGATCTCTGCTAAAAAGTTACAGTCTTCAGAACCTTGAGATTCAAGCATTCTCGTAACAGATGCGACATCAACTAGTTTGGGTTCAGGCACTGTCTCTATCTATATGTTATCACTGATGGGGCCAAATGTGATTTGTCTGTTGTTGTAGTCTACTACTTCTTTGGTTGTTCGAAGGAACATTAGTTCAAGGATAATCAAGTATGAAGAAGAGGTGTGGATGTGTCCATGTCCATAACAATGAAATAAATAGGGAATTGCTTCCCTTGAATAGTGACGATCACGTCCTCCAACATGCCCCTGGACCGCTTGAAAGATCGATACATGAACTGCAAAATCATCTTGGTTGTCTTGAGCGATCCTAGCCCAAATTGTATGAGTAGTTACGCTGGCAGAAGGTTGATAGAAGACCCACTATTAAGCAAAGTGTGCTCAAACTCCTGATTGAAAATTGTGCATCTGATGAGTGGTGCTCCCTTGTCTCTCTTTTTGTGCAGGAGATTGCTGATGGCATTCGCTATAGCCATGGTGAGGATATGATTTTTAGATTTTATGTGTTTGGTGTTAAGAGTTTGATCTTCATTGTACATGTTTCTTTGAGTCCTTTTTTCACACTGGGCATGTACTCCATCACTTTCAGAAGACGCATCTCAAGCATAATATTTTGCATTATTTCTATGATGCTAGAATTAGACAAATCATTTTTCAATTTTTTACTATTTTTGATTTTAGTGCAGAAAGAAAAGGCCTATGTACATCATCAAAAATGTTTTCATTCTCATTCAAATTTCTATCCATATATTTCTGTACAGGTAAATGGCAAAAATGTATATATTCATCTACATCTGGTGGACCAAAAGTGAGAGGCACCACTCCATCGGTTGGCTCTAGTTCTACTATAGGTGTTGGCATCTCCAAGGTTGGCACAGCTTCACTGGGACTTCTTCTTTATTTTTGTGTTTTTGTATTTTCTTCATTTTTTGTATTTTTATTTCTAGCGATGCTCCAAGAAATGGTATTGACCCTTATGTCGATATTGCTTACAATTCTCCGTCGGATGCTTTGTTCTTCCCTTTCACCGTCGTTGATGTCTGGAGTGTCCTACAGCTCCAAAGATTTACAACATTAGATAAAAGACATTATTTTCACCTAAATCATGTGAGGTACTGCAGGATACCTACTCTTTGTGAAGGAAGTTGTTCAGATTGGCTTCATCTTGGGATAGAATGACAATCTCGATGGTTGTCATGTCGTCTATCTTCTGGCTCATCTCAACCATGTTCTTCATTTGCTGAGTTAGACAATCAAGGGTCGGGTAAACCGTGGCAAGCTCAAAAGGTTCAACCTAGTGAGACCGTTGATTATGATGGTAAGAGGGAGGTTGTTGTTGGCAACCCTGTAAGTAGTGAGAAGGAGGAGGAGTAAGAGAAGGGTAATATTGATACTATATGGAGGAGTATTAGTGATGATATTAAGCAGCCGGTTGCCGATGCCGCTAGTTACGGTATCGGAACTGCTGCTGATAGTTGTTCTTCCTCCAAGTGTATCCTTGATGCAGAGGTTGTTGATAATGGGATGGGTTGGGTTAGAAATTCCATCCTCGCTGTTGCTGCTAGTATGACCTATTGTCATTGTGTTGACCCTAGTGTTGTCTCTGAGGATAGATCAACTGTTGATCATTACTCTAGATGCCATTCACCTCTTGAATTCGAGAGAGAGAGAGAGAGAGTTTTGTTACTGTAACCATTTCATTCTACTTGTGTAAACAGTGATAGAGTTGTCCTCTCTTTGATAACATTTTGGAAGTCTATGATCCCAATCCATGTGCTCACACTAATCAATGGTTTAGATCGATTTGTATTTCTTTCCATGGATCTCAATCCATGTTCTCTCACTAATCAATGGTTATGATTTATTTTTATTTCTTTTACTTTACAACAAACACAAAATAAAACACGAAGAGATATTTTGAAAATAATTTCCAAATTATCTCAATCAAAATAATTAATCAATGAATGGAGGATAATTGAGAGACCTCGTCCATATACTAAAAATAGTGTGGACATCCACCATGGTTGAAACAATCCATGGACATCCACTCTAGGGTATAATGAGTTAAAAAATTAATTATCCAATATTAATTAATTGAATAATTGAGTCATCACCAAATAATTCAAATTATTTGTGATAATTGTAATTATACCATTGATCATTGAGAATTAATTTCTTCCAACCATTATTTAATGTAAATCATATTTACATTAAATTATGTAATGTGAATCTAAACCACATTAACATATAAATTGTGAATCTCATTCACAATTAACTCTCTCCAGGATATTGTGGAACATATCCTCATTATCCATGATCATTGTGGATAGTGTTATCCACACCAATCATATCCATGATAATTAAATCCAATTTATTTTTTTATATATTTCTATCCAAACGTAAATTATGATAATTAAATCCTATTTAATTATATAATTTTTCAATGCTTAGATAAAATTGCTCATGGAACAATTCTTGAACTCCTTCAAGAATTGTGTACCTTCTCCTCAGATACTTGGAGATATGGTCATGGCGATTGTACATTTCATGTAGGGCGACTTGGATATTGAGATGATATCTCAAATACAGATCTCGAGAACCTCTCAAAGATGCTTGATTAAATCAAGCCATGAATCTAATCTTCTCATTGCATCTGAATCATATTCAGATCAATGTCCATCATTTGGACTAAGATCATATTACTTAGCTACTAGGAGGTGTCACTAAAATCCAAACCTGTTTCATCACTCCCTCAAATTGTAAGTATTATGATTTTACAATCGTTTATGTTCACATCACCCTCGAGTAATCCAAATACATGTACATCATGCATAGGGTATGATCTAGAAAAAACCCAAAGTTTTTAGATCATATTTGAAATATCTCATATAGGATTTTATCATTAAGTTTCTCATTTGATCATTGGGAGTTGATATCAATCATATACTTTACAAAAGCATATAGCATACCTATAAATTATGTCAAGCTTCCAAATCGAGATGACCATGCATGGAATTTAATCTCAACATCTTATGAGTGAGCTCACGTCTTGCTGTTCAGTAGAGAACATGTATGACCCCTATGAGAGATCATATTACTCATATGCCCTTGTGTGTACACTAACTCGTCAGTGTATAGACCTTGGTTATGTCATCAACCTAATGGTTTGACCAATGTAAATACTCAAACATATAGTAATACATTTGTCTCCATTCAGAGGATGCGTGCTTATATCGTGACAATATAGGACATAGGTTTTTATTATCTCGACCTCGTTAAGTCAAATCTTTGACCTAACTTATCTAACACCTCCGAATCACTATTCCTATGTAGAGGACCTACATTAAGAGGTTGGTCAGATATCAACTTTTAGAGAAGGATTTACATCTCCTTCTGGGGCTGGCGATCCTTTCTTAGCAATCACTTGACGATGCTTGATGAGTCCTCAATCTAGCTCCTTAGATATCATCCAAGAACCATCCACTATGATTTAACATTTGAATCAACAATTGTATGATCATTAAGATGTCCATGGTATACAAGCCTAATTGTACGAAGGGACCTATTATGTAAATTAGATATTCTTTATTTCAGATTAGGGAATTATTTGCAATAACATTTATTGCTTAATGGATTGTCATGGGCTCGAATGTCCAACATAAGCATCTAATAAATTGAGTACTACAAGAGAGAGGCATACCCTCTCCTTTATACTTATTGTACATGTCTATGAAGAGTTTCCTCTTCATTTAGGCGTGTCCAATGATACCCCTTGGATCATGGATCAAGGGCTATGGTTAATTCCCTGCTCACCAAGATATTAAACTAGACTTATCTCCTTTTAATTATCAATTAAAAAATTAATAGATTTCATAAAAACTTAACTTAGAGTACAATCCATGGACTCTAGGTGCTATGTGTCACCATACACGCCTCCTTTTCTTTCCATAAATAGATGGGAGTTGTTGTTTATTTATTAGTTATGATAATACAATTATCATAATTGATAATTTTATGAGAATAATTCACGTAGCTTATGAATCATCTTCATAAATCCAAATACAAATGTAAATCCAATTTACATTTATTTTAATGTGAATCATATTCAAACATGTTCCTTGAAATATTTATGTGAATCATATTCACATAAATATGAATATTAATTATTATGAATTATTATACATATTAATTTATGAATTATATATTTGAAGCATATTCACAAAATACCCTTGACAATAATAACTTTTGTCTCTATATAGACATCAAATAGTATGAGTCCTAATCCAATTAGGACTCATGAGTTACAAATGCATATACTTGCAGATAATGTCGGGGAGATCATACTATCCACGTATAATGAATTGAAATTGTCATATCCATCCATTTTCACGGTTTATACCATTTTAACCAAAAATGATAGATAAATTGCCATTTGTGCACATTTATTCATTTATTTTAGGCTTTAATCCCTAGATAAATGCATTTAAATATCAATAATACTCTTGAATTAACATTTGTATATTCATTTATATAATATATATAAATACATGTAAATAAACCCTGAAATGATGGAATAAATAAAAGAAAATAAAAATAAAGGAGCTATCATAGATGCTGACTAACCTTGACCCCCAAGACTAAGTCAAGCACTCACTTGATCGACACGGAATAAAGTAGGGGAGTTAGGGTAGAGAAACCACAAAAAAATTAGCATTAAATCCCTCATTATTCCTATCAATATATACATTTTGGATTGATTTTATTTTGATATTTTATACCTCAAATAAATAAACTTTTAACATGGATATTTTACATAAAATATAAAGAAAAATATATAATGTTTTTCATTAAAAAGTTATGCACAACGTGCTCGGGACAAACAGAATAAAAAGCATCAAAGAAAACTTCACAGAACTGTATCTTATCCATACGAAAGCAAAATTCTTCAAACTCACTTTATTATTCATAAAATAAATTATAAATTTAATGAAGGTGATTTCATAATTTGGAGTTAAGATGCAGAAGTTGGCTTTTGAGCTCTCATTGTGCTATTTACCTATATATAATATTAAATATGTTTTCCCTTTATATTTTTCATCTTCTTATATTTTTATAAATTTTTAAACCATACTTAAAATACTTGTATATAATAAAACTAAAATAAAAGCATTAAAAACACACTAAAATAAATAATGTATTTTGCTATATAGGTAAATATATCTATAAAGTACCCATAATATATGTATATATTCTTATTTAAGTACATAAATAACTTCAAAAAATTAAAAGAAAAATAGGTACATATGTAATTAAATATAATGTAAATAAAAAAATTATGTATGTAAAATATTAAAATATAAAACTTAAAACAAAAAAAGGGTATATATAAGTATTTACACCTATAATTTACATGTAAAAATCAAAACCTCACAAATAAAGTAATAAAAATAAATAAAAATCACTAAAAATAATTTATTAAATATGTAACATTTTTCATTTTTATGTTTATTTAAATAACATCAATTTCTATTTTTATTTTTATTTCCTTTTATTTTCTTATATGTTTTGTAGTTTAGCTCTTATGTGGCACCGGCGTGGCCCAATCATCGGCCTTGGAGTGTTGACCACAGGTCAACTCCCCCTCCATCTCTATTGTTTATCATACTTTTCGGGCAGCTAACTTCATCCAATTTTTACATGAACTCCATTGCTTATTTGTGCCCTATTTCTGTTTGAAAATCAAAGATATGATCACCCTCTTTCCGCAGTTCATTTCGATCTGATCTTTTTTGACTAATCACGTAAAAATCCTAGTTTCCTTTCTACCTTTTCTACTGGTTATAAATAACCCTTCTATTTCCTCCTCTGCTTGTTGATCATCCATTTCCCTTTCTAAACCCTTAGAAACTTGTCAGAGCATCGCCTTGGTGACATGAAGGCAGAGCACCTATTTTTGAGCACAAACAAAGGAGGAGGAGGCGCATCGACCCTTCACCTGAGTTCTTGTTGGCGAGGCTCTGCTACCAGGTCTCCGACAGTGGTGAGATATTTTTCTTCGCTTATTTCAATTCCTTAGAGAAGCCATTAAAGAACACGAATCAACTCTCCCTAATTATGTGGAATTAATGTTAAATTTTATTGCAGGCGGGCAATTCAGATCAATAAAAATGACCACTTGATTAATTATTCAACTAAAAGCGAGCGATCCAATTTATATTTTATTGTTTCAAGCCCAATGTCGAACTCAGGGAGGCCACTATCTCCTTAGGTCATTCTATAAATTATTCAGAACTTATGCTTTCCGAAGAAGAAGTAGATGGGTACTTATTTTTGGTGTTTTTCACTTTTTATGGGTTTTCAATTTAAAAATATGTAATTAACTGCAAAAATAAAATTGATGAATGATTTCTTCAAAATCTTTTAATGCATAAAAAATAATGTTGTGCAATGTGAGCAATAAAAAAATGCATTTTTTGTCGATTTTAACTTATGCAAAATGTAAATGCGAGTGATAGTGAATGTGGAGCAACAAGCCATATCAGTTATTTTGAATACCCTTCCTCTTGTTTAATATCAGAGATAATTTATAAATTATTATTAGATTAATTTCCCAAATAATTGTCCACAAGTTAATGAGTAATAAAATTAATGAGAATAAATATGCATGTCCTAATGTTCTAAATGAAATAACATGAAATAATGATCAAAATGACACCAAGAATGTTGCAATCCGATGATAGATGCTCAAGTTATGAATATATGAAGTCAGGGACTAAATAGTAAATAAAGTAAATAAAAGATTGCAATTTATACCTTTGTGGGGACTGTTATGCAATTATAGAAGAGTTGTCTGGAATCTTCTACATATTACCCCTAGCGCGGGTCTTGTTATTATTTTTGGAAGCTTGGAGGGCTTTTATGCAAATTGCCCAAAAACACGTGATGTGCATGTGAACTAACGTCACGAGGTTGGCATGGTGGATTCTGATATAATTTGGATCTATAGGGGTATGGTCGCTATTTACCCACCAGCTTACGTGAAGGGTGTGTGCAGGGCAAGCTCAGGCGAAGGCTTGTACTAGCACTACATGTGTCAACGTTCTATTTCTCCGGATCCTCCCGAGGCTCGACGCTTAGATGGAAGGCCTAGAGGAGATCTGGTGCATCCGATGGGCTTCAATCAATGGTCTCTTTTGGGTTTTATTGGACAATTTAGATCTATCTCGTTCTTGATCTGATAGACTCTATAGCATAGACATGGGGTTGAGTAGCTGTGGAAGAAAAGGGGGAGGCGCTTCGATAGCCAACACATGGCTATGGGTCGTTGATGGCGACGGCATAAACGTTGTGTTGGCGATCGATGGTCGAGGCTACAATGAGATGGAAAAGAGGGTCTGCAAGTAGAGATGTGGTTGGCGGCACGACCAATGGATCGACATGTGATTGGTGAAAAGTAAAGGGGTTGGAGGAGCACGGGCTCTGGTGATGTGGAGTTGATGTCTATATGGGACAAGAGATGTGTGCGACCGAAGATAAGAAAGTGAGGTGGAGGGTACTCCTTGCGGTGGTGGATGGAGCGAGGTGACGAGAGATTGTAAGAGGTAGAAGGAGAAGCGGTGTGATCTAGAAGGTGAGGACGAAGGGTCGATCGTCGGAGATGAGGAGAGGAGGGGGAGGAGCAAATTTAACGGAATATGGGTCAGAGACAAGAAAGGAAGGGGGCTTGCATGGAGGAGTAGAGAAAGAACATAAGAAGAAAAGCAGAGGAAAGGAGAAGAAGATACATGAATGTTGTTCACTTCAGAAAGTTGAAGCTCCACAGAGAACACTGAGGTTTTCGCCTTGAAATCACAACGACATGAATCGTGAGAAGCTAGGTTGCTCCTCAGGGAAGAACAATAGCAAGGAGGAAGAATCCTCCTTGGTTCTTGCCTGGATGGATTCAATAGAAGAACAATAGCAAGGATGATCTGGAAGAGGATAGAGATATGTGTTGCTAGAGATGAGAGGAGTTGCATGCAACTACGTTGAAGGTGGAATAGAAGTGAGCCGAGATAGAAGGAAGAGAGATAAGTAGCGGTGGTGGAGCAGAGGCAAAGCTGCAACGACGCAGTCCAAGCGGTGGCGGTGGAGAGAGGAGTCCTCACGTGCGGGTACATGCGAAGGAGGGTAGAAAGTAGTTATGTTCAAGGCATGTGACAGGAGGAAGAGAGGGTGCTCACGTGCTTGGCACGTGGGCAGAGAGTTTGAGGGATTCCAGGAGCCAGGTGGCTCCAGTGATTGCACGCCACGTGGCACGCAGTTCGCCAGAGTTGACCAGTGCTTAAAATGCATGATTAAATAGATAAAAAGTAGAAAATTTACTTAGATGAAAAAGTGCTCAATACGAAAAATGTAGATCTAAATGCAAGCTACAATGTTCATGAAGGAATCATATGCAAATGAAATGCAGAATGCAAGTTATGAATTTTTTTTGTGATATTTTATGTATAAATATCAATTTTTAGCTTTGCAGTTTTTATTTGATTTTATGATGATAAATAAATTGGGGCAAAATCAAACATAATATGAAATGATGAAATGGACTCAAATGATATTTTTTATATTTTTCTAGATTGAGTTAATGTCAAAATAAATTGAGGTCAATTATGTACAAATGGACTAGGTGAGTAAGCTCAAGTTAAAATCGGTCTTTTTCTTTACTTTTATGATTTTTTGTTTTGATTTTTATATGATTTATTAAAACAATGAATTAATTAAATAAATGAAAGAGAAGCTAGTTACAATGAATGAAATATGCACATGAAATGATATGTCGAAATCGGCGAAAATGTATAGTGCCCAAAAGAGGCCCAAAACCCATCTTTCACAAATGAGCTCCAATTTTTATGAAATTGGTCTTGTTTTGAAGATATTTGAATGTATATTACTTTAAACTTAAGTAAAATGAAATCAGACACTGTTTGAGAAAGATGTCAATATTTTAGTCCATCTTTTCTGAAATTAGGGTTTGTGATTATTTTGCATATGTACAAGTTAGCATCTTTTAGGATTTTTTGTGGATTAAGGTTAGTGATATGTAGACAATGGAGTTGGTTTCATGTAATTTGGAGTTACCTTAAATTAGTGAAAAATGCATAAACTTAGGTTAAAATGTGAAGATGACTATGCATGCGGAAATGAATGCTAATTTATGGAAATTAATTATGAGTGCATGAAAGTTAATTTTATGAAGTTAACCTTTAAATGATCCTACGGAATGAAACTTTATTTTTCAGCTAATTAGAGTGATAAATCATGGATTAATCGTCCCCCTATACTTAAACCTTGCTTGTCCCCGGGCAACTAAAGATGAAATAAGGTGAAATGATATTAGGTTCCATACCAAGATCATCGGCAAAAGGTGAAAATAGAAATAGAACCGACCTTTGGATTAATAGTTAGGTGGAACTCCTGTGAGAATTAGGGTTTTAAAATCAACAGCCTCAAAGTTCTACACATTATTGTAACAAATTCGGCTCAGAAGTCATCTTAGATCAACCCTCCTCCCAAAGAAACCAAATGAACATTAAATAACTGTCTCATGTGTGTTAAATGTTTTAGCTCTTCCCATCAAGAATGCTAGACTACCATGCAAGCCTCTCCTCCAATAATTCATCCTCGGGGAGTCAAGTATTTCCTTTTGAGTCCAGTTGTGCTATGTTCACAATTGAAAGGGGGAAAATTTTAGAAGGAAGGGAAAAAAAATTGTAGTGTGACCAGTGTAGTCACCTCCCCTTGTGAAGCCGGTCAGTTTAGCCAAGTCTCCACCAAGATATGCAGGTTGTCTTGAAGCTGGACCTTTTTAGTCCTGTATTTTTTTGGTAGTTGTCTTCTTTTAATATGAATTTTTGGTAACTCTGCATGGATCTTTGTGCCTCAATGGATATAGAATCTTTCTTTCTACACATGTTTTGAGGTCTTAAAAAAAATTGTTCCCAACCGTCCATCCCTCATCCGAAGCTTTATTTCAACCCATTCTAGATCTTTAGATGTCCACTCTACCAGAAAAGAGACTCACACAATCTTCCAACACCCCCGTATGAGTTGAGCTAAGTGCATAGTGTGAGAGTACCGATTAGTTCCCTATTTAGAAGTCAAACTTAGAATGAGGCGACCATGTTAGACACTAGAAATCAAAGTCTGCTCATTGTTATGTGAAACTCTAAGAATTAAGTCAAAGACCTGAAGCTTCTAAAATACTATTTCTCAGTGAAGTTCCTCTGAAATTTAAGCGGGTTAAGGTCAAGTGAAGACCATTCTCGATTTCTGATCATCACTTGGTTCAGAATACACTAACTTTTCACTTTGCATAAGCTAGATAAGAAAATGGAGTTGAAATGCATATAAATGAAATGCACGATGAGTTTTTTTAATGAATGCAAGGATGATATGCAAGAGTGATTAAGAAGCCATATTTTTTTCTAAAGTTTTTTTGGTATACCTCCTATTTTACAACATTTTTTACAAAAGTATTATTTTTCAAGGATTCTACAAGATTTTACAAGTACTATAAATATTATACAAGTGTACATGTATTATACAAAAAGTTATTTTTTTAATTTTACCATCCCATAATTATTGCATAATATATACAAAAATACGTGAAAGTATGAACTATGGGTAAAGTATATATGTAATATGCACATGCCCCCCTATGTTAGCTTGTGTTATGTACTTAGAGCACAAGAAGTGAGGAAAAGATATAGCTCGTGCTAAGCGTAGGAGAGAGTGAAAAACAAAAGAAGTATAGAAGTCGACTCACCCCCTATACATAGGCTCTGATCAGCCTAAGTATAGCAGAAGATCGAAAATGGGGTGGTCGAGGTCAAGAGGAGAAATGGATGAACTTATACAGGGTTGGCATCGGTCCCTCGCCTATACATAGGCTATGGTTAGCCTATGTATAGGACACGAGTGAATATGAAAATCGATGGTGTTGGGGATTATACATAGAGAATGAGGAGTGAGGAAAGAAGCATGGATATGGTCGAAGTGGTGAGGATTCATGCATTCACTAAGAGTGGTTCATGGGATTCTAGGATATACGTGAATGAGCTCTTCAACTCCGTCTAACTGCTCATCTGATCCTACAAAATGCTTCAGTAGCTGCCCATTCACAAGGAGTGGTCGTGCACCATCTATAAGATATGAAATCCATACACTGTCGTGCGTGTTCACTTCTCTGACAATGATGGGTCCCATCCACTTGGATTTCAACTTGCCCTGAAAAATCTTCAATGTGACATTGAATAACCATACCTTCTGTCCTGGAATAAAATTCCTGCGTTTGATATATTGGTCATGCCAACACTTGATTCTATCTTTGTTGATCACGTTGTTATCATATGCCTTGTTTCTGATTTCTAGAAGCTCGTTTAGATCCATCTTTCTGCTCTGTTGTCCTTCAAGGGTGTTCTAATTCACTTTCTTTAATGGCCATTCGAATTTGTGTATTAGATCAGCAGGAAAATAACAAAACATTACATAAATCATTCGGAATGGGGGGGTTCCAAGCGAGGTCTTGTAAGTAGTCTGATATTCCCATACAAGTTGGTCCTAGAGTTGGGACCAGTTCTCCATGTTACAGTAGACAAGCTTCTGCAAAATGTCCTTCACCTCCCTATTAAACACCTCTGCCATGACATTTGATTGTGGGTGGTATGGACTAGTGATACGGTGGTCGATGTTGTTGTCCTTTGTTAACTTTTTCATTTCCATGTTAACAAAGTGACTACCCCTGCTAGAGATGATGACTTTGGGAACCCCGAATGATGCAATGATGTGATCTTTCATAAAATCTGCAGACAGATATTTTTGTAATTTTTGTACGCATTTATGTCCAAGTTTTGTGTTAAAAATATCTTCATTCGGCATGTGTAAGATTGTATAAAAAATAATTCAAAAGTAAGGTATAGACAATATGTTGAACATGTAGGGTTCTCTAGCTTTTCGTATCTTTTTGTATGTATTATTTTGCCCTTATCTCCCTCTACTTTATTCCTTGTTGACCAAGTAAATATTGACTTGGTCTCATAGTTTAGAGTCATTCAGTATTTACAATACTTCCTTTATTTTTTTCTTTTCTTTCCTTTATCCATTTATTTTGGATTTAAATATGATGGTTTATGTATTATTTATAGGCAATACTTAATATACTAATTTATTCAAGTTAGGTGTATTTACATGTATTTATCTAGGAGTTTAAATATAAAATATAGGAATAAAGGTGAATGAATGGGTATTCATCACCTCTATCATCCAACATTTGGATCAACGGTTGTGTAATATCAAGATGTCTATGATACATAACCCTAATTGTATGAAGGGACCTATTATGCAAACTATATTCATTATTTTATATTAATGAGTGATTTACATTAAGTTTATGCATAATGACTCGCCATGAATACTCATGTCCAACATATGACTCAGGAATAAGGAACTATAAATATCATTAGGGTATGCTTTGGGAAGTACTATGACTGAAAATGAAAGAAATTAGAGGGATGATGTCACAAATGAATGTTGTGAAAGTGATAATAAACCATTTTAAGATCCAAAATCATGTTGTTTATCTTAGTGTTATTAAAAACCATGAGTGCATCTACAGCAATAGTCAACGGTTACGTAGGAAAAAATGTTGCGACATGTGACAACAAAGTAACCTACATGAGACAATCTTATGCATCCTAATTTTTTATTACTCTTAAATAGTAGTGGATTTTTTATTTTTTTACCATTATATTAAGATGTTGGCTTTTTGAACATACTACATTCAAATGGTGACTCAAACTTATTAAGATAGTTTCAAGTAAGTATATTACTTACTTGAAACTGCACATCCATCTCTTTCTCAGAGATGGATGTGCAGTTTTCCCATAGATTAGCATTATTTCCCATATTTATTTAGATATTATTACTCAATTTAATAGCTACTAAGTTAATTCACATTTATAGAAGAGTGTGAACTTTTCCATAAATTGCAGTAATCTATATACGTGGAAGGAAACCAAATACATGGGAGTTATGTAGAACCACACACACGTATATATCCACGATTGTACTTAAGACATCCTAACGGTTCATCACCATATATTATCTCATGGTTATAGAAATGTTGTGCAAATAATATCTTCGATACATACTCCTATACAACCTTTTAACCTGCTCAAGATAAACAACTTAGGAGATTAACATAAGTAATAAAAAAAAGGTATATGGTGAAGGGTTGAGTGATTTCCTTGGGACTGCACATGATTATACGAAATGTCTCATATTTCCTAAAAGATCACCATCATCGCTTATGATTGCAATGATTATCGTTCCATTGGTAAGATTTACAATGATCGGGTAGGTGGAGCAGGTGTCTCAAAGGATTGGTCACACACCCTTGGGCCTCGGGTAGATGCCATGAAGGCCACAACCCCAACGGACGAGTTGGATGACATTGCACCTAGCAGCCCGGTTATATCCGGAGTCGCTCGACGGAGTAGACAGGTGGCATGGTTTGCGTTCTTGGTTTCTCACTTATACACGATTTTAATACTCGATTTAAAATTATATATGGTCGCGTCTAATTTTACTTTGACTATTATTATTATGAGAGGTGTTCCGGGATGTGGTTTGAAGTTGGAGATTTGGGGTTGTAAATCTTTTCATGCCTGGTCAAGAAGAGATCCTTGAGAGTTACTCAAGAGAAATATCATGTTCCTGCGTAGTAGAGGCCTGCGAGTCGCATACTTGCATGTGCTAAAATAATACGAAAAATGATTATTGATCGGGTGTCGGAGATTGTATACCGTTGTGGACTCCAATCAACTTGTAGAAAAATCAAGATTACGGTGGTGGTACTTAAATGATTGTTATATAAATAAATAAATAATAATTTTGGGTGATCCAATGTGAATCAGAATAACTTGGTGTGTTTATCAGCTTCTACAATTTATGCATGTATCATTTGATAAAGTTGAGTTTACATTCTTTTATTACCCCTACAATTGTCATTATAGTGTTTGTCTCGTTACTGGGCAATTGCTCATAACGTTTCCCGCGTGTGAACCTAACAGGTGTACCTGAGCAGCAGCCGCCACAGTAGCGCTCTCTTGAGGAGATCAGACTTTTCTTCATCATATTCGCATCAGGCAGGGTGCGTCCTGTTTAGAGTATTTTATTTACTTCTGCTTTATTTTATGTTATTCTGAGAGACTTTGTAGTGAGATATGTGGAGAGTTTTTCTACAAAGTTTGAGATTTTCTGATGTATCTCATATCATGGACATGGACTTGATGAGTATTGATAAGAATGGATGTTGCATTTTTTTCTTTCCATTTCTTATTATTCTTGTGTTGTTATTTATATTTCAAATGTTGATCTAATGTGCATAAGATGGTTTGCTGAGTATCATAGATCATGGGCGTATTTGGACCGTAGGTCCGATGCTTCCGTCTCGTCGGTTTCGGTAGCCGGAGGGGCGGGGCGTCGCATATGGTATCAGAGCCCGATACTCCATTCTCTCTTTTACATATTAGATTATCAATGGGATTTGAATTATATATACAAAGATAAGTCTTTTGACTTCGTCATCAGTTTAAGGAGAATAGTTCAAGTCATGCTCAGCGTGTCCATTGTATCTCTAATTTAATGATTCTTGCAGGGAATCATGCCGCCTCGTGTTGACCCCGATGTTGCACAGCAGCTGGCCTTACTAGTTCAAGCCATGCAGGGTATACAACAACGTCAGGAGGCATTGGAACAGAGGCTCCTTCAGCAGGAAGATTCCTCTTATCAACCTTCTCATGAGGAAGAGGGCAGTGTTCATCCTTCGGTGTCTCTGGACCTGAACGGACGAAGGATTTAGAAGCATTGAAGAAACATCAGACAACTTATGCATCTTACCAGAGGTCCAAGGTGCCCCAATTCTTCGGCACAGGCACACCAGATGAGGTTGAGCTATGGATGGATCACGTATCTAAGGTCTTACGGATGATCCATGCACCTGAAGAGTCTTAGCTTACATTTGTGGAATTTTCACTAGCAGGTTACGCTGAACGTTGGTGGTACGCCACCAAGGAACATCTGGAGGATCCCATAACATGGGAAGTATTTCTTGACGAGTTCTGTAGCTAGTTCTCTCCTGACCACTAGGTTGAGGATCAGAGGAGATTGTTTGCTGAACTGAAGAAGGGGTAAATGACGGCCCAAGAATACCTCATTCGCTATACATAACTTTCTCGCCACTCACCAACGACTATTGCTTTTCCTGAGGAGAATTTACAGAAGTTTATTCGGGGACTGCGTGACGATGTGCAACACCAGCTATCTGCATTGGATTTCACATCCATCAAGGAGGTAGCTGCTATAACTACCAAGATGGAGACAAGTAGAGTCGGCTTCAGGGGAGTCCATCACATTTCCAATCCCATCGGTCAGGGAGATCTACTCGCCGAGATTTCTATAGAGCTCGTAGAGAGCGTCGTTTCCACCCAGTGGTGAACACTACTACCATTAGCAGGTTTGCTCCTACACATACTTTGGGACAAGGCCTAACGAGTTGCGGTACTACTTCTTTCCGCTCTTCTACACACTCTCAGAATCACAAGACGGGAGGTGCTAGCCTTATCTCAAGAGGCTCCTTTTCTCAACCAGGAGATCATAGGTGTTTCCACTGCCAACAGCCGGGCCATTTCAAGTCCAAGTGTCCTTTACTTGCCAGCAGCTTAGGTGTCCACCTACCAAGTATATGACCAACTTTCTCATCTGTTCAGTCACATGGATCAGTTTCCCGCCGTGGGGGTCGAGGTTTTCAACGTCCTCCACCATGACCAACCTTCAGTGTTGCAGGTTCTAATGCACCCCCACAGCCTCAGGGACAGTTGAATGCAATCACACAGGAGCCGGCCCACGCCTCAAGAGCTGTAGTGCAAGGTATGGTTTCAGTACATGGTATATCCTTACATGCCTTATTTGATTTGGGAGCTATGCAATCTTTTCTAGCACATCGCTTAGTATCCATGTTAGATAAAGAACCAGTCTGCGTTCCATCTCCTTACTACATCAAGGGTCCAGGGGGCCAATTATTCATAGTGCGACAAGCAATGGAGAAGGTAGCAGTGCAGATTGGCGGGCACCTAATGCCTGCATATCTTTTACTCATTCAGTTAGAAGATTTTGATGCCATCTTAGGTATGGATTGGCTCGAGCAACATCACGCATGCCTTGATTACTTTGAGAAGACGGTAGTGTTTTGTATCCCAGGCATACCTACCTTTCAGTTTGATGGACATGCCTAAGATAGTGAGGTCTTATATGTATCGGCATTGAAGTCCCAACACTTGCTCGATCAAGGCTGTATAGGTTTTCTCTCCTATGTTGTGGAGTTACCTGCCGAAGATCATATGATTGAAGATGTCAAAATTGTACCAGATTTTCCTGATGTATTTCCAGAGGAATTACCTGGACTGCCGCCAGAGAGGGAGATCGAGTTCGAGATTACTTTGATACTTGACACGCAACCGATCTCCATACCTCCATATCGAATGGCACCAATCGAACTCAGGGAGCTCAAAGTACAACTATAGGAGTTGTTGGAAAAGGGATTTATCCGTCCCAGTACATCACCTTTGGGAGCACCGGTCCTCTTCGTAAAGAAGAAGGATGGGTGTATTCTCAATGATTGACCTACGATCGGGTTATCATCAATTGAGAATTAAGGACACAGACGTGCTTAAATCTGCTTTTCGTACCAGATGCGACCACTATGAGTTTGTGGTTATGCCGTTTGGACTCACGAATGCACCTGCCGCATTCATGAACATGATGAACAAAATTTTCCGTCCATACTTGGATCGCTTTGTGGTAGTGTTCATTGATGATATCTTGATCTACTCACGTGATGAGCATGAGCATGAGCAGCACCTTCATACTATTCTTGAGACACTCAGAGAACACAAGTTGTATGCAAAATACAGCAAGTGTGAATTTTGGCTTACCGAAGTAGCTTTCCTCGGTCATGTAATCTCAGGAGCAGGTGTGGCAGTTGATCCAGCCAAGATTGAGGCAGTCATGTCCTGGAAGCAGCCCAAGTCAGTTACCGAGATACGTAGCTTCTTAGGCCTCGCCGACTACTACAGACGTTTCGTTAGGGGCTTCTCGCAGATTGCTCTACCACTTACTCGTCAGACAAAAAAAGATGTCCCTTTCATTTGGAGCGACAAGTGTGAGCTGAGCTTTTGTACATTGAAAGAAAGACTGACCAGTGCTCCGATTCTCACCCTTCCTTCAGGCCCCTTAGACTTTACGGTATATACAGATGCATCAAAGGAGGGTTTAGGAGCAGTGTTGATGCAACGTGGTCATGTTGTAGCGTATGCATCACGACAACTAAAGAACCATGAACGGAACTACCCTACTCATGACTTGGAGTTGGCAGCTATAGTCTTCGCATTGAAGATATGGCATCACTATTTATATGGGGTCACGTTTGAGATTTTTACAGATCACAAGAGTCTCAAATATATCTTTGATCAGCGAGAGTTGAATATGAGGCAAAGATGATGGATGGAACTATTGAAGGATTATGACTGCACTATCTCTTACCATCCGGGTAAGGGAAATGTAGTAGCTGATGCTTTCATTAGAAGAGCACATACCGAGGGCACCGCAGCTTGGCTATAGACTTGGGATATGCTCACAGCACTTAGTGAGTGGCACCCCTTTGATAGTACTGCAGACGTTGTAACTGTACCTGCCAAGTATAGTGGACTGTGGGATAGGATTGTGCATGGTCAGCAAACAGATCAGAAATTACAAGACTTATTCCATCGATGAATGAAGGAGGAGTTTGATGGATTCAGAGTCTGTGAGTCCATCTTATGGAAGGGGACCGTGTCTGTGTCCCTGATGATGGTGAGTTAAGGTGAGACATCCTAGATGAGTCTCACTGTTCTAGATTACCTATCCATCCAAAGAGCACTAAGATGTATAGAGACCTCCGTCAACACTTATGGTGGGAGGGGATGAAGAGAGATGTTGCAGAACATGTTAGTCGGTGCCTTAAGTGCCAATTGGTGAAGGTAGAGCACAAGTGTCCTCCTGGCTTGTTACAGTCGCTTCCTATTCCTTTGTGGAAATGGGAGAGTATCTCTATGGACTTGGATAGTCAGCTAAAGCTATCGTCGACCGTTTACTATACTATCGCGAACTGTTAGCATTTTTTGACGTTCTTTATTAGCTATATTCCCCTTTGTCGAACTATTATCTGGACTACATGAAGTCAGGTCGACGGGCTTCATTCACCAAGAGAAGAGGGAACTTCCACGACTTTTGCTTTCTTCTTCCTACAGATGCCTCTCGTACTTCTACCGCTGTCGTCGAAGGCTGAACAGCAGCTTCCATTGTGAGGAAGATAGGGCTGTTAAGTTCTAGGACAGTCTCGGTATGTTGTAGGGATGAGTACTGAGCCCTATCTGAACAGCTGAGCGCCTAAATCGCGATAGAATAGCCGCTTTGTGATGCCGGGAGCAGTGACTAATGAATGTGGCATCCCATCCTCTCATTTCTCGTCGAGAGAGGAAGTTTCGGATAGCAGGAAAGTAAAGAAACAACCCCGAATCAATTGGGGTTCCCAATGCTTCTCCACGCCCAACGAGATGCGTCAACCTCGGGATGACATCCTTACCTCGTACAGTAGGTGGATATGATGCTATTTGGGTTATTGTGGACATGTTTACTAAGTCTGCATATTTTATTCTCGTGAACATGACATGCACTCCGGTGGATCTGGCCAAACTATATATCCAACTTGTTATTCGCTTGCATGGGATTCCCAAGGAGGTTGTATCTGATAGGGAATCTCGTTTCACATCACATTATTGGGGAGAATTCATGAAGGCCCTAAAAACTGAACTGTGTCTTAGTTCAGCATATCATCCGCAGACTGTTGGACAATCAGAGAGGACAATTCAGACTCTTGAGGATCTGCTCAGAGCATGTGCCATTGAGTGGCAAGGATCTTGGAAGGATCACCTTCCTTTAGTGGAGTTTACTTATAACAATAGCTACCATGCTAGCATCGGCATGGTACCTTTCGAGGCATTGTATGGACGAAGATGCACTACTCCATTGTGTTGGTAGGAAGTGGGTGACAAGGATATTTATTCCACTCAGATAATCGAGGACACAACAAGAGCTGTGGAAACGGCTAGGAAGAAATTATTGATTGCACAGAGCCGTCAGAAGAGCTATGCTGATCAGAGACGTCGTGATCTTGAATTTGATGCCGGAGACTTTGTATTCTTAAATGTATCTCCAATGAGAGGTATTCAGATATTTGGTGTCAAGGGCAAGTTGGCACCACGGTTCGTTGGCCCTTTAGAGATTTTATCTCATATTGGGAAGGTAGCATACCGAGTAGCACTCCCCCTCACTTGGCAGGCGTGCATGATGTATTCCACATGTCATAGCTCCGGAAGTATATTCGAGACCTTCGACATGTGATTACCTATGAGGACCTCGCGGTTGAACCGAATTTGTCTTTTCCTGAGGCACCCGTGCAGATTTTAGACCGGGCAATCAAGAGATTACGACGGAAAGACATCCCTTTGGTCAAGATATTGTGGCAAAGTCAGAATGTTGAGGAGGGCACATGGGAGCCTAAGGCAGATATGCGACAGAAATACCCCTATCTTTTTGAAGGTATGTTCACGAGACCCTATTTCAATTCTCCTTAAGATTTTTATGGGTTTCGTTCTCTTTGAGATTTTTATGCATGAATCTAAACCACATTCGAAACTTATACGTTAAATCCTACATCTCGAGGACGAGACTTCCTTTAATATTTTTATGATGTGAAATCCCGAATTTTCTTTTTTTTTTCTAAAATCTGGAGTATTTTTGGCATCCAAAAATTCAAATAATCACACCATTATGTGGATCTCGTCTAGATCTTTCCAACGAGCCCAAGAACACCCAATTCTGACATTACTAGCCCAAGTTATCATTGTATTACGTATCATAATCGGGACCCATATATGGATCCGAACCGGATCTAAATCGAGATCCAAATCCACCTCTCCTTTTATAAATAGGAGATGGTAGGCTGCCCTCTCAAAGCCCTAGCCACCACCATCTTTCCCTCTCTTTGGAGCACCACCACCTTAGTCGATTTTATCGTCGGAGGGCCGCCGTCGACATCAGAGAAGGAGCTCCGATCGAAGATCCGTCACCACAATCATGTAGGAAAGCTCGAGGTCACCTTCGCACACGCATTCACGCTACCATCGAGAGACGGAAATATCGTTTGCGTGTGAGAGAAGATCCCGAGGGAACATCCTCGAAGGTAACGATGAATACCTCCCTCTTGTTGTTGGTTTCCACGTACTCTTGTTTCCATATGCTTGAACATGTTTAGAGCTTTGGGTACGATTTATAGGTTGAATTTCATTGTTGATTCGTATGAGGAAATATGTTCCATTGATAATATAAATCGCAAGCATATTATATGGTATCGATGCATTGTTTTTTATTGTTGTTCATCTTTTCCCCCTTTCAAAATCTATCAGAACCTATATATGTTACTTATGTTGATATTATCGAATCTCAAGTTCGGAAATCAGAGCATACATCTATCATGGTACACGATTATTATGATTACAATATACGTGATTAGAATTGATTCCATTAACCATATATTTTTTACCTTAAATCATTAGTTGCAACACATATAATATATTTCATCTATAAAAAAAATCATATACAAGTATACATAAGTATGCTCTACAGACAATTATAACCCCTAGAATTTCTAGACTTTTTTATCAACGACATGAGGAGGTATCGTTTATAATGTTCAAAAAGGTATTCGATCTTTTGTCACTTATTATCTAAAAAGGTTATATTGATCAAATAAGATTGGATTTAAGTTACGGGTATGTATATGATCCTATAATATGTTAGCTTGTTTCCGACGTAACACGATGCACAACAGATTAAATATCAACTTTATTTGTTTATCCTTTAACACCGAAAATCACATCGTTTCTAAGAACCTGAAATGCAAGTTCGATTTTCATGATTTACTCGTTAATGTAGTATGTTACATGCTATTTTAGGAGTAACAATTTTGATATAAGAAGATACTTGTTTGTCCCTATTTTAGAGGGTAACGTTTCGTTTTCCCATGAATTAGAATTTTTTCCCATATTTATTTAGATATTATTATTTAATTTAATATCTAATGAGTTAATTCACATTTATAGAAGAGAGTGAACTTTTCCATAAATTGCAGTAATCTATATACGTGGAAGGAAACCAAATACATGGGAGTTACGTAGAACCACACACACCTATATATCCACGATTGTACTTAAGACATCCTAACGGTTCATCACCGTATATTATCTCATGGTTATAGAAATGTTGTGCAAGAAATATCTTCGATACATACTCCTATACAACCTTTTAACCTGCTCAAGATAAACAACTTAGGAGATTAACATAAGTAATAAAATAAGGTATATGGTGAAGGGTTGAGTGATTCCCTTGGGACTGTACATGATTATACAAAATGTCTCATATTTCCTAAAAGATCACCATCATCGCTTATGATTGCAATGATTGTCGTTCCATTGGTAAGATTTACAATGATCGGGTAGGTGGAGTAAGTGTCTCAAAGGATTGGTCACGCACCCTTTGGCCTTGGGTAGATCCCATGAAGGCCGCAACCCCAATAAACGAGCTGGATGACATTGCACCTAGCAGCCCGGTTGTATCCGGAGTCGCTCGACGGAGTAGGCAGGTGGCATGGTTGGCATTCTTGGTTTCTCACTTATACATGATTTTAATACTCGATTTAAAATTATATGTGGTCGCGTCTAATTTTACTTAGAGTATTATTATTGTGAGAGGTGTTCCGGGATGTGTTTGAAGTTGGGGATTTGAGGTGGTAAATCTTTTCATGTCTAGTCAAGAAGAGATTCTTGAGAGTTACTCAAGAGAAATATCAAGTTCCCGCATAGCGGAGGCCTACGAGTCGCGTACATGCATGTGCTAAAATAATACGAAAAATGATTATTGATCGGGTGTCGGAGATTGTATTTGTGGACTCCAATCAAACTTGTAGAAATATCAAGATTATGGTGGTGGTACTTAAATGATTATTATATAAATAAATAAATAATAATTTTGGGTGATCCAATGTGAATCAGAATAACTTGGTGTGTTTATCAGCTTCTACAATTTATGCATGTATCATTTGGTAAAGTTGAGTATACATTCTTTTCTTAACCCTACAATTGTCATTATAGTGTTTGTCTCGTTACTGGAAAATTGCTCATAACGTTACCCTCGTGTGAACCCAACAGGTGTACCTGAGCAGCAGCCGCCACAGTAGCGCTCTTTTGAGGAGATCAAACTTTTCTTCGTCATATTCGCATCAGGCAGGGTGCGTCCTGCTTAGAGTAATTTATTTACTTCCGCTATATTTTATGTTATTTTGAGAGACTTTGTAGTGAGATATGTGGAGAGTTTTTCTACAAAGTTTGAGATTTTCTGATGTATCTCATATCATGGACATGGACTTGATGAGTATTGATGAGAATGGATGTTGCATTTTTTCTTTCCATTTCATATTATTCTCATGTTGTTATTTATATTTCAAATTTTGATCTAATGTGCATAAGATGGTTTGCTAAGTATCATAGATAATGGGCATATTTGGATCGTAGGTCTGATGCTTCCGTCTCGTCGGTTTTGGTAGTCGGAGGGGCGGGGCGTCACAACCAATCACCCTACTTACGATGAAATAATCCTAAATATAGCAGGTTGTATCTACATGCAGGGAGGGTTAAGGGTAGGAATAGTCTTTCTCCCCCTATGCTTAGGGTAAGACATTGATGAATCAACAATTCATCTACTCTAGATGGATGTTTTAGCAAATTTCCCTTAATAAATCACTAATCAAACTCCTTAAAATTAATTAATTAAAATTTACCAATCTTGGATAAATTATATAATTAAATAACTTTGATTTCTAATTGAGCTTTTTATTTTATGTGTACGTATTCATTATTTTAACCCAATTCTTTCCCTAAATTATTCTTTAATTAATTAAATAATTTGGAAGCAAGAATTAAAATACATAAAAATTAGAAAATTAAGATACAACACAAAAATCTAACTTTTATACTTTGTACTTTATCTTTATCACTTTTATTTTACCCTTAATATAACCTATAAAAAATCCATAAAAATTAGATTAATTATGTATATATGTTGTATATATATTAATCTACTAAATAAATCAAATTAAAAGACAAAAAAATCACAATATGTATAATGTGGTATTTTATTATTTGTAGAATACCTCTAAAAATAATTTTGCACACTTGATTTCTTCTACTTTTTGGCCCTCCATGAAAGGTGTAGATCTCATCGACACAAGGAACTTTCTTATTGACCACTTTTTATTCGACTTCATTTACTATTTCTTTCTGATTTTTCTTTTATTTTTATCTTTATATTTTATTTTACTTTTATTTAATCCTTAATTTTACTTTTTACTTTTTAATTTATCTTAATTAACCTTTATTTAATTTTATTTTTTATTTTCTCTCCTCTTTTCTCTCTCTTCTGTCTCTCTTCCCTCTCTCTCCTATCTCTTCTCTTCCACCTTGTCAAGTGCATTGCACGTGACCCACTCCCCATCTCTTTCCCACAATAGACGGTCGTTTCTGCTCCACCTTCACAGCCATTATGGCCCTCGATCGTCTCCGCCTACCTCCCCACATAATGCCCATCTCAAATCCTCCTATAAAGCTTCGTGCTCGACCCTCGACCTGCACATCCCACCATCAGCATGAGCTGAAGCCACAACCCCCATCATATCAAGGTGGCAGCATGAGAGTTCGAGAGGGAGGTGACGTCGGCCAGAAGCACCATCGGTGAGATCCGAGGCCCTCAGAAGACCTCATAGAAGCACCTTCCAAGGTCCCTATTTAGCTTTGGAGTTGAATCTTCACCACATCTCATCGAGGCCAAGATCTGGAGCCACACATCAAGCTCCTCCTCCGACGAAGAAACAACTAGTTGTGCCTATAGCACCTCACATCGCCTAGAGTAGTTGTTGATCACTTTGGTTGAGCTGCCACTCCTCCACCATCGTCGCTTGGGCCCCTATCAATCGTCTCCTCACACTGTTGTACCAGCACTAGGTCACCGGATGTATGCTCATCTCTGCCTCTAGCCTTTGCTGCCCCACCGTAAGGAGTAGCAAGCTCCTACGCACCTCCGTGCTCGAGCTCACAAAGCCCCACCGCCCTGCCCAACGCGCTAGTCGCTGCTCACGGTCGCTCCGCCCACCTTGGGAGTTGTGTCGGCAACATCGCCTGCCTTTGATGGTACACCTCCCTTCTGCCACCCTTATCCCCATCATGTGAGGAGCACTTGTGGCTGTAAATATCCTAACTAGTCAAAAATCAAATACCCTTCTTCCTCAGATGGCACACCGCCCCACATGCTCCTCATGTGAAGGGGTCTAAGGGTGGTAGAAGAGCAGCGCACCATCCGAGGTAGGCGCTACTTCCGACGCGGCTCCCAAGGCAAGTGGAGCAGCCGTGCGTGGTAGCTTGCACATTGGGAATGACAGTGCTTTATAGAGTGCTGAGGTGTGTAGGAGCTCACTACTCAAGATGGTGGGATGGCAAAAGTTGGAGGAGGAGGCGAGCATGCGATAGGTGACCTGTTGTTGGAGCAACAATGCGAGGAGACAATTGATAAGGACGTGAGCGACAATGGTGGAGGAGTGATAACCCAGCTGAGGCGGTCGACAGCTCCTCTGCGAAATGGGAGCTGCTACGAGCACGAATGGTGGTTTCTTATTTGAAGGAGGATCTTGATGTGTGGCTCCAGATCTCGACCTCAAGAAGTTGCAGTGAAGATTCAACTCCGAAGCTAAATAATGAGCCTCAAAGGTGCTGCTACGAGGTCTTCTAAGGACCTCAGATCTTGCTGATGGTACTTCTAGCCATTGTTGCCTCCCTCTTGAACTTTCTTGTTATCACCTTGAGAGGATGGGGGCTGGTGGCTTCAGGTCATGCTGATGGCGGGATCTTGTTGTGTGAAGGAAAACTGCTTAGGATCATTTTTAGAAAACTTAGAGTTAGTTTTTTCATTCACTCGGGTTGTTTGAGCCCAGAACATTTCTTGTGAATATTTCTTTGATTTTTTTTATTTTTTTTCTTGTTTATCATTTATTTTCTTTTCTTTGTATATATAAATTTTCTACATCTCTAACATAAATCTTTGTTTTCTTGCAAGTAATTGCTGGACTTGGAAGCGGTGCTTCTTGAACCCGACTTGAGATGCAATGAAGACATTTTTCTTTGAGAGAGATTTTCTTCTCATTCATTATTTATTTTGTTTAATTGGTAATAATTCAAATAATCTCTTAATTTCTAGCGGATTCTATTTGGAATCTCATGTGTATCAGGGACTGGACATTGTACCCTCGTAGTAGTGTGGTTTACTCTTCATAGGATAGACCTGCACATGCATCTATTAGAGCTTCATATATTTAATATCCGCTTGTGCTCATAACTCATAGGGCGACATTTCACTTTAAAAGTGTGCACCTTATATCATTCTAACTTAGTCAAATTGAAATCGATTCTTCCCACTAATTAGAACTTTATGTTAGGTGCAATTCTCTGACTTTCATTCCATTTAGTATAAAATTTCATTTCTATATTGCATCTTATATGTAGAGAGTGAGGATCACTATAAGTCTTCTAAACTAGGCACACATCATTAATTTTATCAATTGCATCAAATTTCTCGACTCCCTTCCCCTTAATTTTATAACTTAGGATAAACAGAAATCAGGACGGAATGTTAGGCATGACGTATTGGGTAGACTTAATCAACTGATAATCTAACTTAAAATCGGGATCTTTAATACAGTTTTGACCAAAATATTTGACATAAAATCAACGTTGTGTCTGGTGGAGAGGCACCCATTCTGTTTGTAGAAAAAGATCGCACACTTAGGGTAGAGCTAAAACTTGGAGACTTCATTCTGACTACTAGATTTAAAACGACTATCTACTTTTAAGTAAGGGAACTACGGTCTCCCTTAGAAAATTGGGTGGATAAAGTACAATGTCGAAGAAAATGTTCTGAAGTAATACGGGTGGTTGTTCTACGATCCGTACTTACACCCATACAGTCTGAAAGTAGGCGCAACTGGCCGTACGAATTCAAGCCAATCATTGTGATACTCTTGCGCACCTAAATCTCTGCTTAATCTGCTAAAAGATTTTATTGTCATTAAATTAAAATTAAAAAGATAAGCGGTCAAACACTAACGTGCCTTCACAAGTGTTGATTGGGCGAATCTACGAGTTCAGTTTGTGTTTGTCTTGTGTGGGTCAAAGTCCTTACAATTGCAAGCACATCGAGGTTCGCAAATCATTCTCCACCTTTCTCTTGAGAAGATGCCAACACATTGGTCTTTGTACCCAGACTCCGTGGTCCATCGCACATGACCATGTCTCGGTATTCTCATTTCAGTGGAACCCTCTCTTCGAAACTGGTCCCCTGCAACCATCATTTCCCTTTGCTCCATTTACTCCACCCCTGCCCACAGTTCTTCCTGGACTAGACTGCTCTCGCATTTTGACTTTCAAATAAACATAATAGAGCAGGCAGATTTGAGGATGGAAAATAGTAAACAATTTTGAAAGAGAACCATGATTTTCGATTACTATGGACTTATTACCTTTCGAATCATCCTACACTCAGGTTTACTATCTTCCTGAGTAGGACCACTTTTCCTTTGACATTCCACTAGAAATTCAGAGTCAATGAAATATGACTCATGACTAAAATACAAGTCTAATGGATAATCACTACTCATCTCAGAACTACATGCTAGAGTCACATCATGTAGAGAATGATTATTCATCACCAAGACATGAGATATTTCAGGATGAGATTTCCAGTATCAACCATAGAGCAAATGCTTTGACTGAACAATTATATAATATCATCCAATCAACAAAGAGTTAGGAAGAAGTGAGGATCTGATGAATCCATGATTTATTAACATTACGTCTGCATTTTGTCTTAAAATCCTTAACAAATGCATGTAAATATCCATTAATTTCCATTATTATCAAAACATTATTCATGAATTAAAATGCACTCTTAAGCACAAAAAACATGTAAATAAATAAAAGAATAAAAATACATAAAATTAAAAAGGCAGATTGTAAATATGTATATCTATACAATATGATTTATAAAATATAAATATAGTTGAAAGATATATTTATATAACCTAACCCCCAAGACCAAGTCAACATGGATTGGTTGACAAACAAATAAGTACAAGGAGATAAGGAAGAAAACCATAAAAGAATTATTTATAAACTCTACACATTCTTCAATAATTATGAAATCTTCAAAGATTTATAGTTAATTCATCTGTACATATTTTGCAATAATGCTTCAAAGAAGGGATGGTTTACTGGCTTAAGAGGAAAAAGTTCATATGTAAATATTGTTGTATATAGTATTAAAAATTGCATACTCGAAACTCCAAAAAGAAAAGAAGGGAAAAAATACATGAAAAATAAATTCCCGTCAGTGTGTGTATATATGTATATAGTCAATAAGCAAGCTTTAATTTCAAAGTCAAATATATGTGAGCCTGCAGCCGGATGACTTTTTACATTGGTCAGGAATCCTAAGATAGGTAGCTACACTGGCTACCGTTCATTCTTCTCTACACCTCCTCTTCTTGAGCAAATTGTACTTGAACTTAGAAGGGAATACATCACTTCTCGAAGAAAGAGTTGTTGGATTGGGGAATTAAGGTCACCATGTTGGATAATACTAAATTTTATTGCTTCAGCTGAGGAGAGCTAAATGTCACTAACACTTTGCGTATGACATCGGCTTGTTCTAAACTGGCTTTTGAGGAGACTTTGAAGAGTCTTGTGGTTTCAGAGGCTATAGTGTTTTAAATCCGATTTCCAGTAAGTTTCTGACCGCACCTAAAATTCCAAAGGCCCGACTAAAATAAAAACTTTGATTTTGTGAAGACAAGTTTGAAAGTAATAATCAATCCAAGTTATCTCGTTTTCTTTTATTTATTTTCTTTTCAACACTTATAGGCACATGTGTTTGCTTGGGACAAGCAAAGGCTAGTATAGGGGGTGATGAATATCTATTCCATCACATTTATTCTTTCATTTTGGCTTTTAAACCCTAGCGAAAGCATGTAAATGGCATTATTTTGCAAAAATTAATATTCAATATTTACTATATAAATATTTTATACAATTTTGTATTTAAACCTAAAATGAAAGAATAAAGAAATGAAAAGAAAAGAAATAAAATACCTAAGGTATTATATGACCCTAAACCCCAAGACCAAGGCATCATGATAACTTGGTCGACAAGTAATAAAGTAGGGGGAGATAAGGGCCAAAAATATAATAAAACTCCCAATTTGTTTTGCGAAATAATACATTTTTGGGACCTATTTTATTCTTTATTATTTATACACAAAATCAATAAACTTAGTCCATGAAAGTTGTAGACAAGAATACAAACAAAAATAAAAATTAATTATTTTACACAAAAATATTTAAAAATTGTATATTCTACACCCAAGATAAAAAGCCAAAACCTAGACTTCCTAGAACTATATTTTCTCCATATGAAGTCAAAATTCATTAAAATCACCTTTAATTATATATAACTTTATATTAGGTATTTAGTGAAGGTGGTTTCATTTAATTTGGAGTTAGGATGCAAAAGTTAGGTTTTGGACCACTATTGTACAATATAACTGAATAAAATATTTATTTTACTAATTTTTTTTATATTTTTCATTATTAGATTTTTATAATTTTATAAATATTATTTATAGTATATATACATAATTAGAGTAAAATAAAAGCATAAAACTATAATAAAATAAAATAGCAACTAAAATACGTAGATAAATTACCTATACATATACCTATATAATAAATATCTAGATTTATTTCAGTGTAGAAATAACTTCTGAAAAATACAATAAAAATATATTTGTGTATATTTAATTAAATCGAAAATATCTAAAATATCTATAAATAATAATAAAATACAAAATAAAAATAAACCATTCAAAACATTTGTAAATATACCTATGTTTATATTTGTAAAAAGTAACCCCTAAAATATTAACTCCAAAAAAAGAATAAAAATCATAATAAAATACTATATAAAATAATAAACAAATTTTATTTTATGACATTTATTTAAAAAATTCATTTAATATTTTATTTTAATTATTTGTTATTTTTCTCCCTATTTTGTGGCATAGTGTCCTAGGTGGACCAATCATGTGGCTTGGACAGTTGACCTCAGCTCAACTGTCCAACCTACCCTCTGACCTAGACGCCGACCCGTGACCATGCCTTCCTCTCGACTTATCCCCGCATGATTCATTGGCCGATGCCACTTGACTTTTTCATGAAATATCTTCTCAGCACAACCCCCCGTCACGTGAACCCTTCCTTATCCTCATACAACTCTTGGTCCCCATGAAAACCCTCGATCATTCTTCCCCATCATCTTTGTATACAACTTCGCCCATAGCCATTTTTGAAGGGTTGGTTCCCCTTTTGCTCCACTTCATCCCCTTAGATTGTGCCCTAGGGATAGAGCCTTGTGACAGGAGGCTTGCCCAACCATTTTGCAGCAAGGAGGCGTTCCCAGCCATCTCTGGCGGTGCTCCGCCAAGAGGTCTATCTTGCAGTCTCCAACTGCTCGAGGTTAGTCTTTTCTTTGTTTTTAGATAGTTCCTACTTTTAGGTGATTTTTTGTTTTCAGTTTAATCGCTAATTAGTAAGTTTAGCTTAGAATTTAGCATTTCATATCGCCAGAGATCTAGATCTCTGGCCACCTCTGTTCTATCGTGCCCCACTAGTTCTGACCCACCTAAAGACCTCACCACCTCGCTCCTTCACTTCTCCACCTTCTGAGCCTCCCACATCCTCTTGACTCCCCTTGGATCGATCCATCGGGGTCCTTCCCTCCTCCCATCACCGAACCTCTCCGCCCCTTCCATTTCTGCCTTGTTTTTCCACCAAATAAAATCTTGGACTCACAACCCACATTTTGCCATTCTTTCTATTATCTTTGCAGGTCCTGAAGAGGCTGTCTGAGGACAAAAGATTTAGAGCCTTGCCTTCCAAGAGACTATGTCTTCTTCGAGCTTCCATGACCTCTCCCAATAGTCTTGGGTCTTTTTTAGGCTCTCATCAGCTACAGAGATCAACCCCGAGCATGTGGACCATTTCAGCATCGAGGAAGAGGCTTGAGCGAGAGATGATTTGATGATCGAAGCTTGGAGGAGGAGGAGTTTCTCCCTGTTCATCGAAGATAGCAGCTACTGTCCGATTTGGGGAGGAGCTCCAAATCATCTCACAGCCGTCAGATTTGGAGGAGCTTGACCGTAGATCTCATTCGAAGGATCTAATCTTAGACATCTAAAGCCGAAGCAGTACCCACCATCCAGATTCTGCCATGTGTTAAGTGAGGAATCCACATCCGCTGGATCAAGCTCCTGTTGGCGGTAAGTATTGTAACCCCCCATACTTTCTGTATATTACTATTTAATATTTAAAATTTTAGTAATTATTTTGTAAAAATTTCAAGGATACCCTCTAGTTCATTGATATTGTACTTAGGTCCTTGTCGGTTTAGCTCACGTGGTCGCCAAGTGAGTTAGGAATTTTGTTGTGATACCCTTACGTGTTTCGTAATTGTAGTTTAATATTTAAAATTTGAAAGTTAGTTGTAACTTTTAGGTAGTTTTCATTGTAGCCCCTGACTATTATTTTGATTACAATATCCCCTACCAGTTCAACTAATCTTTGTGTTTGATTTTTATTTTTCTAAAAATGTCATCCATGCTCAAAAAATTATGAAAAAAATTAGGATTTTGTGCCTCTTTGCATGATCTTCTATGCTATAAAATTAGATTTGCATTTTAAGGATATTTCCTTTTATTAAAAATCAAAATATCATGTTTTATTTTCTATTTGCTTTAAAAAATCCGAAAAATATAAAAACATATTTAAAATTACAAAATATTATATTTTATTATTATTATATTTTATACCTCCTTACCAAAAAATCACTAAAAATATAAAAATAAAATCAGTAAAAATTTAAAAGCTCCAAAATCCTTATAAAAACTATAAAAAATCTTTTGAAAATCCAAAAATACTTTTCTTTATCTCTAAATTTTCTTTATATTATATGTTATCTATTAAAAATAGTTTTAGAAATTTTGAGTATTTTATCTATTTTTATATTCCAAAACAATTCGACCTGTTTAAAAAGTCCTTGATTTTGTGTAATTAGGACTTTGAAAATACCTAAAAATTAGAAAACAAATTCTTAAAAATCACGATAACATTAGAAAAAATATAAAAAGCATGAACATGTTTTATGTAATGCCATGAACTTGGTCTCTCTCGGATCCTATATCATAAGATTCGTCTCGTCAAGAGGAACTAATGGTATTTGCTTCGTATGAATCGGACTTCGTTTGGAATTGTTATAATTTTGGAAGAAAGAGAAGTAAGGAGGATTAAGACGTAATTAACCTATTGTGATTGTCATTGAGACTAATTAAGCATGATTAAAGAAACTAATGACGGATTGAAAAACTGTAATGATCATTAGCAAACACTAATCAATAGTTAGCAAAAGATAAGCATAAGCGGTGAAAGTTAAATCACGATTAGTGAAAGTTAATGACGATTAGTGTTAATTAAGAGACATTAGCGAATCTAGAATCCTTTGGAATGTTTTAACTTAATCCCTAAGTTTCGGATAAGTTTTGACCAAAACCATGGGCCAAAACCATGGGCCGCTAACTGCGGTTAAGGAATAAACTATGGTTTACTAACTATGGTTAACGGTTTTCTAGAGCCTATAAATAACCCCCACCCATTCATTCTCTACGATTTCCACTACCACCACCACCCCAAGGGCTAGGGTTGAGAGGTCAGGAGGAGGAGTGAGAGGCGGGGAAAGAGCGCTAGTGAAGTGTTGCCGGAAGAACGAGGAGGAGGAATGTATGATCCTCTCTTAGTTTTCTTCGTAAACTAGGCTTTCAATTCATCCTCTTTTCTTCCAAGTTTTATTCTTGATTCATCTTTCTTTCCGATTCATTTCCTATTGTGGTTCGAGTAGAAATATGTGTAACACCCTACTTAGGTGCGGGTGGATATGCACGTCAGTGAACCCTGTGATTCATCACACATTCACTCACCTAAGACGCATGGTGTCTACCAATTCTCCATTGCTTATTGCTCTTTCTTTACCACTTTTATTGTTATTTTGATGGAGAAATCCGTGTAATACCCTACTTAGGTGCGGGAGGCTATGCATGTCAGTGAACCCTGTGATTCATCACACATTCACTCACCTAAGACGCGTGGTGTCTACCGATTCTCCATCGCTTGCAGTTTGATTATATTCTTTCTGTTTCGTTATTGTTTTCCTCTCGATTGATTTTATAAGGGGAAACTCTGCCGAAATTTTTTGAGAAATGTGTGCTGATATAAGGGGTAACACTATTGAATATTTACTAGAAATATAACTCCGTATAAGGATAAGCTCTGCCGAAATTTCAAGAGTAGATATGTTCTTTGCGTTCTTTGTGTTCTTCGTGTGTTCTTTGTGTTCTTTGTGTTCTTTGTGTGTTCTTCACGTTCTTCATGTTCTTCGTCCGTTCTTTGTGTTCTTGGCATGTTCTTAGAATTTTTGATACGAAAATGATATTTGATCGTTTCAGGAGCCTTAAATCATCCTTTCTGAAAATGAAATATGATAAAGCGCTGCATACGCGAGAGAGAGCTCGATTAGGTAATGAAATCCTTCCTTTTGCTGTTGGGTTTTCATATGAAATTGTTGAAATTTCTGATTTTATGTTCTTTGCTACGAAGAACCCTAATTAGGCTATTTTTGATAAAATATGAAAAGTTGCTTTGTGATTTCAACTAAAATAAGATCTAAGCATCGAATTGATGCAGTGGCTTGGAAAGTTAGGATTTGGAAGTTAAAATGAGCATAATTATTAGTATATAAATATATGAATTAATATATGTGTAAGTATATATTCAGTATTTTATAGTTATACAAATATAAGGTTGAATTGAGGAATTACTTCATGGGAATTGATATTTGGTAGTTGGGATAATGAAAAATATCATGTGTTATGTTAAAAAATGATTGGGAGTAGAACTACAGGTCGGGCATGCAACCTGTAGGTTTGTCGGAAGGAACCCGTATTGGTGTGACCCTACCTAGGTAGTACACGGTTGCCTTATTATGATAAGTGCGCATGAAATGAATGATTTGCAACGCGTTGTACCGGATGCCAATATATTCGGGTTGAACGATGGAAGATGTGGTCATGCCATGTGGAGGCACGAGTGGTTCTATAGCGGGTGGGTCACGATAACATGTATTTAAAGCCACTTGGTTATGTGATTAATGGCTAGCCTAAGGTTTTAAGCAACCAGGTCCTCGAGGACAGTGTGCTCCTTTGTGTTCCAGGCTGGGGGTTTGAAACTCTGATTAATAACAGAAAAGGAAAAATTATCAGGGTAGTATTGGAGGATTAGTTGAGGCGACGAGCGGTGGCATAAGCCCACCAGATCAATGCAATCTCGAATCTCGAAGTATCCACAGCTTCGGAGTCCAAGAATTGTGTGGTCCCCTTGACTAATCCCTGATGTAGAATAGAAAGTAATAGGACTTAAATTAATGAGAAGGAACGTAACTTTTAATGACAACAAGTTTAGCAAAATTACACAATTTGTTTACTTTTCTCTTCTTCGTTACTTAGCACTCACTAATTGTTATCCAATGATTTATTGGAAAATCCAATTGGTGTTAGTGAGCCATCGCAAGGACTTTAGCCATCCAGTCAGCCACAATAGCTTTACTCTATAAGGTAGTTAGTAATATTTCTATGTATTTCCTTCCAGCTGATGTATATGTAAAGGGTTGTAGTCGGATAATGGATTATGTAAACTTTAGTTTGTGAACGAAGAAGTATCAAATACTTCTTTTTGAGTATTTTTATTTGCAGTTTGTTTCTAAATGTTAGTTGTGATTGCTGGATAAATTATTGCTGAGTAAGCAGATCTGTATATGGGAGGATCCGACGGCCCAGAATTAGGGTCGTGACAGATTAGTATCCGAGCCTGGTTAGTCTAGTAATTTATTTAATAATTAACAACTGTGAGCGGTGTTCAGAAAACTAAGGTTGTATTAAGATCCTTTTATTTTAATAATTGACTGCAATACCATTCACATGTCATTGTCTGTTATGTACATCATGCTAAGACATATAGGACCTAACCTTTGTCCTTGACTTATCCCAGGAACATGACGGACCAAGACATGTCTAGGCAATTAGCCGCCATGATGACAATGCTGCAAGAAATGGGGCAAAAGCAGCAAGCATTGGAGGAGAGGCTCAATGCACAAGGTGAGAGACCTGAAGCATCCAGACCTGTGGATGCTAGGATTAAAGGTTTTGTCTATCTTTCTGAGGAAGAATCTAGTTACCATCCTTCAACTGAATTTGCTCCTACCCTAGTTATGAATATGTGATTCATCACTCTAAAAGTTGAAAATAGAGTCTTGTTCCCGAGTAAATAACAACATATTTACCCTTATAGTGCATAATTAGCATTCATGCATGCATTCATAATATCTGCATTTTAGCACTCATATTTGCATTAACTAAGAAGCCAGTTCCACATGTAATAAATCCACCTATTATCTCCTCAAGAAAAAAACACCATTAGTAATAATATAGGGATAAAGGTCAGAGTTCTCCTTTGTAAGACACCCAATAAAGACTTAGAATCCCTGGTCCTTAGAAGGACCATAGTTCTCTTGTACCAGCTCCAATACAGGTGTACTCACTTTCAGATGAATACACATTCAATGACCTTTAAAATGAGACTAATTTCATCCAATTCGTAGCTCGTAGGAAGAAGTTGGGTTTTTGGGCATCTATGCATACTATATATGTGTATATTTGTATTCCTGTATTTTTGTATCATATTTGATCTCATCTTCGTTTTTGGTCAACATGAAACTTGTAGATCTCATCAAGATCTACAACTTTCATGTTTTGAGTTTTTTCAAATTCGACCTCCTTCTCTCTCTATTCTCATTTCTTCTCGTAGCCAGTCACAGCTGGCCACGTGGCGCCCTCTGATTGCGCCACGCGGCCCGCTCCCCTTTGCATCTTCCGCCCGCGCTTTGGGCCATTGGCCCTGAACCAACGTCCCAGCTCTTTCCATGTCCACCTCTTTCTCAGCCGTCTGATCATCAACCATCTCCCATCTCAGCCGCCCGCCTCCGCCTGCCGATGCACCTGACACGTTGCGCATTTTGCGCCCTTCGATCACGCACTTGACCTTTCCATCTGTGTCGCTAGCTCCGCAATCATCGCCAACCCTTCGATCAATCGCTGGAGTTAATCAAGTCCGTCCGCTCGCGCATTGTCTCCAACACGACATGTGGCGCATTCAGCGCCCTCGATCGCTTCACCTCAGATCTTATCACAACCGCTATCTGGCACTTTGATCTGGGCCATTGGATCACAAGATCCAACGGCCACGACTCTGTCTTCTACCTCTGGCCTCCCTCTCTCCTATGATCTCGATCTTGTGTAAGGGGCCGCCCCTTTCTATTTTCATCTCCACCTCAGCCACCTTCTCTGATCACCATTGCCACCACGACCATCACCACTCCTCCCTCATCTTCGCCAGCTCCCTCGCTCCTGACGACTCCCACCAGAGTCGCCCCACGACGACCACGAATACCACCTTCCAGCAACCCATGCCGTCACCATCATCCTATAAATCACTCGCCATCTGCCATTGTCACGCCCATCCGCCATTACGAGAGGTTCCCTTAAGCTCAGAGCAACCTATTGGTGACAGCAATTGAGTGTATCTCCGAGCGAAGACAGGCCTTCACCTCCGGCGAGATCCACGACGTCGTCACACCGTGTTGCAACTCCTCCGACGAGTTACGTGAGCTCAGGCCCTCTACCGACCTTCGAGCGACGACCAGGAGCCCAGATCCGAGCTCCATTCCCCAGGTAGCATCCTCCATTTTCCTCCCAATCTCTTCTTGTCTTTTCTTTGTTTTTCTCCGATTAAATTCGCCCTCGACAATCGTCTTCTCACTCCACCGTCATCCCTCCGAGCTCCACGATGGAGCACTGATCCTCGCGTTATCCTTAGCTTCGTCAAACATCGCACTTCACCTTCGCTCGATCCCAGCTCCGCCACCTCGGCGGAGCTCTCTCACCGGCCATCCTCACTCCGCCACAGGCCTCTCATCTCGCTTCAAAACACTCCACAGAAATCACGCGTGCTTCGTCTATCCTCTAACCCTCTGCAGGTGCTATCTCTTTGATTGGCTGGAGGCTCGACGGAGCTTCCTTCGAGCTCCTCCGTCACTGAGCTCCAGCGCACCTCCTTCCCCTGTGAGACGACCGGATGCTTCGCCGCCTCGCCATGCAACTACCAAGCTTCTCCAGACCCTCCATTACCACTCGTCGACGAGAGGAGGACTGGGAGGAGCTACACCAGCTTCATCGGAGCCCAACCCTCTCCGCCGTAGGTGGCGGAGGGCCGTTGGGGACGACATTCCACAGTCGTTCGATCATCTTGATCAAACGGTCAGAAGCACTCCACAACGTCTCCTGCCGCAACCGTTGGATCAGTCGTGATCCTACAGGCTTGATCACGCTACGTCGCCATCAGCAAGAGCAGCCGAGGGCCGTTGGATCCCTCTAGATCTAGCGGTGCTTCGTCGTCCACGTCGCCCTCTTCATCGAGCTCCCGGTACCGTTGGATCAATCTAGATCCAACGGACACTAATCGACCACGTCGTCACATCAGGAGTGAGCCCATCGACGTTGGATCGATCTATGATCTGAAAGACTCAGACATGCCACGCGTCATCAGCTAGTTGTCGTTGGATGATCCTTGATTCTACGGTCCAGATCCATCCACGTGGCCCTATCCGAGCCTCCTCCCCGACCTCTAGGCTCGGATCCCCGAAGCTTTTCCGAGCCAACGCCCGAGCCTCCAAAGTCGCCCGAGCCTCGTCCCGAGCCGCCGAAGTACTCCGAGCCTCAGGAACCCACGTGATCCGCATGTGCTTCCTAGGCTAATTGCACCAAGGCCCCTGAAGGTTCTCCATATTGCATTTCAGTCCTTGTCAGGCGTACTTAACGTGAGGAACACGTGACCCGTGGAAAATTTGCATCTACCCGTTGCATTCTAGGTAATTGCATAAAAGTTCTTGTCAGCATATTTTATTTCCAGTAATTTTAATTTCTGTAATTGCATTCTTACCCCTGTCTTTGCACGCACATTTAGGCATGCATATTAATTCATTTTTGAGTTTGACAAATTGCATTGTGTAGCTTACATTGTCCTACTTATTATGTGATACGTGCCATATTTTTGTAATAACAGTAGAATTTTATATTAATTAATTGGTCCACTTATGTGATATTTGCCTAATTTCACCTTTTAATTAATAGTAATTTCTCTGTGACTCCAAAAATTCCTAAAAAATCACATTAGATCTAGGATAATTAGATTCACCTTGCATAAAAATTTCATCTCAATTGCACGCATTCAAGGCCTAAATAATTCATTTGGTGAATTCCTTAATTTTTTTTAATAGGTTCATTTCACATCAAAATTAATGTCTGATAATTTTCCTGGATTCCTCATCTTTAGATCTATCTAGGATAATTTTTATTCCCAAAAATATTGTGATTTGATATTTATTAAAATTAAATTAGTCAAAAATCACCCTGCATTCATTTTTAATTCATAGTTAATTCATTTAGTGTCTGAAAATTTAAAAAAAAATAGGGTAGCTTAATTACATCATATTTCATCATCTAGCCAAGTTTCATTATTTTTGGACTTCATTCGAACACTTATCTGATTTAACATTAAAACTGGCCTGATTTTGCATGTGTCCTGCATAAAAAATCGAAAAAGACCAAAAATATTATTCCCTGAAAATCACACTTTGGACATTGTTAAAAATCAACCTAAGGAGACAGCTGCCTCCCTGAGTTTGACCTTGGACTGCCAAGTAAAAAAGTTGCCACTCGAAATTAATTTGTAAAAACAAAATTGAAAGTGGTTTTTGATTCGCTCTCGTTATTTGAGTGCAACGAACATTAGTGATTAATTTTGACATTAATTTGCTCGAATTAATAAAGGTAGCAGGAGATTTATCGCCTAGCTGAAGGAGCAATGGAAAAGGCCCTTCTTAGACACCAAACATTACTAGAAAATTACCGAAAGGGAAAGATTCCTCAATTTAAAGGCATAGAGACACTTGCTGAGGCAGAACTATGGCTTGATGACGTCAGAAGAATGTTGAGAATAGTACATGGACCAGCAAACACTTGGGTGCACTTCGCTGATTACCCCCCTAGCAGACTATGCAAGATGATGGTGGAGAGCTATTTCCAAGAAATTAGTAGATCCTGTTCAATGGGATATTTTTGAAGAGAGGTTTCGAGCTCACTACTGTCCCTCCCATTGGGAAGAATTGAAGAGGAGGGAGTTGGCTTCTTTGATCCAAGGATCCAAGAATGTACGAGATTATCATATTCACATTACGGAGCTGCTACGTTACTCCCCAGCTTTAGAAACTTCACCACAAGAGTGTCTTACCAAATTTGTTAGCGGTCTTCAGTGAGTTTTGAGAGATAAGCTTGCCGGTTTTAGAGCCACAACTGTAGATTAAGCCATGGACATTGCCTCTCTTATTGAGATGGAGAGGGATGAAAACCGCTAAAGAAGAAACTTTCACTTTACTGATGGACCACAATGGGTAAGATACCAACAGAAGTACAATAGTCCTATCTGATCAAGGGACCGGGAGGACAAGTATTTATAATCCGAGAAATCCTGGATAATTGTATAGTACTGATAATAGGATATCAGTTACATGTTTCACAACTACTAATCGAGATGGAGGACTTTGATCTTATCCTAGGGATGGACTGGTTAGAAAGGCATTATGCATGTCTTGACTGTTTTCAGAAGATAGTAATGTTTCACCTTCCTAACTCGATAGAGTTCCAGTTCATTAGAAATACATCCAATGATAATATCGAATATATATCTACTTTGAAGGCACAATAGTTGTTAGAGCAAGGGTACCAAGGTTATTTATCCTATGTAATCACTACATCAGGGTCAGATAGAATGATAAAAGATGTGCCTATAGTGTGCGAGTTTTCTGATGTATTTCCAGATGAATTACCTGGATTACTACCTGAATAAGAGATTGAATTTGAAATCTCTCTCATACATGATACTCGGCCTATCTCTATCCCTCCATATAGGATGGCACCAGCCAAGCTACGAGAGTTAAAAGTACAGTTGCAAGAACTATTAGATAAAGGCTTCATTCATCCTAGTACTTCACCATGGGGTGCACCAGTCTTATTTTTCAGGAAAAAGGATGGGTCAATGCGGTTGTGCATTGACTATATACAACTATACAAGAAGACCATAAAGAACAAGTATCCTCTGCCAAGAATAGATGATCTCTTTGAACAGTTACAGGGTTCAACTAGGTATTCGAAGATTGACTTAAGATCTGGATACCATTAGTTGAAGATAAAAGATGTGGATATCCCCAAGACAGCCTTTCAAACTAGATATGGACATTATGAGTTCTTAGTTATGCCTTTTGGACTAATAAATGCCCCAGCAGCCTTCATGGATCTCATTAATAGAGTATTCAAGGAGTTTTTAGATCACTTTGTAGTAGTCTTTATTGATGATGTACTTATTTACTATAAGGATAAGTATCTGAATGAATACCATCTCAAGCGAGCGCTTGAAACACTAAGAAAGAACAAATTGTATGCTAAATATAGCAAATGTGACTTCTGGCTATCTGAAATCTCTTTCTTAGGCCATGTTATTTCTGGGGAAGGTATATCAGTTGATCTTACAAAGGTTAGTGCAGTGATGAGTTGGGAACGCTCGAAAACTATCACAGAAATACGATCTTTTCTAGGATTAGCTGGATATTATAGAAGATTTGTGAAAGACTTTTCACGAATAGCTTTGCCAATGACTAGGCTGACTCAGAAGGATGTTCCATTCATATGGTCCGATGCATGTAAAACTAGTTTCCAAACACTGAAAAGATGCCTAACATCTGCAACCATCCTTACTCTACCCTCTAGGAGTGAAGGGTTTACAGTGTACAGTGATGCATCTAAAGATGACTTGGGCAGTTCTTATGTAACATAATAAGGTAGTTGTGTATGAATCACGACAGCTCAGGACACATGAGAAGAACTACCCAACACATGAACTTGAATTAGCTGTCGTAGTTTTAACTTTAAAATATGGTGACACTACCTCTATGGTATTACTTTTAAAATCTTCACCGATCATAAAAGCTTGAAATATTTGTTTGATCAGAAGGAGCTCAATATGAGACATAGACGGTGGCTAGAGTTGTTAAAAGACTATGATTGCACCATCTCCTACCACCCTGGTAAGGGGAACGTCATAACAGATGCCCTTAGAAAAAGAACTTATTCACCTGGGTTGGTGAGTGCTATCCACTTCTGGGGTTTACTATCAACGTTAAGTGAATGGAAACCATTTGATAGTAGTGCTGATACTATAATTATTCCTCATCGATAAAAACCAGAGATCTGGGATAAAATAAAGAAAGGACAGGAGGAAGATCCAGTCCTTAAAGATTTGAGACAAAAACTTGAGAAGAATGAGATAGAGGGATTCCGGATACAAGATGGGTTACTATATAACCATCACAAAGCTTGTGTACCATATATACCTGAACTGAGGAAAGACATTTTACGTGAAGCTCATTGTTCAAGATTATCTATTCATTCAAGAACTACTAAGATGTATAAGGATCTTCATTCATACTTTTGGTGGCCATGAATGAAGAAAGATGTTGTTGACTTTGTGAATTCATTTTTCATTTGCCAATAGGTAAAAGCTTCACACCAAAAGTCACCAGGATTGTTACAACCTCTCCCCATACCTGAGTGGAAATGGGAAAGCATTTCCATGGACATCGTTACTGGCTTACCTCAAACGACTGGTGGGAAAGATAGTATATGGGTTATAGTAGATCGTCAGATCAAGGTAGCACACCTCATTCCAATAAGCTTATCTTTCACTCCATACCAACTTGCTGAGTTATATATTACACATGTGATCCGTCTCCATGGTATCCCAAAGGAAGTAGTTTCCGATCAAGATTCACGATTCACCTCACACTATTAGCAGAACTTCATGAAAGCCTTAGGCAAATAACTATTCTTGAGCACATCATATCATCCACAAATAGATGGTCAATTAGAATGTACTATAAAGACTTCAGAGGATATGTTACGAGCATGTGCTTTAGAATGGAAAGGATCATGGTTGAAACATTTGCCTCTTGCAGAATTCACATACAACAACAGTTACCATACAAGTATTGGCATGGCACCATTTGAAGCAGTTTATTGACGTAGGTGTACTACTCTTTTGTTTGGAAAGAGGTCGGGATAAAGAACCTTTATGATTCAGATAGACTGCAAGAGACACGGGAAGCTGTAGAGCTTGCTCGAAAAAGACTATTGACTGCCTAAAGTTGCCAAAAAAGCTATAGTGATACCAGGCGAAGAGACCATGAGTTTGAGGTAGGTGACTTTGATTTCTCAAACCTATGAAAGGAATTCAGAATGTTTGGTATGCATGGGAAGTTATCACCCAGGTTCGTGGGTCCCTTTGAAATCATTAAGTGGATTGGAAAAGTGGCATATAGACTTGTGCTTCCTTCACATCTTTTGGCAATATATGATGTTTTTCATGTATGAAATTTGAGAAAGTACATTAGGGATCCAGAGCATAAGGTAAGTTATGATGATTTACAGGTTGAGACAGACTTGACATACCATGAGATACATGTTCAAATATTTGACAGGGATATCAAGAAGTCGAGGAACAAAGAGGTACCTCTAGTTAAAGTGTTGTGGCGCAACCAAGAGTTTGAAGAAGCCACGTGGGAACCTGAGGTGGAAATGAGTGAAAAATACCCATACTTATTTGAATGATAACACTATGTACTGTGTATATCTCTATTGTAAATGAAATGATGTTCATCCTCTTTAAGGTTGTTATGGTTTCAATCCTCTTTAAGATTGTTATGCATTTCTAGTCTCGAGGACGAGACTTCCTTTAAGGTTTTTATAATTTTAAAGCCTTGAACTTGGTCCCTCTCGGATCCTATATCATAAGATTCGGCATATCAAGGGGAAACCAACGGAATTTGTTTCATATGAATTGGACTTCGTTCAGAATTGTTATGATTTCGGAAGAAAGAGAAGTAAGGAGGATTAAGACGTCATTAACCCATAATGACTGTCATTAAGACTAATTAAGCATGATTAAATAAACTAATGATGGATTGAAAATTGCTAATGATCATTAGCAAACACTAATCAATAGATAACAAAAGATAAGCGTAAGCTGCGGAAGTTAAATCACGATTAGTGAAAGTGAATCACGATTAGTGTTAGTTAAGCGTCATTAGCGAATCTAGAATCCTATGGAATGTTCTAACTTAAGCCCTATGTTTCAGATAAGATTTGACCAAAACCATGGGCCAAACCCATGGGCCGCTAACTACGGTCAAGGGCTAAACCATGGTTTACTAACCATTGTTAGCGGTTTTCTGGAGCCTATAAATACCCCCTGCCCATTCATTCTCCACGATTTCCACTACCACCACCACCACAAGGGCTAGGGTTGAGAGGTCGGGAGGAGGAGTGAGAGGTGGGGAAAGAGCGCTAGCGAAGCGCTGCTAGAAGAATGAGGAGGAGGAATGTATGATCCTCTCTTAATCTGCTTCGTAAACTAGACTTTTAATTCATCCTCATTTCTTCTAAGTTTTGTTCTTGATTCATCTTTTTTTTCGATTCATTTCCTGTTGTGGTTTGAGGACAAATCTGTGTAACACCCTACTTAGGTGCGAGCAGCTATGAACATCAGTGAAGCCTGTGATTCGTCACATATTCACTCACCTAAGATGTGTGGCGTCTACTGATTCTCCATTGCTTATTGCTATTTCTTTTTCGCTTTTATAGTTATTTAGATGGAGAAATCCGTGTAATAACCTACTTAGGTGCGAGTGGCTATGTACGTCAGTGAACCCTGTGATTCGTCACACATTCACTCACCTATGACGCGTGGTGTCTACTGATTCTCCATCGCTTACAAGTTGATTATATTCTTCTTGTTTCGTTATTGTTTTCCTCTTGATTGATTTTATAAGGGGAAACTCTGTCGAAATTTTCTGAGAAGTGTGTTCCAATATAAGGAGAAACTCTGCCGAAAATTTCGTAGAAATATCACCCCGTATAAGGGGAAGGTCTGCCGAAATTTCAAGAGAAAATATGTTCTTCGCATTCTTCGTCTTCTTCGTTTGTTCTTCGCGTTATTCGTGTTCTTCGTGTGTTATTCGTGTTCTTTGTTCGTTCCTTGCATTCTTGGCACGTTCTTAGCGTTTTTGATACGAAAATGAAGTTCGATCATTTCAGGAGCCTTAAATCATCCTTTCTGAAAACAAAACATGATAAGCACTGCATACATGAGAGAGAGCTCGATTAGGTAACGAAATTCTCCCTTTTGCTATTGGGTTTTCATATGAGATCGTTGAAATGTCTGATTTTATGTTCTTTGCTACGAAGAACCCTAATTTGGTTATTTCTGAGAAAATGTGAAAAGTTGCTTTATGATTTCAACTAAAATAAGGTCTAAGCATCGCATTGATGCAGTGGCTTGGAAAGTTATTTGTTAGTTAAAATGAGCATAATTCTGAGTATATAAATATATGAATTAATATATGTGTAAGTCTATATTATGTATTTTATGGTTACACAAATATAAGGCTGAATTAAGGAATTAAATCATGGAAATTGATATTTGTTGGTTTGGATCATGAAAAAGATCATATGTTACATTAAGAAATGACTGGGAGTAGAACTACAGGTCGGGCATGCAACCTGTTGTTTTGTCGAAAGGAACCCGTATTGATGTGACCCTACCTAGGTGGTACATGGTTGCCTTATTTTGATAAGTGTGCACGAAATGAATGATTTGCAATGTGTGGTACCAGGTGCCAATATATTCGGATTGAACAATGGAAGATGTGGTCGTGCCATGTGGAGGCACGGGTGGTTCAATAGCGTCTGGGTCACGATAACATGTATTTAAAGCAGCTAGGTTAAGTGATTAAAGGTTAGCCTGAGGTTTTAAGAAACCAGGTCCTTGAGGACAGTGTGCTCCTTTATGTTCCAAGCTGAGGGTTTGAAACTCTGATTAATAAAAGAAAAGGAAAAATTGTCATGGTAGTATTGGAGGATTGGTTGAGGCGACATGCGGCAGCATAAGCTCACTTGATCAATGCAATCTCCAATCCCGAAGTATCCACAGCTTCGGAGTCCAAGAATGGTGGGGTTCCCCTAGACTAATCCCTGATGTGGAATAGAAAGGATAAGGACATAAATTAATGAGAAGGAATGTAACTTTTAATGACAACAAGTTTAGCAAAATTGCACAATTTGTTTACTTTCTCTTCTTCGTTACTTAGCACTCACTAATTGTTATCCTATGATTTATTGCAAAATCCAACAGGTGTCGGTGAGACATTGTAAAGACTTTAGTCATCCAGTCATCCACAGTAGCATTACTCTATAAGGTAGTTAGTAATATTTCTACGTATGTCCTTTCAGCTGATGTACATGTAAAGGGTTGTAGTCGGACAATGGATCATGTAAACTTTATTTTGTGAATGGAAAAGTATTAAATACTTCTTTTTGAGTATTTTTATTTGCAGTTTGTTTCTGAATGTTAGTTGTGATTGCTGGATAAATTATTGCTGAGTAACCAGATCCGGATATGGGAGGATCCGACAGCTCAGAATTAGTGTTGTGATATTTTATTCTACAAATTTTGGTTGTCTTACCTAAATCTATAATTATATTACCCAATATTGCATATAGTTATATATAAACCTTTATTATATATTAAAAAGAAAAGGAACTAAAAATCATAAAATCATAAAAGAAAAAAAAAATTAAAAATTAAAAATTAAAAATCTAAAAAATATAAATATATAATATAAAAGATTTATTTTATTTAATTGAAAATCCCCAAAAACATTAATTAATTTATTTATTGAATAAATATTCTACAAAATACACCTATGATATTTATCCACTATTTATTTATGAATAATATATCTTATACACCGACTTGTCTCCTTGTGTTCATACTCTATATACCTGCACCACTACACAAATCTTGTGGAGTTAAATAAAATATATTTTAACTACACTTTTATTTTGCAATGCTATACATATTCATTGGTTAATTGTTGTCCGAATCTCCTTAAGTGAGCGGTCACCACAACGACAGTATCTTTGCCTTGTGAGGATATATTAGACCCTTGCCAAAAGCATTTCAACACTCCTCTTTTTGGAATTCATATACACAATAAAATGGTAGAGGGTAATTTATATATAGGATCCCCATTTATATACCCAATCCTAGTATGAGGCTCCATCTTTCATTTGTTAACAAATAAGATCCCTTGTCCATTCAAAAGTGTGAGAGGAGTGTGTTGTTACGAATTTTAGGCAATTATCCTAAATGCACTAAAATTAATTTGAATTAAAAGGACCATTTATCATTTCCATTGTTGGATTTGTAAGCCCTTAATGACCCATTAATGCAATAAAAGTTATTATTTTATCAAGTCCATATGAAATGAATGATTTTTGAATGCACCTATTAAGGTCCCTTTGTACAACTAGGGTTATTTATCGTGACCATATTGAATACCATGCAGTTGGAAGGACACAACTGACATTAACATGTTATATTCAATAAAGATCTCTGGTATGAGAAAGAGATGGCAATCTTTCTCTAAAGACTGATTTTCGACTGACTTCTTGATGCATGTCCTCTGCATAGGAATATGAATTTAGAATTGTTGGAATAATCAAGTCCAAGATTTAACTTGATGGGGTAGAGATAAACTAAGACTTGAATCGTAAATATCATGATTAGGCACTAATCCTTTGACCGGAGATAAATATGCATCTATATGCCTGAGTGTGCACATTTGATAGACCAATAGGTTGTTTGATGAGTTGTTGTGCATGTTAAGATATATGAGAGGAATGATCTCTCAAAGGAATCATACAAGTTCATAGTTGACGGGCTCACTCATGAGATAATTTGGTGTCATAATGAATTCCATTCATGGTTGTCTTATTTATGAAATAAGACAAAATTCGAGGTATTAGTATATATGCTTTTGGAAGGTATACGGTTAATATTGTCGCACAATTATCAAATGAGAAATCTACTGATATGTTTCAAAGAAGATAGTCAAACTAGAGTTTGAACTTCGGATATATCAAATTATATTTTCCAGTATGAAGGACGGATGAGTATTAGGAATACTTAGGGTTAAATCTGTCATAATAGATCATCTGCCATGGCACTTCCATTTCGAGGGAATGACGAAACCATATGGATTTCAGTGCCTCCATTTTATCTTAATAATTTAAGAATTAATTGGATTCTCACTTCATTTGAACCAAATATCCAATTCCAACACCAATTCCAATTTCATTGTCAAAATTTTGGAATTAGAAATGGTGATGGAAATGAAAATAAATAGAGTATGATGTGTTTGGACTTTGATTATAAATGGTCAGGGCTTTGATTATAAATGATCTCATTTCTAAATTACAAGTGGTTTGGACTTTGGTTAGCAATGGTCAAGGAAGCTAGGTTCAGCTCATCAATACTTTCTCCAGCTCCTATAGAGTGTGTTACGTTTTGAGCTCACTTAGAGTGGGAATTGTTCAGCTTGAGCTCAAATGATAGGAGTATATTGATGAATAATGGTCAAATTGAGGGATCCTGACACCTTTTCTAAGAGGGCCTACGGTGCCTGACAAATCGGGTCTGGAAATCGTTGTATCGGCGCCTCTTGCAGTACTCATATATCAATCGACTAAATCAACCAATGATCAAAACCCACAAATTTGTTTGTGTAAAATAGATCATGCATGTGTGAGTGATGAAATTTATTTAACTCTAAATGAAATGTGCATAGGCAAGCAGGTAGAGTGTTGTCCACAGGAGCAAATAATGATAGATCACAAAAATGAAACACAACTCAAAGACTTAAGCACAAAATTGTCGGTTTCGCAGCCTATTAGATTTTTACAAATATTTGTGGATTTTTAATTTTTTATGATTTTTAATTTTATTTTTTTATGGATTTTAATTTTGCAAATGTTTTTGAAGTTACTAATATATGATAATAAATATATAAATATATATCGTAATATATATATGAGAGATATAAAGAGATATAAAAAAGAGTCTTTTTGTATTTTTCAAATATAGCAAAGAAAGTCAAGATAAGCAAAATAAGATATTTTTGTATTTTTATATATTTCCCTCTTTATGGTACTTTTTAGCGTATTTTTAAGATTATTAAGGATTTTTCAAAAGTGAAATATATAAAATAAAAGAAACAAAAAATACAGGAACTACAAATGGGCCTAAAAATATCTATTAGAATAGAAAGGGCTCTAACTTTATTTTTCTTGTATACTCGACAAAATAAAGAAAAAATGAAGTTTTAAAACATATTTTTTTTATTTTTCTACAATGTTTTATGATTCTTTTAAGTTTTTCTACATTTGTAATTATTAAGTTTTCTTTTTTGTATTTTTGTGAATTTTGGATATGCAATAAAATACAGAAAAATACACTTACCTTATTAATTTTTATGAATTTTCTAAGTCAAAACAATAGAATATAACTAGTTTTGTATTTTTTTTAATTAGGAAAATAATAATAAATACCTTAATAAAAATATATGTATAATAGTAACACATAAAGTATTTAAAATGAAATTTCTAAATCTTTTATAGTTTAGCATATTATTAATACAATTAAAACAAAATAAGCAATTAATAAAGCATCACAAGGAATAAACTGCAAACAACTAAACCCTATGCATGCATCTGTAATAAAATACCAAAGTCCAAGGGCTAATCCATAATTTTCCTAATTAAATTTGCAATTTACAAATACCTACCAGGGTGATGAATCTCTATGTCATCACCTTTATTCTTTCATTTTGGCCTTTAAACCCTAGCTAAATGCATGCATATAACTTTATTTTGCATAAATTTTCATTATTTTGTTGTATAAATATTCTATAAAATACATTGTTTAAAGCCAACATAAAAGAATAAAGAAAAGAAAGAAAAAAATTCCAAAGGTATTTTATGACCCTAATCCTCGAGACCTTAGCATCATGATGACCGGGTCGACAAGGAATAAAGTAGGGAGAAATAAGGGTCAAATACACAATAAAAACCTTAATTTCAAGCCTTCAATATTACATTTTAGGGACCATTTTATTTTTTATTATTTATACCTCAAATAATGAAACTTTGTATATATGAAGTTAAAAATATATAGAAAAATACTAAATTTACTTTACATAAAAGTAATACAAATTTTACATTTTATACATAGAATAAAAAGCCAAAACCCAAACTTCCCAGACCCATGTCTTCTCCATATGGACTCAAAATGCCCAAAATAACCTTTAATTGTATATAACTTTGTATTAGCTATTTAATGAAGATGGTTTCATTTAATTTGGAGTTAAGATGTAAAAGTTAGGTTTTGGACCCCCATTGTACTGTAGACTTTAATAAAATATTCATTTTATTTATTCTTTATATTTTTCATAATTTTATATTTTCCAATTTTTTAAATATTCTTTATAATATATGCACATATTTAGAATATAATAAAACCACAAAAAATACAATAAAACAAAATAACATAAAAAAATACATAGATGAATATATTATACTTATACATATGTAATTAATACTCTATTTATTAAAGTGTACATATTATATCATAAACATGTAATAAGAATATATTTATGTATATTAAAATAAGTTATAAATATATAAATTAAGTATATAAAATAATAAAATTTAAAATACAAAATAAAAATAAAATATAAACAACATAGGTAAATATACCTATAAATGAACCTCCAAAAAGTAACTCATAATATAAAAATCCAAAAAAATAAATAAAAATCGGATTAAAATACTATATAATATAATAAACATTTTTAGTTAAAAATAAATAAATAATTTAGTAATTTATTTTGAATTATTTTTTAATTTTAAATCTGGTTTGTCTTCTTACGACCCAATCACATCCCAGTGACAGTTGACCCTAGGTCAACTGTCCTTCTTCTAGCTCTCGTTGTGTCAAACTCAATTTTGACCCATCTTCCTCGAATTATCGTACCCTATTCTTTCACTCTTTTCACTTGATTCCTTCTGCAAATCTCTTCCTCGACCACTGTTTTTTTCACGCATGCATCTCTTGTCAATCTGAGGAGCCTCGATGCATGCACACTTACTGGTAAAAGGGATCCCTATATAAATCATAGTGTCCAACTCCCTTCGCCCTTTGATCCCTCTTCCACCACCAAAATCCAAACATAATACTTGATCGAGAACACTGGTGACAACATGCTTCTTAGGATCTTCAGGGAGCTTAATGAGTGTCGAATCGAGGTTGATCCGAAGATCCGCCACCTCCTCCGCTCGAAGTTCGACTCCATGTGGTCCAGGTATGGCGAGCATTGATGAATACTCATTCATCACTCTTTATTCTTATATTTTAGCTACAAAAACCTTTGCAAATGCATGTATATAGTTGTAAATAGAAATAATTACCAAAAGCATGCATTGTGTAAAAACCTATAATTAGCATGTTTTTGTGCAAAAATAAAAGAATAAATATTAAAAAGAAAAAGAGGGAAATATTTAGAATAAATATTGAGCAGCCTAACCCAAGGGAGGGCTCAGCATGGGCCTGACCGCATAAAAGCCAAAGTAGAGGGAGATAGGGGCTCATATGTGTAAATAGCTTTGTAAATAAAATAAAAGTATTTTCCTCACAAAAATAGACTCAAATTGGCTTGTGAATATTTGTAAATATTTCTAAATATAAAATCAAGATAAAAATATAAAAATAAAAAAGAAGACAAAAACATCACTCACCATGTATATAGACCACCACATCTATATTTATTTAGCCTTATAAATAAATAAAATTAATTTCTAAAAAGTCTTGTAAATACTCTATATTATATGGTGCAAATAAATAAAATAAATAAAATAAATAAAAACATAAACAAAATAAAAATAACAAAACTAAAAATCCAAAAAGCCTTTGTAAATATACCATGTATATATATGTACATATGTATTTATTTCACCTATGTATATAAATAATAAAAATAAAATAAAAATGTCTTTTTATTCCTCATTTTATAATATAAATAAATAAAATATAAAATGGGAATAAAATTGTATAAAAATAACAATTACAAATCAAAAATTAAAATCTTATACATTGTATATACCTATATCTAACCCTACTATGTACATACCTTATTTTTATTTCGGAAAATTAATTAAAAATCACTAAAAAAAGAAAAAAATAAAATAAAAATATTTCATGTTTTAACTTTTTACTAATTCGGCCATTTGGTACTTTGAATTTCATTTTCAAATATTATCCACGTGGCCTTCACCCATTGGCCCTGGGGATTGTTGACCGCCAGGTCAACTACCCCGCCCCCCCCAGGACCACTACCCACGGGTTAGGCGCCCGACCCGACTTCCCCCTATTTTAGCGCCTAAACCCAATTCACCCTCGCCTAATTCCCGGGTCCGATTCCTTCCTGACATATCCGAGATCCTCGCCGGAGCTACCGCATCGGGATCCGCGCTCTCGAACGCCATACCCGCGCCCTTCTTCCCGGACCCTCCAACGTATAAAGCTCCAGCTCCGCCTCCTCCATTCGCATCTTTGGACATTCGCTCCACCCCCCAGTGACCTCCACTGTGTTGGCAAGAGTGACAGCTTGCTCCAGCAAGTGTCGCAGCGAGGAGAGGTGCAGTGACCCATCGATCCGGTGAGTATCGCTGCCTTGCTCCGCCCTGAGGTGGAGCTCGAGCCTCAGACGTCGGCGCTCTGTGAGGCGAAGACCCAGAGCTGCGCAAGCTCGCCCATAGCCCATTTAGCCACCCAGGTAGACCCTTAGCCTTTTCTTTTTCGCTAATTTTCGATTACCCCCTTTTCGCTCCGCCGCCGTTCACCGTCGATTCCGTCCACGTCCGACCCCCGTTCGATCATCGGGCTTCGCCATAGCCATTGCCTTCTTCCCGCGCACCTTCTCCATACCTCCATCCAACCCAGCTCGCACAGGAGCTGGGGTTCGAGCTCCTCCGTCCCCACCCTCGCCGGAACTCGCTCATATCGGCCCTCCGACCATCGTCACCCCGCCTAACCGGGTCGAGGCAGTTTTCCCTCGACCCGCAAGTCTCCTAGTTTACTTTGCAGGTACTTCCAAGCCTGTCTGAGGGTTTGGACCTTTCGGTCCAGGAGCTCTTCCTCCGCCGACCTCGCCGGAGCTCCCCAGAGCTCGGCTTGGTCATCGGAGACCACCATCAGCTGCGGAACATCATCGCGGAGCTTCTCCGATCTTCACGAGCAGCAGGGGAGGTCAGGAGCGTGCGCCTTGGGCCGGCGAACTTGGCCGGTGAACTGTTCTTCCTCGATCTTCCTCGACCGTCCGATCAGCCCTCTCGCTCCAGTTTTCATCGGAGCCATCCATTCTAGGAGCTTCATTCACCGCCCGATCTTTGGAGGACTGATCCCAGCCGTCGATCCAGAGAGGGTTAGCCACCTATGTCCTCCACCGTCCGATGCACCACGTGGCGTAGCCCCAGCCGTCGGATCACTGCGAGGAGCTTAGCCTTGGAGCGCCAGTCACCCGCCACCGTCAGATGCTCCACGTGGCGCGCATACATCGGCTCCATTAATAAAGGGGTAAATATTACTTAGGCCCCCTTCTGTTTTGTCTTTACTATTGAGTCCTGTAAATATTTTAGGTAGTTTATTTTAGTTTGGATATTTGCATAGAGGACCCTGCTCTTTATTTAGTTTGCACTTATGCCCCTGTGTGTTATGTAGCACGTGCTTCGTCACGTGTCTTTCTGGTGTATTTGCATCTTATACCCTGTAGTTCTGAATGTTATTGAATGAATGAAAGCTTTTGAGTATTTGCATTTATACCCCTGTGCGTGAAACATTTGAGCATGTGCGGATATTTTTGGGTTATTTGCAGATTACCCCCTGGACTTTTGGTACCGGTTACCAAATAGTCCTCGGAAGTAATTTTTATTACATTTGGGTCCCTGAGTGCCTCAGGCACGCGCGATGCACGTGTTCATCTGGGATTTTTGCACCAGACCCCTCAGGACTTCGGGTATTTGCACTTTGGTCCCTGTGCACAGTACACTCTTTATATTTTTGAATAAAATAGCAAATCACCTCCAAATTTAATGAAAATTGGACACATGGCTCCTACCATGATGTAAAATTTTCTATAAATTTTAGAGACATTTTAGATATTGTTTGATATTTTTAAAAATTCAAAAACATCAATTTTTGTTACTGTCTAAGTTTAAAAATCATAAAAAAATATTAAAATTCATCTAAAATTCACAAAAAAAATTACTTACTGTTAGTTTATGCTTGCTTGATTTTCTAGCCAATTTTGGCTATTTTTCATTACGTAAAATACCTAAAAATTGAAAAACACTTAAAATCTCCTAGAAATTCTAATAAATAGACTAAAAACCCAAAAACAATAATTTAGGTGCCCAATTTTTCCTTGTTTTATTCTCTATATAGGAAAAATACTTCCAGGCTAATTTGGGGCTTCTAGATATTTTATCTATGTCCTTTTAGCTCGGCTGGACAGTACCTTCAGTTTCAGTCATTTTTTGATTTTTAGAAAATCAAATAAACATCAGAAAAATCCCAAAAATTCATTAAAAACAGTAAAAATTATAAAACACATAAAATTATTTTTGTTAGAATTTTTGGTTGATTTTTAGTGCTTTTAATAAATTGTTGAAGTGAGTTGTTTACTTGTTTTCTTTATTTTCTTAATACATTAAAAATCCAAAAAAAATATAAAATACTTTAAAACTACCAAAAATATTCCTTTTGTTTTCTTTTATTTCTTTTTGACTACTTCATAGGTCACAAGGCCAATTCTTGCTCCTTGTGTTCGACCCTGGTCGCTATACCAGGTTAAATTAATAGCAGGACCGCTGTTGTGTTTGATTTGATTTTTATTGATTGGTGGTCTATTTTTCTTGATTGAGCCATCTTGATCGCTTGGGTCGCAACGACCGTTTAGCACCTTATACCCTAGTGGTCGGGACGCTCATCAAGCATCTTCTTTCTTTGTTCTTTTGATTCCTTATTTTTTGTAAAATCAAAAATTTAAGTTCGATGGAGCTCCAGCTCCGCCGCCTATTCCCGACCACCTCAGCCATACTCCGCTTCCTCTTTCACCACCATCATCTTGCCCTTCCTCTCATCTACGTCCCACACACTTTCATCCACCTGGATCTTGCACAGATCCAGTGATATGTCCTCCCTCTCCTCCGTTCGCCGGAGGACACCACCCGCTGCCATCTTCCACTCATTCTGCCCCACTAACCCCCACGACCTTTCACCTTTTTGTCCTTGAGATAACCAAGCAGGTCGCGGGAACTGAGGATCCCTATTTGAGGGCCTATTTTGTCAAGAACAACCCCAAGAGCTTTGCCAAAGACACTATCCTCCAGAGATCAATCCATGAGTTCTAGACCTACTTGGAGGCTCAGGGAGTTTTGCAGCAGCTGTATGAGCACGGAAAGACCATCGAGAGGCTTCCATGTGCCAGAGTTGCACGCACCATCGAATCAAAGCTCTTCTAGGGCGAGTTCATCTCCTATTTTTCCAGCACCTTTCAGAGCCGTCTGATCAAGCATTATAGCCCAAGCAAGTAGACACCGTTGGATGCGCAGAGCCAACACTGTCGGATCTCGATCCAAGATCTAATCCTTGCTCCTCTAGCCCAACCATCATCACGTTTTCTTGTGTCAATGCGTGTCAAGTGGAGTACCCACAACCACATGATGAAGCGCCTTTAGGGGGTAATTTGCATTTTATACCTCCGCTTCGCTGAATTTTTATTGTCCTATAACATATTTTAATAGTAAAACTTTTTGTAACAATTGCTAAAAGGACCTCAGGATTTCATCTATTTGATTTTTAGTCCTGTCCAGCTTAGCTCACGTGCCATCATATGTGAGCTGGGCATTTTGCAAGTAACCCCTCGTGAGTTTTTGTATTTTTGTTTAGTAATTAAAGTTTAAAAATTAGTTGTGATATTAATTTGCACTGTAACTTTTGACTTTTATTTTAATTGCAAATATACCCCGACTAGTTCGATAATTGTGTGCTTGTTCTTTAATTTTATAATCATTCATGCTCCAAAAATCATAAAAAATAGGATGAAGTGTTTTCCTGCTTATTCTTTCACGCTACATTTTTAATTTTGCATCTTAGGATTTATCTATTTAATAAAAATCAAAATAGCATGGTTTTGTATATGTTCGAATAAAAATTACCAAAAATATACAAAACCTTTTGAAAAATTCCAAAAATATCTACTTTGTTTATTACTATATTCTATATCTCTAGGCTAAAAATCTCTAATAATAGCAAAATAAAATCAGTAAAAATTAGAAAGCTCTAAAATCCTTATAAAATTTGTAAAAATTCTTTTTAAATCCAAAAGTATTTATTTCTATCTATGATCATTCTTTTTATTATATATTATTAATTAAAAAAATTTGACAAATTATGAGCTAGTTATCTATTTTTAATTTCCAAAATAGTTTAGCCTATTTATTTAACTCTGTTTTGAGATATTTTTGATTTTAAAAATACATAAAAATTAGCAAAAATCCCCCAAAATCAAAAAATAGTAGAAAAATATATAAAATACGAAAACTTTTAATCTTGTAATTTTTGTTTATTTTTAATTGCATTTATAACTATATTAGCTTATATTGTATATATAGTTATATATAAGCCTATATATATTATTAAAAAGAAAAAGAAATAAAAAATTGGAATTTTACAAAAAGAAAAGATAAAAACTTTTTAAAATATAAAAAATCCATGAAATAAACTAATTAAAAACCCACAAAAACTCAAAAATACCAAAAATCTATTATTATCTTTTTGTTCAATTTTGATTATCCGTCCTCCGTTGTTTCCTGTCTTCGACCCCTACTATACTTGTCCACTATACAATCTATTATAGGGTATACTAAATTTTGTTTCATACTGCTTGCATTGATTTTCTCTAGTTTCGTGGGTTAATTGTTGATTAAATACGATTGTTGAGAGGTCGTCACGGCGACTGAGTCCCGCCTTGTAAGGCTCATTTTAGAACCCACGATTTTCGCGTTTATCATTGGGGAATATACGCAAATAAGAAAAGGTCCAAGGGCATCCAAGCAAATTTCTCAACAAAATACAATTTCTAAATAAACTATTAGGGACCAAAGTGCAGTTTCAAAAAATAAATTCAGATTTTCTAAACAAGTCAACAAATCCACATGAGTAATAGTGCAAATAATCCCCCAAAACCTTACGTTGGACTGCACGTGAGGTGAAGTGGATAGGGAATAAAATTTAAATAACATAAACTTTAGGGTTCATGTTACAAATTATCCAAAAGTTTTTGAACGATAATATATACTTATACGAATAAAATATAAAGAACAAAAATGTAGAAGTAAATAGTGCAAAATACCTTCAATCACATGCTGGGTAACGGTTGGGATCAATTCACATAAACACGTGGCGCTCCGTGGATACCCTTTCACAGATGAAGGATCAATATCACATCCGATGCCTGATCTGATGGTGGAGAAAACCTATGATCGGATGACAACTATACTATCTTGGCAGATGTTCTTCATCAGACGATAAATTAGGCATGTGGGAAGAACTTATGAAGAAAACTAACCTAACAACCTTTGATCCGGGCTTCTGCCCTACGTGGCTGATGGGCTGAAAACACTCTTGGGACAATGCTGGACCAGCTAATGGTCGGAAGGAAGTCTGGGACCCACGAAAAGGGTCCTAGAGGTCGAAGTTGGTTGCGGGACCTAGAGGAGCTTCACTTGAAGTTGGGACCCCTCAGATGGAGTTCTTTCGAGCTAAGACCTACATGATTAGCACAAGGGCCTGGAAGCTGCCAAGCCTATCAAGAAGTAGGGGGTGCAATGGATGAAGCAGGCAGAGCCGACGAAGATGTCGGAGGGAGACTCGACAATCTCAATCTTTATGAGATCGAGGTGAAGGAGGTGGTCTGGGAAATGGAGAAGTAAAGGGGAAGTCGATGGAGGTGGAAAGAGCAGTGAAGCGGGTTTGTTTGATGTACACAAACAAAATCAAATGTACAGGAAAAAAACTAAGATACAACTATGCTAAGGAACAGATTTAGGAAAACAAATATCTCACCATGGTCGAGACCTGGGAGCAGAGCCTCGCCTACAAGACTCCAACGAAGGGTGGATGATCCTCCTCCTCCTCTTTATCCGCACCCAAGAACATGTACTCAGCTTTTCTATTACCAAGGCGATGCACCGACGATGTTCTAGGGTGTTAGAGACGGAAGTGGATGATCAACGATCAAAGGAAGAAATCGAATGGTTATTTATAACTGACAGAAAAAGTGAAAAAGTAATTAGGGTTTCCATGTTATTGTCTGACAAAGATCAGATCAAAATGATCTGCGGGAAAGAGGGTGGTCCTATCTTTGATTTTCAAAAATAAATTGGTCCCCAAATAAGCAATGGAGTTCAAGTGAAATCTTGGCGAATTCGGCTGCCCACTAAGTTTGATAGACAATAGAGAGAGAGGGGGTGTTGACCTGTGGTCACTCTCCTAGGCTGGTGTTTGGGCCACATCGGCACCATATAAGGCCTAAACGACAAAGCATGTTAGAAAATAAAAAAATTAAAAAATAGAAATTGATTTCATTTAAATAAACTTAAAACATGAAAAATGTTACATATTTGATAACTATTTTTAGTAATTTTTATTTATTTTTATTACTTTATTGTGAGTTTTTTAATTTTACATGTAAATTTTAGGTATAGATACCTATATATACCCTTTTTGTGTTTTCTTTTTTATTATTTTATCTACATAGTTTTATATTTACACTATATTCAATTACATATTTACATAATTTTATTATATTTTTCGTAAGTTATTTATGTACTTAAATAAATATATATACCTATATTACAGGTACTTTATAAGTAATTTACCTATATAACAAAATATAATATTTATTTTAGTGTGTTTAATGAATTTATTTTAGTTTTATTATGTACAAGTATTTAAAGTGATATTTACAAATTTATAAAAGTATAAGAAGATGAAAAATATAAAAGGAAAAATATTTTGAATATTATATACAAGTAAATTGCACAATGAGGGTCCAAAATGCTACTTCTACTTCTTAACTTCAAATTCAATGAAACCTTCATTAAATATATAATTTAATTTTATGAATAATAAAAGCGAGTTTGTTGAGTTTTGAGTTTGTATGGAGAAGATATAGGTCCCAGAAGTTTTCTTTGCGGCTTTTTATCTTGTGTGTTTGACGGGTCCGAAATCGCCGCGTTAAAGAGATGTTGTATTTGTCGTTTTCTTAAAAATAATAATGATTTGTCGTTTCGTTGTAGGCGGCAATCATAATCGCTCAAGAAAATAACCACACATATATTCGTTAATTTTAATCAATGCGGTTTTATGTTTATTTTACTTAGGCAAGTCCCAAGGTCGAACACAAGGAGGCAAAGGAATAACCTAGAATTATGTCTATAAAAATTCGTGCGTGGTTTTCAAGATGGTCTTTCTTTGTACTTTTTTTAATTCAATAAATGAAGCAAAATGTAATTTCGGCCTATATTTAGGAACTAAAATGTAAATTAAATTCAAACGATGTCTGAAAAATGAAAATTAGCCACAATGCAAAAATATGATTAAATGAATGCACTGTAATTTTTTAGAATTTTTAGATGCAATATGATTTTTTTTATGAATTTTCAAATGCAAATTATTTTCAAGGAATAAAACTATCTTAGATCTATCACTAGGTGATTCATCTCAGAAAAATCCTAAACCTTGAAAATAAAAGTTTTAATACCTATTAAAATCAAATACTGAAATATGCAAAATGATTTTTACAGCACAAACTATGCATGTAAATGCAAATCTTTTTTGGCACAATGTCAAGCACAATTAATTCTACAATACATGATTTTTGAGAATTTTTAGAATGACAAGTAATTAAAAATAAATTTTAAAAGCACAAAATGGGCAAAATATGCAGTTTTCCACAAAATAATTAATTATTAATTAACCATCAATCAAAAAAATGTCCACAACATGTCAAAGTGTAGAGAATTAAATAAGGAACATCATGCTATTTTTTTATCATTAAAATAATGTAATTTAGATATCTAGAATGATGGGGAAAGATGTGGGTATTTCTGCAATTTATAAATACAATAAATATGCAGAGAGGGACCTATGTTTAATTACCAGCGCTGATTGGGGAGATTCTGTAAATTATCCAAGGAGCACGTGTTGTGCAAGTGCCCTTGGAATGGAGGGTTGATGTGCAAATCTGTAGACTTCGAGGGGTCTTTAGCAAAAAATCCCTAAAGTCACGTGTGGGGTACGTGGCATCTGGAAGGGATCTTTTGTGCAATTTGGAGATGTTCCAGGGGCCTTGGCAAAATACGTACCCTCTCCTCACGTGCTCCTCACGCGAGGGAAGGGTCTCGGGTGGAACCCGGCGTGCGTCGAGCGGAGGAGAGTGGTGGAGGGCCGGCCAAGTTGGAGAGGCTGACGTGGTTGCGGTCGTGGGCTGAGTTGTCGGAGACGAAGGTGGTGCACCGCCACTTGCGGTGGCGTTGGAGGCGAAGCATTGGCGTCGTAGATGGTTGCGGGGATGTCATGGTCATCAGAGGTAGTCGACGTTGGCGGTGAAGAAGACGACATTGGCGGTGGAGAAGACGTCGTTGGCGGTGGCTCGACGTCGAGACGGAGCTAGGCAGCAAGGTTGAGGACGTCGCTGCAACGAGCTTGGATTGCTCGGATCTCATCGAGGATGCTGGTGACTGATGAATCCACGATTCATCATCTCAATATCTTGATCTTAGCAAAATCCACGAGTAAATTCCCTAATAAATATCCATAAAATCAATAAATTAACAAAATAACTCTTGTAAATAAAGCACACTAAGTATTGTATATAAGATTGTACAAAATAAATTAACACTAAAAAGCTGCAAAAATAAAGGAGTTCTATACTTGTAAATAGCCCAAAACTTCATGTATTTTTAATAATTTCATTTCAACTCCTTTTTGCCTAATTCTTTCTCTAACTTGTTTATAAAAATGTACATAAAAATATAAAAATACAAAACAAATTTCATCTCGAATAAATGCTCCTAGATCCCAAAGAGAAAAAGCCGTAAAGTCCAACTTCCAAGCTAAATTCCCGCTCCGTATGAACTCCAAATTTACCAAACTCACTTTTAAAGTTCAAGTTAGAAAATTATCTATCCAACGGAAGTGGTTTCATTAAAATCGGAGCTCGTTTGCAAAAGTTGGGTTTTGGGACCTAGATGTACATTGTATATTATGTATATATTCTTTCTTTCTTCATTTTTTATTTTATCTTTCTTAATTACTAAAAATCCAAAAAAATCATTATAGTGTTGTATTTTGATTTTACTATTTTATTGTATTTTCCTATTGTACATAGCTATTATTAAAAAGACAAAAAAAATATAAAAAGAAAAGCAAACAAAAAAATGTACATGTTGTATATCTTCTTTTTGTAAATTCCCCACTCTTTTTCTTCTCTTTATTTTATTTTCTCTTTTTAGTAGCCTACTTTATTTCATTTCATTTTTTTAATTTATTTAATAACATTCTCTACAATAACTTCCCTTTCTCCATTAACCTCCAAGTCTTCTTAAACCTCCATTCCACTCCATATTCTTCATATAACCTCCCATTCAACTCCACCAATAATCTAACTTCTCATTCAACACCACCACCTCTCTAACTCCCATTATTCATCTCTTTATAATCATCTCCACATCCACATTTTTTCCCCAACCACCATTCTTATAGAATAAGGAGAGAGCTTGGAGTGTTTTGTTGGTGACAGCTGCGAAGCATCGTCCTTAAGCGACGACCTCCTTAAGGTGAGATCCGCGGAGCTCCGCTCCGCGTCACGAGTTCCCCGTCGAGCTCGTGGAGCTTCTCCGATTTTTATTTCGCCAATCGGATCGAAGCGACGACAGGAGTCCAGCGTAGCTGCTCCGCCAATCCGGCGAACATCAGGTAAGGATATCTCCTCATTTATCTTGTTGTTTTATTTTATCTAATATTTTTATTTTCTTGTTTCAAATCATATCATTTTCATCATCTTCCCCATCATTCACGAACCACATCATACCATCACCTTCACTGTTATCATCATCACCACCACCAACTCATCATCTACCATTTAATTTTTTTTGTATATATTTCCTATTTAAGAAAACTATAAAAAATTAAAAAAATTTTAAAAAAAATTAAACAAAAAAAAAACCTTTTGTTTTATTACAGCCGCAATTTTTTTAAAAAAAATCAAAATGTATAGTGGTGAGTATTCCCGCCTGTCACGCGGGTGACCTGGGTTCGATCCCCGGCAACGGCGCCATTTGACGAACCGCAAAATCGGCCCTTTAAGGGTGCGTTTCTAGCACCTCAACATGTCGAAGCAGTCGGGCCGATTTTGGTCGTCAAAAGATCCCCTCATTTAAAGATATGCGATAATAAATCAAAATGAGATGATCGTAATTTATTTTACTTGGCAAGAAACCAAGGTCGAACTCAGGGACACGAGCCTCTCTCGTATTAATCGGATTTAAGTTTATTTAATTAAGTGTTGAATTAAAGCATATAGGTCAAAATCATGTAGAGACACAACACAAAGCAATGCATTAAAATAAAATAAACATGCATTTTTTTATCCAATTTTTATCATGCAAATAATTGCAGAGAAATGCAATGCAAATATGCCCAAAATCAGAATAAATAAAATGAGCATGTTAATGAGAGTCAAATTCAGATTTATTTGAAGTGTCAGAGCTAATCGACAAAGTGAGCCAGGCATGAGTAAATAATAAGAACCATAATATTTCATTAAAAATCAAGTCTCTAAGATGAAAGATTAACCATGCCATAAGAAAGTACATTGATCAAGATCTCAAACGAAACTGAAATCAACTAAAACAGAGGTCCGGTGCTCAAGATATGCAATATGGAAGACAAGGGCATAAATGAAAGAAAACTTGAAATAAACTAGCAGACAGGTCCCTGGGAGGGACGAAAATGTAATAAAAATAAAGTTCGGGACCTTCCCTGTAAGTGACCCACACGCACAAGGGCATTTTTGCAATTTTGAAAACCCACGAGGGTTTTTAATGCAAATTAACCACCGTGCGTGTGATCTGCACGTGACGCAGGACCATTCTGCAATTTGAAGAACATTGGAGGGCCTCTACGTAATTTCCCCAGAAAGCACGTGTCATGCACGTGCTACTCCAGGCTCGGGATAGCTCGGAGGCTCGGTGTTAGGCTTGGGCTCGGTGCAGCTTCGACGGAGGCTCGGAGCATACGGACCTCCAGGCTCTGACGCTAGGCTCGGGGGAATTCGGGTATCGACACGTGGCGAACTGGAGGCCGTTGGATCAAGATGATCCAAAGGCTGCTGAAGTTGATTACGCGGCCTCTTCTGGGCTGTTGGATTATCCCTAGGGAAGGGATATCCAACGGTGGCTGCTTCCTCTCCTCAATCCGTGGCTGGCGGCGATTTTGGAGCTCCGGCGAGGGAGCTCCATCTCCGCCGCTCTCTTCTGGACGCTGTGAACCTCCCTCGAGCTCACGGAAAGATCGTCGATAAAGCTGTGAGCTCGAGGGATGCATCTGACATCTTAGCTCGGGTCGCCAGGGCTCCAATGTCGAGGACGACAGTCACGAAGATGGGCTCGGCGAGGCTCCGGCCATTGCTCGTTTGATGGACCTGCAAGGTTAGTAGCATGTAGCCGAAGCCTAAGAAGTGTGTGAGTGAGCGAGGTGAGAGCTCTTAGGGGGCGGAGAAGGTGAGGAGCTCGGAGCTCCTCCGCCGTGGGTGGCAGAGGAGGTGGGTGACAGCGGTCTGAGGTTGCGATGGATAGAGGAGGTGGTAGAGGGTAGCGCGTGTAAGGGGGAGTGAAATCGAAACTTCGGAGAGGAGCTATGGAATGAGGGAATGGCCGGAGAGGCCTGATTAAATAGACGAAATCGAAAGAAAATACAAGGGAGGAAGGAAAGAAACTTACCTGAGATCGGCGGAGTGAGGGCTTGGGCTGAACATCACGGTGGATGCTCGGGTCTTCGCTGGACATGGCCAGCCATTCCATGCAGCTCGAGCGGGCCTGGAGGCGCCGCAGCTCCGTCGTTCATGGCGGAGGGTCTCACCGGAGGGACTGCGTCGTCGTCGCTCGATCCTCCGCCTCCCCCTGTCACAGGGAGATGGAGGAGGGCTGGGCGAGCCCTCGCATAAAGGTGGACGGTCGTGAACAGTGGGAGGTGCGGAGTATTTGAAGGGGCGAATGTCGGAGATGGTGGGGTTTGACGTGGTTTTTGAGGCGAAAGTGGGGCGAGTGGAGAGGTGTTCGTGGGTCTTGGAGGAGTGCGTGGGGGAGAAGGATGATGGGGGAAGATGATGAAAATGATATGATTTGAAACAAGAAAATAAAAATATTAGATAAAATAAAACAACAAGATAAATGAGGAGATATCCTTACCTGATGTTCGCCGGATTGGCGGAGCAGCTACGCTGGACTCCTGTCGTCGCTTCGTTCCGATTGGCGAAATAAAAATCGGAGAAGCTCCACGAGCTCGACGAGGAACTCGTGATGCGGAGTGGAGCTCCGCGGATCTCACCTGAAGGAGGTCGTCGCTTAAGGACGATGCTTCGCAGCTGTCACCAACAAAACACTCCAAGCTCTCTCCTTATTCTATAAGAATGGTGGAATGAGAGCTTTTCTTTGATTTTCATTGACTTGTATAATTTGTGGCTAGCTCCACTGCTTTTACCAAGAGTTGGCGCACACTGATCAACATTTTTATATTTTATCACACCCTGGCACATAGGTAAATGTCAAGAGATAGTACAAGAACCATGTTCTCATACTGGCTAAAGATGCTGACACTCAGGTTTCATGAAGCCTTCATTGATTTTATCCCATCCTCGAGCATCATCAAATCAAGTCCAAACTCAAATCCCTTATCCCAGTTCCTCAAGTGAAATTTCAACTCATCTCATCATAACTGCAGTCGTGTATGTGAGGTGCTGATCATATTCTTTAAGGTAGAGACTAAGCATGCAATATAGCACACAAATCTTTCAAACTAGGGAAATGTGAATAATTAAGTCAAGGACCCTAATGACTAAGGCTGGTTAACTCAAAATCTCAAGACCTCATAAACCAAGTGTTCTTGAACATCACTAGTCTTGTGTGAAATGTCAGGATTAAACCAACTTATTAGTTAGTTTTTTTTTAGTTTTTTTTAGTTTTTTTATGAATGTTTTTTGTTGTTTTTTTGTTGTTTTTTATTAAAGTTTTGGAAAAAGTTTTTTTTTTGTTTTTGTTTTTGTTTTGGTTTTTTTTACCCACCCCATAATTATTGGTGATGAACCTCAGTTTCATCATCTTTATTTCCTATAATTAACCCCCTTGCTTAAAAGTTTGTCAATAAAACCCTGTTAATGTCCTATAATTAACAGAGTCCTAAATAAATTAAAAACCACAAAAAATGGCAAAACAAAAATCAGTGGTATTTTTAGACTCAAAAATACCCTCAAAAATATTTCGGGTCTTTGTTTGATCTCTTTTTCAGTTTTGGTCAACATGAAACTTGTAGATCTCGTCAAGATCTACAACTTTCATGTTTTGCGTTTTCTCAAATTCGGCTCATATATGCCTCAAAAATCAAAAATACCTGCTGAATACTCTGATTGGGCCACGTGGCTCCTTCTGGGCGCGCCATGTCGCCCCGCCTCCCCTTGTATCATCATCCATCTTCTGGGACCGCTGGATCTTCTCCTAATCCAACGGTTCAATCCTTTCCACGACCCACTTATTCCCTCTACCGTTCGATCATCTCCTGCTCACCATCCTCACCATCCCTTAGCGCCGCGTCCACAGCTTGACACGTGGCGCGCTGTGCGCCCTTTGATTGCGCCCCGGATCTCTCATCTATGCCGCTCAACCCGCTCTTTCGCCTCCGCCTGCCCATCCTCTCGACACGTGGTGCGATCACCGCTCTCCGATCATATCGCCTCAGATCCGATCCACACCGTCACTCCGCGCCTAAATGCCCGCCGTTGGATCTCCAGATCCAACGGCCGTCGATCGTCGTCAACCTCCGGACCTCTCTCTCTCTCCCACGATCTGAGTTGCGCACTACTCGCCCCTCTCCTTTTTCACCCGCCATTCCAGTCAACCTCGCATCTCGCCAACCGTCCCACGGTCTTCCCCCATCATCCTTCTCCCCCGCGCACTCCTCCAAGACCCACGAACACCTCTCCACTCGCCCCACTTTCGCCTCAAAAACCACGTCAAACCCCACCATCTCCGACATTCGCCCCTTCAAAAACTCCGCACCTCCCACTATTCACGGTCGTCCACCTTTATGCGAGGGCTCTCCCAGCCCTCCTCCGTCTCCCTGTGACAGGGGGAGGCGGAGGATCGAGCGACGACGACGCAGTCCCTCCGGTGAGACCCTCCGCCAAGAACGGCGGAGCTGCGGCGCCTCCAGGCCCGCTCGAGCTGAATGGAATGGCTGGCCATGTCCAGCGAAGACCCGAGCATCCACCGTGATGTTCAGCCCAAGCCCTCACTCCGCCGATCTCCGATAAGTTTCTTTCCTTCCTCCCTTGTATTTTCTTTCGATTTCGTCTATTTAATCAGGCCTCTCCGGCCATTCCCTCATTCCATAGCTCCTCTCCGAAGTTTTGATTTCACCCCCCCTTACACGCGCTACCCTCTACCACCTCCTCTATCCATCGCAACCTCAGACCCCTGTCACCCACCTCCTCCGCCACCCACGGCGGAGGAGCTCCGAGCTCCTCACCTTCTCCGCCCCCTAAGAGCTCTCACCTCGCTCAATCACACACTTCTTAGGCTTCGGCTACATGCTACTAACCTTACAGGTCCATTAAACGAGCAATGGCCGGAGCCTCGCCGGGCCCATCTTCGTGACTGTCGTCCTCGACATTGGAGCCCTGGCGACCCGAGCTGAGATGTCAGATGCATCCCTCGAGCTCACAGCTTCATCGACGATCTTTTCGTGAGCTCGAGGGAGGTTCACAGCGTCCAGAAGAGAGCGGCGGAGATGGAGCTTCCTCGCCGGAGCACCAAAATCGCCGCCAGCCATAGATTGAGGAGAGGAAGCAGCCACCGTTGGATATCCCTTCCCCGGGGATAATCCAACGGCCCAGAAGAGGCCGCGTAATCAACTTAAGCAGCCTTTGGATCATCTTGATCCAACGGCCTCCAGTTCGCCACGTGTCGATACCCGAATTCCCCCGAGCCTAGCGTCAGAGCCTGGAGGTCCGTATGCTCCGAGCCTCCATCGAAGCTGCACCGAGCCCAAGCCTAACACCGAGCCTCCGAGCCGTCCCGAGCCTGGAGTAGCACGTGCATGCCACGTGCTTTCTGGGGAAATTACGTAGAGGCCCTCCAATGTTCTTCAAATTGCGGAATGGTCCTGCGTCACGTGCAGATCACACGCACGGTGGTTAATTTGCATTAAAAACCCTCGCGGGTTTTCAAAATTGCAAAAATGCCCCTGTGCGTGTGGGTCATTTACAGGGAAGGTCCCGATCTTTATTTTTATTACATTTTCGTCCCTCCCCAGGGACCAGTCTGCTAGTTTATTTCAAGTTTTCTTTCATTTATGCACTTGTCTTCCATATTGCATATCTTGAGCACCGAACCTCTGTTTTAGTTGACTTCAGTTTCGTTTGAGAGCTTGATCGATGTACTTTCTTATGGCATGGTTAATCTTTCATCTTAGAGACTTGATTTTTAATGAAATATTATGGTTCTTATTATGTACTCATGCCTGGCTCACTTTGTCGATTAGCTCTGACACTTCAAATAAATCTGAATTTGACTCTCATTAACATGCTCATTTTATTTATTCTGATTTTGGGTATATTTGCATTGCATTTCTCTGCAATTATTTGCATGATAAAAATTGGATAAAAAAATGCATGTTTATTTTATTTTAATGCATTGCTTTGTGTTGTGTCTCTATATGATTTTGACCTATATGCTTTAATTCAACACTTAATTAAATAAACTTAAATGCGATTAATACGAGAGAGGCTCGTGTCCCTGAGTTCGACCTTGGTTTCTTGCCAAGTAAAATAAATTACGATCATCTCATTTTGATTTATTATCACATATCTTTAAATGAGGGGATCTTTTGACGACCAAAATCGGCCCGACTGCTTCGACATGTTGAGGTGCTAAATCCAAATGAAAATGTAAATCCAAATTTTTAAACTAATCCCTAAGCCGTTTGCCTCCCCGGCAACGGCGCCATCTGAACATATCCGCAAAATCGGCCCTTTAAGGGTGCGTTTCTAGCACCTCAACATGTCGAAGCAGTCGGGCCGATTTTGGTCGTCAAAAGATCCCCTCATTTAAAGATATGCGATAATAAATCAAAATGAGATGATCGTAATTTATTTTACTTGGCAAGAAACCAAGGTCGAACTCAGGGACACGAGCCTCTCTCGTATTAATCGGATTTAAGTTTATTTAATTAAGTGTTGAATTAAAGCATATAGGTCAAAATCATGTAGAGACACAACACAAAGCAATGCATTAAAATAAAATAAACATGCATTTTTTTTATCCAATTTTTATCATGCAAATAATTGCAGAGTAATGTAATGCAAATATGCCCAAAATCAGAATAAATAAAATGAGCATGTTAATGAGAGTCAAATTCAGATTTATTTGAAGTGTCAGAGCTAATCGACAAAGTGAGCCAGGCATGAGTACATAATAAGAACCATAATATTTCATTAAAAATCAAGTCTCTAAGATGAAAGATTAACCATGCCGTAAGAAAGTACATCGATCAAGCTCTCAAACGAAACTGAAATCAACTAAAACAGAGGTTCGGTGCTCAAGACATGCAATATGGAAGACAAGGGCATAAATGAAAGAAAACTTAAAATAAACTAGCAGACAGGTCCCTGGGAGGGACGAAAATGTAATAAAAATAAAGTTCGGGACCTTCCCTGTAAATGACCCACACGCACAGGGGCATTTTTGCAATTTTGAAAACCCGCGAGGGTTTTTAATGCAAATTAACCACCGTGCATGTGATCTGCACGTGACGCAGGACCATTCTACAATTTGAAGAACATTGGAGGGCCTCTACGTAATTTCCCCAGAAAGCACGTGGCATGCACGTGCTACTCCAGGCTCGGGACGGCTCGGAGGCTCGGTGTTAGGCTCGGGCTCGGTGCAACTTCGACGGAGGCTCGGAGCATACGGACCTCCAGGCTCTGACGCTAGGCTCGGGGGAATTCGGGTATCGACACGTGGCGAACTGGAGGCCGTTGGATCAAGATGATCCAAAGGCTGCTGAAGTTGATTACGTGGCCTCTTCTGGGCCGTTGGATTATCCCCGGGGAAGGGATATCCAACGGTGGCTGCTTCCTCTCCTCAATCCGTGGCTGGCGGCGATTTTGGAGCTCCGGCGAGGGAGCTCCATCTCCGCCGCTCTCTTCTGGACGCTGTGAACCTCCCTCGATCTCACGGAAAGATCGTCGATGAAGCTGTGAGCTCGAGGGATGCATCTGACATCTCAGCTCGGGTCGCCAGGGCTCCAATGTCGAGGACGACAGTCATGAAGATGGGCCCGGCGAGGCTCTGACCATTGCTCGTTTGATGGACCTGCAAGGTTAGTAGCATGTAGTCGAAGCCTAAGAAGTGTGTGAGTGAGCGAGGTGAGAGCTCTTAGGGGGCAGAGAAGGTGAGGAGCTCGGAGCTTCTCCGCCGTGGGTGGCAGAGGAGGTGGGTGACAGGGGTCTGAGGTTGCGATGGATAGAGGAGGTTGTAGAGGGTAGCGCGTGTAAGGGGGAGTGAAATCGAAACTTCGGAGAGGAGCTATGGAATGAGGGAATGGCCGGAGAGGCCTGATTAAATAGACGAAATCGAAAGAAAATACAAGGGAGGAAGGAAAGAAACTTACCGGAGATCGGCGGAGTGAGGGCTTGGGCTGAACATCACGGTGGATGCTCGGGTCTTCGCTGGACATGGCCAGCCATTCCATGCAGCTCGAGCGGGCCTGGAGGCGCCGCAGCTCCGCCGTTCATGGCGGAGGGTCTCACCGGAGGGACTGTGTCGTCGTCGCTCGATCCTCCGCCTCCCCCTGTCACAGGGAGATGGAGGAGGGCTGGGCGAGCCCTCGCATAATGGTGGACGGCCGTGAACAGTGGGAGGTGCGGAGTATTTGAAGGGGCGAATGTCGGAGATGGTGGGGTTTGACGTGGTTTTTGAGGCGAAAGTGGGGCGAGTGGAGAGGTGTTCGTGGGTCTTGGAGGAGTGCGCGGGGGAGAAGGATGATGGGGGAAGACCGTGGGACGGTTGGCGAGATGCGAGGTTGACTGGAATGGCGGGTGAAAAAGGAGAGGGGCGAGTAGTGCGCAACTCAGATCGTGGGAGAGAGAGAGAGGTCCGGAGGTTGACGACGATCGACGGCCGTTGGATCTGGAGATCAAACGGCGGGCATTTAGGTGCGGAGTGACGGTGTGGATCGGATCTGAGGCGATATGATCGGAGAGCGGTGATCGCACCACATGTCGAGAGGATGGGCAGGCGGAGGCGAAAGAGCGGGTTGAGCGGCATAGATGAGAGATCCGGGGCGCAATCAAAGGGCGCACAGCGCGCCACGTGTCAAGCTGTGGACGCGACGCTAAGGGATGGTGAGGATGGTGAGCGGGAGATGATCGAACGGTAGAGGGAATAAGTGGGTCGTGGAAAGGATTGAACCGTTGGATCAGGAGAAGATCCAACGGTCCCAGAAGAGGGTGGATGATACAAGTGGAGGCGGGGCCACGTGGCTCCCCCAGAAGGAGCCACGTGGCCCAATCAGAGTATTGAGCAGGTATTTTTGATTTTTGAGGCATATATGGGTAAAATATATATATATATATACATACATATATATATACATACATACATATATATATACATACATATATATATATATATATTGCACTTTGGTCCCTACCAGGCGTGCTACGCGAGGAGCATGTGACTCTATAGGAAATTTGCATCCACCTCACCCACATTATAGGTAATTGATGATTACTTGATATACTGTGATAATAGGCTTAAATTATGTGGAAGATAATATCAATTCTTGATTTATAAACGCTAAAATTACATAATCCATGTCCAATTTATTCCATGTACACAACAAGAGGAAACCTCTAAATTACACAGAATAAAATCGACACATTCATGATTATGCATCCAGATGAATTATTCAATAATATTTACTATATGGTTATATGATGGGAAGTATTATTTTTTCAAAGTCGATAATCACCCTGGCTAATACACCACCTTGAAGAAATTCCCTCTACTCTAAAATATCTCAAAGGAATTAAAAATGTCATGGATTTTTATCAACAAACTAGCACATTGATGGCCTTACATTTCTTTGAGCATTTTTTGGAAAGAAATGGGGAGGGGGGATAGTGTAAAAGTCTCATTCTTTATTCTCATAAATTGAGCCACCAACTTTATCTCCTTTCCCATACACCAACCACCCACCAAAATCCCTTTCCCATGCATTACTCTCTCTCTCCCCTTTCCCCATAAAATATAGCCGTCCACACCCCATTCCCATACACCAACCACCCACCAAAATCCCTTTCCCATGCAATTGCACTCCCTCCCCATGCATGTATTTAAGTTTTGTCTTTAAGTGTGCATGTACTAACTCTTCTTATTTGTAGGTTTAAGAGATTTATAAAAGGAAGGCACTCTCATCCTCAAGGGGACCTCTGGCTCTCAAGGCATTTCTTACTCCTACCATTCCCTCTCGACTCCGACTTCTCTCCTCTCTCAGGAAGCTCTCGCCCAAGGAAGCCGAGTCTCTCTCTCTCGTCAAAGCTCCTCTCCGCCACCATCTTCCTTGGCTCCATCCTTGTGTGTGCAAGCAGCCCACGTATCTCCCCGCACACTCCCATCTCCGCCATCATCATCGTCTTTACCCTGGAATCAAATAGAGAAGCATTTCTTTCCCATCTTATTTGTCGCTTGTAGTTTTTCTACCTTAGTTAATTTGTTTAAGTTGAATTTACAAGAACAACTTTTACTGTGTAAGCTATTGTCAACTCTATATATGCAATGCAAGTTTTATATTTCATCATTCTCTCTTGAAAGCTTCCAAGTAAATCTCATCTTCCCATATTAAATTGTGAATCAACCCGCACTTCCTTACTTAGTTGCATTCATACCATCATTTGCTTACTCTAAGTTCTAAGAAGTGTTTTCACCGTAGATCGCATTCTATTATAAATTTTCTTTCATCACAATAGATTTAAAATTTGAATCAATCTTTAAAGAAGAACAAAAAGAGCGAGTTTGCTTAGTCCCTGTGGATACGAACCTCTACTTGCACTATACAACTTATATTTTTTTCAACATGCTTGTAGTTGTAATCTTATTTGTTTGATTACGGTTTTTCGTGGAACACCAACGATGGGGTAAAACTAACTTTTTAAACCGCGAAAAATCGTGTCAACAGTAATTGCATTTAAGTCCATATCAACACGTTTTATTTTAGTAATTTTATTTTATGTATTTGTAATTCGGTCCTTTTTTTTACACGTATATTTAGGTGTCATTTGGCATCATTTTTAAATTCTAAAAATTGCATGATGTAGCCCAACTTGTCCTTTATCTTATGTGACACGTGTTCCATTTTTGTGAGATCTTTGGAATTTAATATTATTAATTTGGTGAACTTTTATATATTTTGCTCATTGTGTGCTTCTTAATTCATATTAAATTCCTTGATGCTCCAAAAATCACCAAAAAATCACATTATACTTACGATAATTTATTTTACAATGTACCCAAAAATTATTGCATTTGCATGTATCACGAGGCCTGAATAAATTAAATAGTGATTTTTTGAATTGATTTTTAATAGGTCCAATTCAAATAGAACTTTAGGTTTATTAATTTTCCTGGTCATACTTAGATCTATCAAGGATAAATTTTATATCTAGAAATAATGAGTTTTGGTATTAGTTAAAATTAATTTTGTAAAAATCACCTTGCATTCATATTTTACTCATACTAAATTAATAAAGTGTCAGAAAAATCCAAAAAAAATAGTGTATCTTAATTTCTTTACATTTCATATTCTGGCCAAGTTTCATAATTTTGGGAATTCATTTTATCATATTTTTGATTTATCCTAAAAATTTAGCTTGAAATTGCATCTGTTTTTCCTTTGTTGCATAAAAATTATTAAAAAAAGACCAAAAATAATCCTCTCAAAATCTGAGCTCCGAATTCACTTCAAATTTACCAAAGGAGACGGCTACCTCCCAGAGTTCGACCTTGGGCTTGCCAAAGTAAAATAAATCTGCCACTCTCAATTAACTTAATATTAATTAAAAGTGGTATTTCTGATGTAACCTAGATTACCCGGCTGCAACGAACATAACTATTAATTTGACCATTAATTTGATCGAATTAACCAGGGTGTCGGACGCTCGTCAACCAGCCAGGCCAATGAGAGAGTTGCACAATCCTGGTGCGACTCTGACACATTGTTGGATTCAGCTTCCAGCGATTATGGGAGATTTCAATCTTCCCCCTCAAACGATTCAGTTGTTGCCCTAGTTCCATGGGCTAGCTATCGAGGAGCTGCATCTACATCTTCAAGAATCCAAGATGATCTGTAGCACGGTCCACGACAGATACGTGGACGAGGACACCATCAAGTTGATTGATTTTCCGTTCTCCCTGGTCGACAAAGCAACCTACTAGCTGAGACATCTAGGGAGATACGTCACTACGTGGGAACAACTCCGGACCGAGTACTTGAACAAGTACTATCCACTCTGCCCGAGGAATGCAGCTCGAGCTTTGATCATCAACATCTCCGTGATCCCCATTGAGCAATTCCTTGAGGCTTGGGATCGGTTCCATGAGCTAATTGACTGGTGTCCACACCATGATATTTCCAAGCCTAATCTGGTACAAAGTTTCTTTTGTGGGATGACACCGGAACTGCAGGGGCTTGTGAACGCTTCATGTGGGGGTTCTTATTTTGCCAAAGACGAGGACCATGTCTGGGCCATATCTGAGGATATGGCCGAGAACTACGCAGTTATGTCCCAGACTCATCTCTACACTCAGGGGAAGCCCTCGCCCTTGGCCGTGACCTATTACAGGATATCACAGGTTGATGCAGGTTCATCCACCTCTTCAGTAGCCGCAGCACAGGCAGAGTCATCAACCGCTCATATGGGTATCCTCTGTGAGAAGCTAGACCGCATCAAAATTATTGAGAAGAAGCAGTGCCAAGGCTTGACACAGATCTATGAGTTGGCACAGACATTGAATGACCTGAAGACCCAGATCATGTGTCTCCAAGAGTCACAGATGGCTTCTTGACCCCGTCTCAGGTCACAGGCTGAACCAAGCAGCAATAGCTCGACCTAGTACCCCGCGCAGTACAGACAGGTCTACCATGTTTAGGCGGAGTCGTTCCAGTAGCCGCCACACCAGTACCTTCATACATCACCATCTCAACACACTCAGACGGTGGTATACCAGCAGGATCTGCCCCTAGCAGTCCTTTCCTCCACTCCCCTTCGAGCATGAGCTGTTGATGGAAGTCAACGTGATTTGGTACGATCGACAGCAGTTCAGGATCCGCCGAGATAATCCCGAATTCAAGTGGTCGACCGGAGGTGCCTCATCCCAGCAGCAGCCTCCAGCTCAGGGTGGACAGTACAACCAGGCTCAGTAGTAGCCCATTCCCTCACTAGCCACAACAACAACATTACCAGGCGGGTCCTCGTCCCTATCAGCAAGGACAACCGTGGAGGCAGCACCAGCAGCAGCCTTAGCAGTATTCTCAGTTTCCCCCTCATTCTTCCTAGCAGCAGCCTCACTTTTAGAGAGGCAACCCGTTCGGTTCTCATGGGCCAACCTATGAGAACCCAATACTCGATGATCTAGCCCACCTTCTTTCCGATCAACAGGACACATTCAGGCAGGAGATGGACGAGTTCCGCTAGGAGATGAGGGAGATGATCAAAGGGAAGGCCGCCATACCTACTCAGATCGAGCCCAACCCGAACAACCTCAAAAGAAAATCTAAGTAGGTAGAATTCATAGAGGTTACCAATCCTAGTTATTTATTGGGTGACATTGCTTCATATACATTTGATGCTGACTTTGTTACACATAGGAGCGGTAGGATGCTAGTCGGTGGTGCCTCGTCTGAGCGACGACACCAAGAGGATGCAGGAGCGCCAGATGAGGAGGATGGCAATGCTGATGCCGCTCATGATGATGATGAAAACAATGATAATGCCACCAAGGATGTTGATCCAATCGATGGTACTGAGGCCGTAACGTCCCAGATGCAGAGGGTGGTACTGATGCCAACAGAGATGCAGATGTTGAGCTATAGAGCGGTGTTGATGCCGCAGTTCCTGATGTCGTGGGTGGTATTGATGCCACCCCTTCTACTCCTGTAGCATTTTCTCCAGTTTTTGTACCTCAAGACTTTACAGAAAAGATCAAAAAAAATAATAAAGGAAAGGGTTCTTCATCTTTGAGTCCATATGTGATACATGGTAATACTTGTAAGGATTCCATTTCTTCTCAACAGAATGGACCCATTCCTAGCCCTCTATTTGAGGAGGGCCCAGCCATCCCCTTCCCTCAAGCACTCCGCTTGGATAAGGGGAATAAAAAAAGAAAATCCAAAAAAATCACATCAGCTAGATTTCAGCCAACAGATGATTGATAGATTTCAGATTCAGCTGACTCTACAGGAGGCACTTGAGCACATCCCACTCTTCCAGAAGAATTTGAGAGAGAATACCAACATCCACAAGAAGAAGAGGAACCATAATGAAGAGATCCATGTGCTCACTCATGCCACATGCTTCGCCATCCAGAACGGTCTGCCAGCCAAGAGGTCAGATGCAGGAGCTCCCTATGTCAGATGACATATTCATGAGTAGAGATTTGATCGGACTCTATTAGACAACGACTCTTCCATCAACCTCCTTCCGGCAGCCTTACTCAATCGATTCTAGTTTGGCCCTCTTCGATAGAGTTGGATAGTCTTTTAGTTTGTAGATAGGTCTATCAAGAGGCCAAAGGGGTTGTTGAAGGACGTGGTCCTCACAATTCAGTGCCTGAAATTCCCTGTGGACTTCGTTTTGTTGGACACAAAGATCCCTGAGTATGTGACCGATACCCCCATCATTCTAGGATGACCATTCTTGGCCACAACAAAGGCTATGTCCGACCATGATAGCGGGAAAGGATACTTTTACATCGAGGGTGAGAGTATACAAATAGAGACGATCAATGAGACTAGAGCATGAGATTCAACTTTCTCAGAGCAGTCCAGTGATGTAGAGCAGATGACAGAGGCAGAGTGAGAAGTCCACTAGAAGTGCGACTTTTTGATCACTAATGATGAAGCCGCTTGGTCCGATCCCATTTCACGAGCCCTCCTTTCACCTTCAGATACTGCAGACTCACTAATTCTAGCAGAAGAGAGCTTGGAGAGCACACTCTTGGTAGAGGACACATTCAAGGATGAAGACTGTGTTCAGGATAGCGAGGCAGAGTACATTTCATGTGATTCAGATCCAGATTCCTCAGATTCAGACATAGATTGGGCCGAATTTGACGAGTTGTTACCTTATCTGATTCCGACAGAGCCAACAGCTAGGGTGGAGAGTGAGCTGACACAGATTACAGATACATCAGTAGGGCCATCTTTGCTAGATATTCATGATCAGTGAGAGTTCTCACATGCAGATCTGTTTGCATTCACTCAGACATTTCAGAAGCTAGAGTCGCCATCTCCCAGTTGTCCAGAACTGAAGCCTTTGTCGTAGTCGCTGAAGTATAAATTCCATGAGGGTGAGCATGAGATGCGCCCAATCATTATCTCAGCAGATTTGACTGGAGAGCAATAATCTCATTTGGTGGAGATTCTTGAAAAGAACCGCAAGACGATAGGATGGAGCGTAGCTGATCTCCAAGGGATAAATCCGATGTTGTGCTCCCACGAAATCTATCTCGAAGAGGACGCTAAGCCTTCATGGGAGTTCTAGCGACGGCTGAACCTGAATATTCGAGAGGTTGTCATGAAGGAGTTTTCAAAATGGTGGAGAGTCGATTTTATCTACCTTATCTTGGACTCCAAGTGGGTTAGTCCATTACATGTGGTGCCCAAGAAGACGTGCATCACTATAGTTGTGAGTGAGTTTGGAGAGGAGATAGCTACCCGGGTACCCACTTCTTGGAGGGTCAGTATGGACTACAGACGATTGAATCAGGCCACCAAGAAGGATCATTTCCCGCTGCCTTTTATTGATCAGATTATTGAGAAGCTAGCAGGGAAGAGTCATTACTGCTTCCTTGACAGGTACTCTGGCTACAACCAGGTGGCCATTGCTCCTGAAGACCAGTACAAGACGACATTCACCTATCTGTTTGTGGCTTATGCTTTCAGACAGATGCCCTTTGGTCTATGTAATGCTCGACGACAATCCAAAAGGTGCATGTTGTCCATTTTCTCGAACATGGTGGGTGACTGTTTAGATGTCTTCATGGACAACTTTTCGGTCTATGGTGATGGGTTTGATGCTTGTCTTGACTGCCTAGACCACATCCCTCAGTGCTGCATTGAGGTTCATTTTTTTATACTGGGAGAAGAGTCACTTCATGGTGACTCAAGGGACGGTGCATGGTCATATCATCTCCAACAGGGACATGGAGGTTGTTCTGGCCAAGGTGGAAATCATCAGGAAACACAATCCATCGTCCAACCTGCGAAAATTACGGACTTTTCTGGGGCATGTCGGTTTCTACCGACGATTCATTCATGATTTCAGTAGGATTGTCGACCATTGACTGATTTGCTGAAAAAGACACCGAGTTCATTGCAGATGAAAAATGTCTTGCATCATTTGAGACTCTTAAGAGTCTAATTGTTGAGGCTCCTATCCTTCATCTACCTGATTGGTCTCTCCCATTCGAGATCATGACGGATGCCTCTGATTTTTCCATCGGGGTCATGCTAGGATAGAGGAGGGATGGAGTACCTTTTTTCATTCACTATGCTAACCGTACATCAGATGTCGTGCAACGGAACTACACCGTCACAAAGAAAGAGATGCTAGTCGTAGTTTTTACCTTGGACAAATTTAGATCATATATTATTAGATCCAAAGTGACTAGCTTTACGGATCATACCACCATCAGGTACATAATGGCTAAGAAGGATGCCAAAGCGAGACTGACTAGATGGATCCTTCTACTCCAAAAGTTTGATATTGAGATTAAGGGTAAACCTGGAGTCAAGAATGTGGTGGAGGATCATCTCTCCCGATTAGAGAATCTTGAGGAATCTGAGCAGACTGATTCCATTTATGAAACCTTCCCAGATGAGGCGATCCTTGCTATCGCCTCGCTCCCGTGGTACGCCGACATTGTGAACTATCTTGTTGCCATGAAAGTTCCACAAGGTTGTCCCATGCAGCGACTTGAGACCTTTCTTGCGAAGGCCAAATTTTACCAATGGGAGGATCCCATCCTTTATCATGAAGGAGGGGATAGCATCTAGCGTCAATGCATTACTCAGGAGGAGAACCATAGCGTCCTCACCTACTGCTACAAGCTTGAGGTAGGAGGACATCATTCTGGGAGAACAACACAGAAAGTGCTCCAATCTGTCCTATGGTGGCTTACCCTCTTCACGGATTCTGATGAATTCGAGAAGAGGTGTACTGACTGTCAGAGGATGGGCACTTGTGGAGAGCGTGATATGATGCTGATGCAATCCATTCAAACTGTGAGGTTTTCGACGTACGGGGCATTGATTTCATGAGTCCATTCCCTAAGAGTCAGGGATTCGAGTACATTCTGTTGGTTGTTGACTATTTGAGTCATTGAGTTGAGGCCATTCTCGCCCAAACCGCAGATGCTAAGACTATTTGCAAATTTTTGAGGAAGAATATCATTTCACGGTTCGGGGTGCCTAGAATATTGATATCCGACGAGGGGTATCACTTTATCGACGACAAGGTAAAGGCCCTTGCTAGCGAGTTCAGTATAGACCATCGAGTTGCCACTCCATATAATCCTCAGACCAATGGTCTTGCTGAAGTATCAAATAGGGAGATCAAGACGATATTACACAAGGTAGTCTGCCCAGAGCGAAAGGATTGGTCACAGCTTTTGGACTCGGTCTTGTGGGCATATCGTACATCCTTCAAGACTCCTTTCGTTACATCTCCCTCTCATCTCGTTTATGGCAAGCCCTGCCATTTACCTGTTGAGATTAGCCATAAGTCACTTTGGGATGTCACTGATATATTATTGGATCCAGAGAGTATAAGTGATCAAAGGAAGGCAGAATTGGTAGACCTGGAGGAGCTTAGAGATACAACCTTTTTGAGCAGCCTACATTACAAGGAGCGAGTGAAGATATGGCATGATTCTCATATCAGCCATAAGCAATTTGAGCCAGATCAAAGAGTATGGTAGTTTGATGCCAAGCTTAGATTATTTCTAGGGATATTGCAAAGTAAATGGAAAGGTCCATACCTGGTCCGAAAGGTGCATGACAATGGTAGTATCGACATATCTGAGTTGTCATCTGAATCCACCTTTTGTGTTAACGGTCAACGACTCAAACAATATCTAGATCATGAGCCACTGATTGTTGATGTCGCCCTAATTCATTTTGCATGAGATGTGGTCTTTGACTCACATTAGTTGCATATCGTGCCTGATTATCACTGTCTCTCGCCTTGTATAGATCCAGATGTCCATATCATCTCATTCTTTAGTCTAACACCCATCAACATCTTCTGATTATGTTATACTTAGGGTGCACTTTACCTTAAGTATAGGGGCGGTATCAGACTCTTGATTCTTCTTTTGATTCTTTTTACCTCTATTTTGTTGCCTATACTTAGGGATATTTTACCCTAAGTATATGGGAGGTAAACCCTTTACATACTTTTACTCGGTTTTCCCTTTATGTACAGTCTGCTATACTTAGGATTACTTGATCCTAAGTATAGGGGGAAACACCGAGCCCTCTTCATTCTATTCTTTGATTTATTGTTGTAGTATAGCATTCCTTTTCCCTATACTAAGCACGAGTTATGTCTTCTTCTTCATCGCTCTTGGTTCACTCTGAGGACATCGCTCGAGCTAAGTATTAGGGGGTGTTGTATATATTACATATATACTTTAGCCATAACTCGTACTTTGTGTGAATGTGTGAATAAATTAAATTGTAAATAAAATTCAACTATCTAAAAATCGTAAAAAAACATAAAATTTTTCTTGTACATAAAATTATTTCTTGCACACACATGGCTATTTATAATAACTATTTTTGTACAAATGTTTGTAAAAATGTTTTGTTTGTAAAAAAATGTAAATATTTTGGTATCAAAACTATGTATATAGTACAATTTTTTTGTAAAATATTTGAACAATAAAAGTTTGCAAAAATCCTTTTGTAAATATTTGTAAATAGTTTGCATAAGTTCTGCATCCACGCATACATTCAAACATTTTTCAAAAACTTTGCACTTTTTCAAAAACTTTGCATAAAAAGATTTTTATATATACTTGTACTATTTTTCTGAATCATAGTTGACATTTAAACTAGCCTTGAATTAAATCAAAAAGTGAAGCTTGGTTAAGAACTTAATCCACTTAATTCAAAGAGGAACCTTATAGGATTTATGGTTGAGACATTTCAGGTCCACTGGTGACTTAATTCTTTGAGTCCACTAGGCTATGATCACATGTCATCTTGATGAACCTAAATAGAACATTTAACAATGCACACATGACTCTCACAGACAATGGCTTTACTTGCACCAGCACCTTACACAAAGCTCTCTACGGATGAGGTGGTGAGGAGGCAGTTTCCTTTTGCTTGGGGTGGCATACGAGGATAATACTTCTAGGCGGAACCTCTCGTCTTATTTTAGGGAACGAAGTGCGCCTCAACTTGGTCTGGCGGTGTTGAGGTATAAAGACAGGAGTTGTGGGTTGCAATAATGCTTTAAAAGAGGGATAGTCTGCTGGATCAAGAGGAAAAAGTCCTTATGTATATATGTTGCACCATGTATATATGTTGTACACATGCACATCAAAAAATGTGCAAAAGAAAGAAAAACTCCAAAAAAGTGGCGTGTCTGATAGAAAGTGAAATACCTGCCGGAGTGTATATAGCCAAACAAAGCAAAGCTTATGTTACCCATTCTCATCTCATGAATATTGCATCAGGGAGACTTGGATACATTGGTTAGGCTCCCAGGGATACATGGCTACACTGGCCACGATCCATTCTCTTCTTTCCCCTCTTCTTGAACCGTGGAACTTGAACTTAGAAGGGAATACCCCAATCCTCGAGGAAAGAACTGCTAGACTAGGGCAGTAGAGTTACCTTATTGAGGGAGGCTGTTACTTTGTCATTTCAGATGTGGGGAGCTACATATCACTTACACAGTACAAGAAAAGATTCATGGTCATTAGAGTTTGTGTATGTAGACTTGTTCAGATCTGGATTATTGAGGAGTCTTGACCATAGATTAGTGGAACTTAGAGATTGTTGAGTCTTAAACCTAGGTCCAAATAAGGTTTCGACAAACTAAAATTCCAAAGGTCTGACTGAGCTCTATACTCAAATTTAGTGAAGACAAGTTTAATAATCAACCTTTATTCTCCTTCTTTTCTTTTCTTTCTCTCTTCACTTCTTTTTCAAATAAGTGTTTGCTAATAGACTAGCAAAGGTAAAGTATAGGGGGGTGATGAATCCTTGATCATGACTCTTTATTCTTTTAGTTTAGCTATTTATCATGGCAATGCCTCATGTAAATAGATGTAAATACAATAAGTTAGCATTATGCATGCATTTGTCAATATTACATAATTAGCATGTATTTGTGCAAAAATAAAAGAATGAAAGAAAAAGAAAAAGGAAGGAGGTATTTAGAATAAATACAGAGTGACCCAAACCCCAAGAGAAGGTCAAGCACTGGCCTGATCGCCAAATAAAACAAGTAAAGAGAAATAGGGCCTACTCTATATTATACATATTATTTGTGTAAATAAATAATTATTTTTGACAAAATAGAAATAAAATATTATTTTTACCTCCTTATACATGGCCCTAAAAATAAAGCAAAAATCAATATAAATAAAAATAAAATCCTCTTTCCCTTGTATAAAATACTTTTATATATGTCTTATTCTTTATTTATGATATACCTGTAATTAAATAATAAAAATCAAATAAAAATTATTTTATACTCCAAAAATTATGCTACAAATAAATAAACTATAAAAATTGGGGTATTTCTGTAAAAATAACAAGATAAATTAATTGTACAAAATACATAGGTATATTACAGATGTATATAATACATTATACTATATATAGATTAATTTATTTTTCAAAAAAAAATAAATAAAATCACAAAAAAAGAGTTCGAAAAATAACAAACATTTTTCATTTTATACACTTTTGATTTAAAATCGTTTATTTTTTTATTTAATTTGTAAGTATTTTGTACATTTGAAATCTTTGACTGGTCCACATCATTTCATTGACCTGGGTCAACGCCGTCTTCCAGGCTTTACCTGACCCGATCTGCTTCTCCAGACCGATTTCTTCCAATTTTTCCGGCCGGGTCACACAACCCCTCGCCCTGATTCTTTGCCCATGGCCTCTCCTTGGATCCAGGACCCTCGCAGATACCTAGGAAGGCACGGATCTTTCTAGTGTTGCATGCCCTCGCCCGATTCCTCTAACCCTCTAGGAACCCTTTATGCTCTCTCCTCCGCCTTCCAGGAGCGGCAGCTCGTGCCTCACGCCTCTCTTCATCCCTAGCCACCTCTGGTTGAGTGACAACTGCCTTGGGAACCCTTCAGATCAAAGCTTGGAGGAGCAGCCACGCTGCTCAGCCTTGTGGCCGGCGTGCGCCGTCGCGATCAGCCTCTTGGCCTTTCACAGCTCGGTCGAGGCCATTACCTCGCCGACAGCCTTTGCGTGAAGCACTAGAGCTCGCCTAGGACCTCAGGTATCCCCCATTTCCTTCGCATTTTCCGATTCGCTCCAATCATTCCATTCACCACTGCCACGCGTTCGTCTGCTCCGACCAGCTAGTCAGAGCCCCGTTATCCACATCCATCCACTCCTATTGAACCCCTGACGCACACTCAACCTTGCACCGCAACCTGATCCCCCTTAGGCTCATCCCCTAAGTCGAGATTAAGGATCTGATCTCCTCTATCACTTACGTTGGAGATCACACCTCACCCCACCTCGCTTCCTTATGTTTCCATTCAAATAACCCTCGACCGGAGCTTCGCCCTGGGTCAAGCTTTCCACTGCAGGTGTTTTGCGTACATGACGAGTCCGATGTTGCTCTATTTAAAAATGGGTTTGTATCGTGTATTGCCATGTGTTTAAAATTATATGTGTTGTTTCGTTGTAGACGGCAATCATAATCGATCAAGAAATAACCACATAAAAGATTTGTCAATTTTAATTAATGCGGTTTTATGTTTATTTTACTTGGGCAAGTCCCAAGGTCGAACACAAGGAGGCAAAGGAACAACCTAGAATTATGTCTATCAAAGTTCACGCGTGGTTTTTGAGGCAGTCTTTTTTTGTAATTTTTCATCCAATTAAGGATGCAAAATGCAATTTTTTGCCTATTTTAGGGACTAAAATATAAATATCGATCAATCAATGTCTGAAAATTATGAAACATGGCCAAGATTATAAGTATGATGAAATGAATGCTCTGTAGTTTTTTTGGAATTTTTGGATGCAAGATGAATTTTTTATGAATTTTTGAATGCAAAAAAGATGAATTTCAATATTTAATTAAAATAAATATTACACCTAATTATTTTCAAAGGATAAAATTATATATGATCTATCACTAGGTAATGGATCTCAGAAAAATCCTAAACCTCAAAATCACACGATTCAATGCCTATTAATAATTAAACATTGAAATATGCAAAATGATTTTTACAGGGCAAATTGAAATATGCAAAATGATTTTTACAGGGCAAACTATTCATGCAAATGCAATTCTTTTTTGGAACAATGTTCATCACAGTTAATTCTACAATTTATGATTTTTCGAGAATTTTTAGAGCAACGGAGAGTCAACTATAAATTTTAGAGCTCAAAATGGGCAAAGTTCGCTATTTTGCACAAAACAATTAATTATTAATTAACCAATGCTCACAAAAATGTCTACAATATGCCATGATGTAGAGAATTAAGTGAGAAACAAAATGCTATTTTTTTATGGATAAAATATATGATGTAGAAGTTCGAAATTACATGTAGAACATAGGGGTATTTTATGCAAATTACAATAATTTAAAAATAAAATATAATGCACAGGGGGGGTCTATGTTTAATTATCTATATGACTGGGGGCGAATATGCAATTTTACCAGAGGGACACGTGCGTAGCACGTCCCCTCTGAAGCTGGGCTTTAGTGCAAATACGAGGAGGACCAGGGGGCTTAAGCAAATTTCCCACACAGGTCACGTGATGCACTCGTGACCCCTGTAGGATGACGTTAGCTGACGTCGTTCCCCCACGCACGTGCAGAGGGGCCTTAGACTCTGTGCCCGGGCGGCGAGGGGTGGATCGTGGAGGGCATGAGACCCGGTGGTTGACGGAGGCCGACGGAGAGGCGTCGGTCGTCCTCGGGTGGTTGACAATGCTCCTGCATCTGGCTGGCGTCGAGAGCTCACCTGTGGCGTGGCCTTTGTGATGGTGGAGAATGGCCGAAGCGTCAGAGCGATGAAGTTGATGAAGCGGTTGTGGCCAGAGGCGATGGATAATGTTGGTGACAACGTAGTTGAAGCAGGTGGTCGACATTGTCGTAGTGGCTCGACGGCTATACTGGCTGGAGCAAAGGTAGGTCATCGGGGCAGCCGTGTCTGCAACGAGGGGCGAGGGCCCTTGGATCTCGCCAGTGAGGGCCATGCGGATCTGTCACCTCCGGTGGGAGAATGGAAGCGCAGATCGACGAATGAAAGGAAGGTCGGGGCGGCACTGCGTTTAAATAGAAGGTGGGACTTGGCGGGACATGGAAGTGGGTCGTCATCGATTAGCGCACGATTCTTGGGATTTCAGAGAGATTTGACGAGATCTAGTCGACGTAGTGATGGCGACACAAGATCGGAGATGGAGCGGGCAAATTTGATGGCATTTGCAAGATTCGATCGTGAGATTCGTGGCGAGGATCGAGGGGCTGCGGAGCTATCAACGGGTGGTGACGAAATTTGGGAAAGGGGGGCTGGTTGAGGATGATGACCATGGGACGTCCGATCGACCGAGATCGGACGACCCTCCATTAGACACGGGCGGCTGGGGAGAAGGCGGTGCACGTGCGCGGCACGTGCACGAGGGCACATGCCTCGCATGTCCGGGATTTTAATATATTTCTTTATTTTAAACGAATAAATAAATAAATAAAAACCTCAAAAAAGGCTGACATGTGGCTTCTCCTGGGTAGCAAAAATAGAAAAATAAATACATTGTAAAATCCAAAATAAATAGCAAACAGCCTCAGATCGAAAAAGTTTCTTCACAAAAATTTCTCTCTTGATGGGATCTACAACTTTCATGAAGACAAATTAAACCAAAATCGATCAATTGCACAAAGTGATATTTTTGGGGTATCCCATCTACATAGAATACCTTGATTTTTTGGTTTAATAATTTTTTTGTCATTTTTAAACAAGATAAAAATCTAGGAAAAAATATGACAAAATCAAAGATAAATATTTACTCATTAATCTTTTTTTTTTGGATTTTTATTAATAAGAAAAAGAGGAAATAAAATAAAAGACGAAAAAGATTAATTTTGTACAAGCAGTTTGTGAAGACTTAGACCTGGTCAATTTTTTCTTTGATTTCAAGATCAATTTGGATTTGGATTTTTGCGCATTTTAATAAAAATTTTATTAAAGAAGACAAATGAAAAAGAAATAAACTAAAATAGGTTGAATATATAGATAAAATAATAGGTCAAAATGAGCTAAAATACAAAATGTACAAAAGAAGCCCAAAACCCAACTTTCATATACGAGCTCCGATTCACTTGAACTTGGTCTTTTTTTGAAGGTAATTGAATGTATATTAGTTCAAAAGTGAGTAGGATCAAATCAGATACTGGATGAGGGAGATATGAGGGTTTTAGTCTGAAAATCCTGAAACTAAGGCTTGGGTTTTTTATCCACTTATTTGGGTTAGTGATTTTTTTTGTATTTTTCATTTATTCTTGTTTGTGTTATGTACACCGTGGAGGTGGTTTTGGGTCACTCGGAGTTAGCATGAATTAGTTAAAAAATCGGGGAAGTTAGGCTATTGCAGATATAATTTAGCTGGGATTTTTGGCTCCTTATTTTGTACAGAAATAATCGATAAAAAGCAATTATTATTAAAACATGCATGAATGCTAATTATGTAGAATAAATGAAGAAATGATGATGATTTTTAGGGATTTGAGCTTAATTAATGTGATTTAGAGTGATGAATCAGAGATACATCATCCCCCTATACTTAAACCTCCTCTCCAGTAACATGTCCTCGGGGAGTCAGATATTTCCTTCTAAGGTTTGTCGCGCTGTGTTCACAATCGAATTGGGGGCGGAGAGTTCGAAGAAGGAGAAAAGAATTGGAGGGTGGCCAGTGTAGTCACCGCTCCTTGTGAAGCTGGCCAGTGTAGCCAAGTCTGCACCAAGATCTGCAGGTTTTCTTGAAGCTTGGACCTTTTTGGTCAGATTTTTATTTGGTAGTGGCTTCTTTGTTTTTGGATTTTTGGTGATTCAGCTTGGATCTTGTTGTGCCCCTATGGATATAGAATCTTTTTGTTTCCATACATTTTTTGGGGTCTTACAAAAAATTGTGCCCAGCCGTCCATCCCTTTCCGAAGCTTTATTTCAACCCGTACTACGGTCTTTAGATTTCCACGCTACAGAAAAGAAACTCACACAGTCATCCAACATCCCGTCTGAGTTGAGCTAAGTTCATAGTGCGAGAGTACAAAATAATTCCCTATTCCAGAGTTGTACCCAAAATGAAGAGACCAGGTTAGACACTAAGAGTCAAACGCTACACATTGTCATGTAGAACTCAAAGAATTAAGTCTAAGACCTGAAGCTTCTAAAATCCTATTTCTCGGTGAAGTTCCTCTGAAAATTATGTGGATTAAGGTCAAGTGCAGACCACTCTCGATTTCTGCTCATAACTCGGTTCAGAACCCAATGACTTTTCACAGATGCAAATGAAATGTTGGATGAAGTGCAGGTGTGTGAAATGCAGAATCATTTTTTCTTTTTTTTGTGATTTTTTTCTTTGATTTTTTTATGCAAGTTTTTTTATGCAAGGGATTTTTTTTTGAATTTTCAAAATTTTATAAGAAGCCATTTTTTTCAAAATTTTTTGGGTTAGACACAGCCAGTGTTAGTAGAAAAAACTCTTTTTCTTTTTTGTTTTTCTTTTTTTGTTTTTTCAAGATAATTACCCACCCCGTAAATACATATAGACTTACACAGAAGTATGAGATATGGGTAAAATATATACACAGTATATATACATACCCCCTATACTTAGCGAGTGTTGTGTCCTTGGAGCACAAGAAGCGTAAAGAAGACATTGCTCGGGCTAAGGGTAAGAGAGTAAAGAAAAAGAAAATGATGGATCTGAACGTCCCCCTATACTTAGGCCGTGAACAATCTATGTATAGAAGAAGAGCGAAAAAATGAGGTGGTCAAGATATGTGGATGACGAGAGTATATAAAAATGGGCATCGGTTCCCCCATACTTAGGCTCTGGTCAGCCTAAGTACAGAAGAATGGTGGACATTTAACGATCGTGAGAAGGAGTGTGTAATGGAAATGGTATGTACAGATGGCATCGGTCTCCCAAGGAAGAAGCTATACAAGGAGACCGATGTGGTCGGGAGGGATGGTGGGTAGCCGATGATTAAGGCGGTTTTCAGCTGATCTTCTTGTGAGCCTATGGTGGGAGATCGTAATTGCGAGAAGGAGATAAAGCATATGATTCCAAACTATTATCAGTGTCATCCTCAAAAAAATCATGATGGATAGTTAATGAAGTTTTTGAGTCAGATGAAAGATATCCATCATCAGATTTATCTACAGAGGAATAGTATTTGAAAGTGGACATACTCCAAATATTCTGGTCTTTTTGTTTCTTCAGTTGTTTTCTAAGAATTCGTTCCTTCTTGGGATCAAGCGATTTGTCCTCGGATGAATACTCTGAAGCATCAGTCTCAGTCAACTCATAAGAAATAATTCCAGTGTACTTGATGAGAGCAGGAGCATCCACTTTTGATGAATAATAGTGAGGAACGGGAGTTGTCCATCGAGAGTCGAATTTTAGAACCTTGCGAAGATATGGTTTTAGAGTGGTCGAACAGATTTTACTCATGTAGATTACCTTTTCCGGACCTGAGTAGGGATAATCAGATGATTCCTCTTCCGGAAAGTCAAAGGTGACTTTCTTTTTCTTGTTTCGTGAAGGTGTCGGTCCACTTGAGTATCCAGATGAATAACTATTGGAATTCTTCTCCTTGATCGGTGTTCATCCTGTGTGTTTGTTCTTAGTCTTCTAAATGTTGGTGCACTCTCTATTTGGGATGATTTTGTCAAGATATTCAGAGTAGGTTGCCCCAGGGTGCGACCATGCATATATCTCAAGATCGTAGAAGAAACATTCGTCTATTTTGAGATCTGCAGGAATTGAAATACTGGGGAGAGTCTCTGCATGTTTGCTTTCAATTGATTTGACATTAGGGCATTCCTGTGTCATATTGTTGTGGTCAAGGTAGTCAGAATAGGTTGACCTAGGGTGTGACCATGCATAAGTCTCCGGATCATATGATTCATATACTTGGTTCTCCATGGTGAGAGCAGTTGGGAATGGAGCAGGAGGGAGAGTCTATAAACCAATAGTCTCGTCAACAACCGCTAACTCAGGTGTCGCATCAGGGTAGGGCTCTTCTACCGCTTCATGGTTACAGCTGTCGGGGACTTCGTGGTTTGCCTCAAAAAATCGTGGTTCCTCAAAGACTGGGTGAGATCGAAGTGCTTCCAAAGCTTTAAAATTGATTTCCCAAGTCTCACAATCAATAATTGCCTTTGCCAATGCTAAGAATGGCTTTCCAAGAATAATTGGAGACTGGGTGAATTCTCCCTGATGCTCAATATCAATGATCGTGAAGTCTACTTTGAGCGGAGCACCTTGGAATGTCATGATGACAGAAATGATTCCTCTCGGCCGCTTTATTGATCGCTTAGCCAATTGAACAATCTCTCGTATCTTTCTGATCGGTCCGAGTTTGAGTTCATGAAATACAGAGGTCGGGAGGATATTGATTAGTGAATTGTCGTTAATTCGAGCATGGGTGAAAATTGTGTCTTTGATTCCACAGTCAAATCTGGGCAACCGCTTCACTATGCGACTCTTGGTTTTTCTCCTCAACACCAAGGAGGAGGCCATTGACAAGATATGTCTTTTAGTCTTTGTTCTTATCCTGCCCAACTTTTTCGTCATTAATTTGTCCATTACAAATCCTTTAAGGTCAGGGAAGTGTTCAATGGTCTGTATAAAGGGAAGTTCAAACATTAATTTTTTTTTCATTGCTTCCCGTAAAGCGGTATCCAAATTCTTCAGATCTTCTTCAGTCTCAATTTTATGTAATTTTCAGGATTTTCGATTTTTTTGGTGTTTTTGAACATTCCAATATTTTTGGTATTTTCTGTGTGGTGTGGTGATGTAGTGTCTTCTGTAGATGAGAAGGGGATCGATGTTCTTATAAGAGTTAGAGGCATAGTCATTCCTTGGGGAGTAATATGCATGTGTCGTTGTCAGAGTCATCCCTAGGTTTCTGAGTATCCTCAAAATTTTCAGCATGAGATCCAATCATTTCCTCATTCATTTTTATGTCCGAGCTCCCAGAGAGTGAAATTAATCGGTCAGCAAATTTTGAAATCTAACCTCCATTAGTTTGAATCTCTTATTTATCCTTGAAATATCATCCTCAAAATTCTGTTCATGATCAATCATGGGAGCAGTTGGTGTGTGTTCAATGATTTCAAATTCCATTTTCTTGTATGTGCTGAGAGGAGAGTTTCTTGGAATACGATATACGATCATTATTTTCTGAAAATTTCTCCTAAAAAATTATGGAAGGAGTCTGCTCAGTGGAAGGATTTTGCGGGAATGTTTAGGTCTCGTACTCAACATGCCGTGACTCGGGCATGTAGTCCTAGTTTGAGTAGAGTCTACTTCCATGGTCATAATTGATCGTATCCTTAAATAATGGAGTCATACAGGGTGCATATGTGTTGATATCATCTGTTTGGTACTCTGTATGTATAGGTTAATCAAATGAGTAATATTCGGGTTGGTCAATAGGGATCTGATTGTTGCGGTTAATCCAACTTTGATGATTATTAAGTGCGTGTCTTTCCATCTGGGTTTGGTTTCTCGGCCAGTCATGAGACTCAAAGGTATTTTGATCTTGAAATGGTTCATTAGTGAGAAACCGAGAATAAGACGGTTCAGTCCAAGATGGTAGGTGGTCATGTTTGATTGAATGATTCAAGTAGGAATTCAATGAGGGGGCTGAATTCATCCGCTGGTGAAAGTCTCCCGCAAATGTTGGAGGATTATGGAAAGAAGAGGATTTAGTTGATTTGGGCCAAACTGAGACAAATTTATTTTCATAATATAGATGATATGGGTGCTCGGACCATTATCACGTGTTTGTCAAAGGAGATTGAGGATGAATCATCATGGTTGATCTCGACGCGATTTTACGGGATAGTCAAAAGAAATGTTATCAATTGTGCAGCTATTGATCTTTGATATCGGTTCACGCACTCCAATGCAAACACAAAATCAAATCCCAAGTTCACCAACTCACACAATGAAGCCATAAGAGTTCGTCTATTATCTTTTCAATTTTAGTTGGTGACAAGACAATCTTGGAAAAGAATTAAGCGAGCTGTTAGGTGCCGGAAATTTTCCTAATGACTGGCCTGAATTCTTATGACTAGTTGCACCTACTTTCAGCCAGTATGGAAGTAAGTACGGACCGTAGAACGACTACCCATTACTTGAGGATGGAGCCTTACGGAGTGTCCTCTAAACAACCCACTCTGTTATGGAAATCCGGACCGTTTACCGTCTACCCGTAGATCCTCACTAAGAAGTAGCTAATCGTTTTTAGTTGAATGTATAGTCGATATGAAAATCCGGGATTGGGCTCTAGCCTTAATTATCGTCTCTAGTTCACTCAGAAAAGTAAAACATCCAAGGTCGGGGTTGTTCTCCCGAAAATTTTTTTGATTTTATGGGTTATTAAAGTCGGCTATATTTGGCAGTACCAATTTTAATTATGCAATCACTGAAGAATTAAATGAGCACAAATGCACGTCTACCATCCAGTACCAATTTTCATTTAAAATTATGTGACAAATCAAGAGGGAGAAGTTCAGGAAAAGCTGATGCACGTGAAAACAATGATGTATGCTCAGTTAGTAGACTTACAGTGATTCCTCGCAATCTCAATGTGGGATGCAATAAAGAATTGAAATTTAAACTATATGGATGCAAGCAGATGGAAAACCACACCTAACAGAAAGTTCTATTAGCGGGAAAGAATTGAGTTGAATTTGGCTAAATTAAACGATCTAACGTGCGTCTGAATTAAAGTACAATGTGGCCCTAGATCCTACGAGCATAATAAAAAAAATGAAAATGCTCTGAGAACCGTAAGTGCAGGTCTATCCTAAGTGCCACTCAAGTCGGGCTTCACCCTCACCGGAGAGTGAAACAGGCCACGATACACCAAAAAAAAAGTTCAAGGTCTTTTACACACGCGAGAGTCTAAATGGACACCGTTATAAATGAGCAATTAATTATAGAAATAAAAATTACAGAAAATAAAATCCTAGACTCTACATTCTCTCACGACTTGACTCGGTCTTAAATTAATTACGGCTTTTTCAGAAGTTGGTGAAGATGCATCGGGTACCTCGGGTACCTCGTAGGAAAAATAAGAGAGATGGTGTAAGAGATTGACTCAAAGATATATCAAAAAAAATAAATAAAATAAGAAAAAACAAATAATGGAATTAAATGCAGAAAAAAATGGAATTTAAAATGAAAAAATCGGGGGTCAGACTACCCGAATACGAAAAACCAAACAAACAAATTTAAAGACAAAAAACTAAGCTATTTGCCTCCCCGACAATGGCACCATTTGCCTAGTCCGATGTTGCTCTATTTAAAAATGGTTATGTATCGTGTATTGTCGTGCGTGTAAAACTATATGTGTCGTTTCGTTGTAGGCGGCAATCGGAATTGATCAAGAAATAACCACACAAAATATTTGTCAATTTTAATTATTGTGGTTTTATGTTTATTTTACTTGGGCAAGTCCCAAGGTCGAACACAATGTGGCAAAAGAACTACCTAGAATTATTTCTATCAATGTTCATGCGCGGTTTTTGAGGCTGTCTTTTTTTGTAATTTTTCATGCAATTAAGGATGAAAAATGCAATTTTTGGCCTATTTTAGGGATTAAAATATAAAAGTCGATCAAACAATGTCCAAAAATTACAAAACTTAGCCAAGATGATAAGTACGATAAAATGAATGCTTTGTATTTTTTTGGAATTTTTGGATGCAAGACAAATTTTTTTATGAATTTTTGAATGCAAACAAGATGAATTTCAATATTTAATTAAAATAAATATTAAACCTAATTATTTTCAAGGGATAAAATTATCTAAGATCTATCACTAAGTAGTGGATCTCAGAAAAATCCTAAACCTCAAAATCACAAGATTCAATACCTGTTAAAAATTAAACATTGAAATATGCAAAATGATTTTAGTGGGCAAACTATGCATGCAAATGCAATGTTCACCATAATTAATTCTACAATTTGTGATTTTTTTGAGAATTTTTAGAGCAACGGTTAATCAACTATAAATTTTAGAGCTCAAAATGGGCAAAGTTCTCAATTTTGCACAAAACAATTAATTATTAATTAACCAATGCTTACAAAATTGTCTACAATATGCCACAAGGTAGACAATTAAGTGAGGAACAAAATGCTAATTTTTTATGAATAAAATATGCGATGTAGAAGTTTGAAATCACAGGCAGAACATTGGGGTATTTTTGCAAATTATAATAATATAAAAATAAAATAAAATGCACAAGGGGGCTATGTGTAACTACCGATGACTGGGGGCGAATCTGCAATTTTGCCAGAGGGAAATGTGCGTAGCACGTGCCCTCTGGAGCAGGGATTTAGTGCAAATGCGAGGAGGACTAGGGGGATTAAGCAAATTTCCCACACGGGTCACGTGCTGCGCTCGTGACCCCTGTAGGATGATTTTAGCTGACGTCGTTCCCCCACGAACGTGCGGAGCACGTGTGGGGGCCTCAGGCTCTATGCCAGGCCGGTGAGGGGCGGATCATGGAGGGCATAAGGCCTAGTGGTTGACAGAGTCTAGCGGAGAGGCGTTGGCCGTCCTCTGGTGGTTGACGATTCTCCTGCGTCTGGCTGGCATCGAGAGCTCATCGGTGGCGTGGCCTTTGCGACAGTGGAGAATGGCTTGAGCGTCGGAGTGATGAACTTGATGAAGCGGTTGAGGCCGGAGGCAGTGGATAATATTAGTGACGACATAGTTGAATTAGGTGGTCGACGTTGTTGTAGTGGCTCGACGGCTATACAGGCTGGAGCAAAGGCATGTCGTCGAGGGAGGGCGAGGGCCCTCGGATTTCGCCGGTGAGGGCCACACGGAGGTGTCACCTCCGACGGGAGAATGGAAGCGCACATTGGCAGATGAAAGGAAGGTCGGGGCGATGATGCATTTATATAGAAGGTGGGACTTGGCCGGACATGGAAGTGGGTCATCATCGATTAACGTGAGATTCTTGGCATTTCAGAGAGATTTGACGAGATCTGGTCGGCATAGTGACAACAGCTCGAGATCGGAGATGGAGCGGGCGTATTTGATTGCATTTGCAATATTCGACCGTGAGATTCGCGGCGAGGATCGAGGGGATACGGAGCTATCAACGAGCAGCGTTGAAATTTTTGAAAGGGGGCTGGTTGAGGAAGATGACCATGGGTCGTCCGATCGGCCGAGATCGGACGACCCTCCATGCGACGCGTGGCGGCTGGGGAGAAGGTGGTGCACGTGCCTCGCACGTGCGGGATTTTAATATATTTATTTTTTTAAATAAATAAATAAAAACCTAAAAAAGGTTGACACGTGGCAGCTCCAGGAGCCGCCATGTGTCAACACTACAAAAATCGAAAAATAAATACTTTGTAAAATCCAAAATAAATAGCAAACGACCTCATATTGAAAAAGTTTCTTCACAAAAATTGCTCATCTCGATGAGATCTACAACTTTTATAAAGACATTAAAACCAAAATCGATCAATTGCACAAAGTGATATTTTTGGGGTATCCCATGTACATAGAATACCTTTATTTTGGGGTTTTATAATTTTTTTTGTCATTTTTAAACCAGATAAAAATACGGAAACAAGTATGATAAAATCAAAGATAAATATTTACTCATTAATCTATTTCTTTGGATTTTTATTAATTAATAAAAAGAGGAAATATAATAAAAGATGAAAAAGATTAATTTTGTACATGCAGTTAGTGAAGACTTGGACCCGGTTAATTTCTTTGATTTCAAGCTCAATTTGGATTTGGATTTTTGCGCATTTTAATAAAACTTTTATCAAAGAAGACAAATGAAAAGGAAATAAACTAAAATAGGTTAAATATGTACATAAAATAATAGGTCAAAATGAGCTAAAATACAAAATGTACAAAAGAGGCCCAAAACCCAACTGTCACATACGAGCTCTGATTCACTTGAACTTGGTCTTGTTTTGAAGGTAAAGGAATGTATATTAGTTCAAAAGTGAATAGGATCAAATCAGACACTGGATGAGGGAGATATGAGGGTTTTAGTCTAGAAATCCAAAAACTAGGGTTTGGGTTTTTGGTCCACTTATTTGGGTTAGTGATTTTTTTGTATTTTTCATTTATTCTTTTAGTGATATGGACACAGTGGAGGTGGCGTTGGGTCATTCAGAATTAGCATGAATTGGTTAAAAATCAGGGAAGCTAGGCTATTTACAGGTCAATTTTAGTTGGGATTTTTGGCTCCTTATTTTGTACAGAAATAATGGATAAAATGCAATTCTTATCAAAACATGCATGAATGCTAATTATGCAGAATAAATGAAGAAATGATTATGATTTTGAGGGATTTGAGTTTAATTAATGAGATTTAGAGTGATGAATCTTAGGTTCATCAGTGCGCAGGAACTACATTTATAGCCTTCAGAGGGTTCGTCGGAGTAGCTCCAGGTCACCTTCTCTGTCACGCACATCCGGCCATTAGCTCCTCCATCAGAGCCGTTCACTAAACACGGGGGGCTTCCACAATCAGTGCTGACCCTCCCGATCGATCATCGGAGCCAAGGATGACATCCTAAGCTATAGTGAAGTTCACATTGACCCTGTTCTTTCAGACTCCTTCAGCACAGTCGGATTGACCTTCATCCACCAGATCAGATCCAAGCCGCCGACCTTCGCAGCTTTCTTGGATTAGAGCCGTACGTCCATGCGCCTCCAGCGTCCGCCACGCGCCCCCCAAATGCACTCCACGCACCTACGAAGGTATATTGCATTTCCTTCCCTACACTTTTTATGCTTTATTTTTTAGTTTGTAAATAAAGTTGTAGTTCATACTTTTTGCATAATAGTCCCTCATGTTTCTAATATTTGCACTTTAGTACTCCACGTTTGAAAACACGTGCATGCTCGCGTGCCTTGTGGTGTTTTTTCTTATTTCATCCCGAACTTTTTGATGGTTAGTGATTGAATGAAAAGTTTTCAATATTTGCATTTATGCCCCAGTGTATTGGTTAATTGACATGTGCGTGTATTTCGTGGGATTTTTGCATTCATAACCCTGGACTTTTTATAGGTGTTATTACTTAGTCTGGAAACTTTAGGTTATTTAAAGATAGGTCCCTACAGCCTGTGTGATTTGTTTTAGATTAAGTAATTATCAAATTTACTTCCAAAATTCCCAAAAATTACCATTAGCTCCTGCTAACGTGTAATATTTTTGGTAATTTTTGTGAGGCAATTTGATTTTATTTGATATTTTCTAAAAATAAATAATCCCTAATAACGTGTCTGTCTATTGTATAAAATACCAAAAAATATAAAAATATCGCTAAAAATTCCATAAAAATTCATGTGTGCATGTTTTGGTTTATTTTTACTCCAGTACCATTATTGATCCATTATATCTTATAAAATCCCTAAAACACACAAAAGACCAAAAATCTTATAAAAATTCTTCAAAATTCTATAAAATTTAAAAAATTGAAATTTCAGTTTCTGTAGGTAGGTAATTTTGCTTACTTTGGTATAAAATTGCTATCCGAGAAATTTAGACATTTTAAGTATTTTTAACTTGTATTTTTGTCCTGGTTTGTGCATTGGTTTCCTTGATTTCATCTATTTCATTTTTATTAAATTATATAAAAATCTGAAAAATACCATAAAATCATCAAAAACACTTGCACATTTAAAAATTTAAAAATATTTTTATTTTGAATTTTTGAGCATTTCTAGCTTTAATAAAACTTGTTTAATTTTGTTTTTCTTCATCTTTTCATTTGTTTTCTTATTAGAAAATACAGAAAAAATGCAAATTAAAAACCACAGAAATATGCCTTGTATTTCCTGATTCTCGACTGCTTTATATGCTTAGCTCGTGCTCCTTGTGTTCGACCCTAGTCGCTATACCTGGTTAAATAAATAGTAGAGACTGCTACATTCGATTTCGTGCTTTGATTGTTTTATTTGTGGTCTTGTTTCTCTTGTTGAGCCTGGCTCGGGTGGTTGAGGTTGCAAGGACCATTGATATCACTTAGCCTTGATTGCCTGACCGCTCACCCCCTCTCCTCCTCATCCTCTGAAGACTCCTCAGGTAGACCTCTAGAGATGCTCCTCCTCGTGTCCCTCGCCCGGTTACGTACGGTCACGGTCCTTCCACTCCTGAGTGATATGTAATTAGCCTCGTTACATGAAAGAATCTCATGTTCAGATCTAGGAGATGCAGAATAGTATACCTGACCAAAGTGATGTTGAGAACTAGATCAATTCCGGCTATTGGGGTTAGCATGAACTTGGGCTGAAATTGAGGTAGAGGGTGCAATCTGCTCGTCTCGCCATATGGACAGGCGATTGACATCCACCCGTAAATTATGAATTCCATTCACGTAGGAACAGAGCTCGTTGAGTATTTGCTGTTGAATGTCAACGAGACTATACGAAGAAGGGAATGAGAATGGGAAGATGAACATGAAGATTGGCTTTGTTGGCCAGGGTACTACCTCTTATGCTGCTGGGGTGGTTGGAATCCAGAGCTCTGCTATGAAGGAGGTGGTGCGGAGGTGAATGTGCTGTTATGAATGATCACGGGATGCTAGTAGGTCTATCGGTCCCCCGTACTTCCGTTCTTGGCAGGGTCTTGAGTATACCATACTCCATTGACCTCCCAAACCGATGGAGGTTCCTCCTGAACTATCTATGCTATTGGAGGTGGCTCTTGAAAGAGTAGATGTAGGACTAGTCCTGCTCCCCTGTCTAGGGTTGCCCAGACACAAACTGCTCCTGAATATGGTGAACTCGATATACGGGGGCAAAGGGTGCAGTCACAACAGGTATCTTTATCTTAGATACCCTATTAGTCAACTCCTTCATTTGTTTTCGAATTTTGGAGACGCTCCGATCCCATTCATAAATCATCCTATCAATCCTCTTAACTACAGTAAGCTTGTCTGCAAGGAGTCCCATGCTAGGTATCACGTCCTTATAGAGATCGACTACAACTGACTGTTCCCCTCTAGATGAGAGTGAACTGGGGGACGATGTATAGGCCCTGCTGGCCATCAGTGAGCAGTTGGTTTCAACCATCTGCACGAATATCGTCCAGATGGTATCTGATCCTCGTGTTGTATAGCTACCTCCATAGGTAGCGCTCACTAAACCCTGCATATCAGGGTTGAGACAGTGAAGAATGACTGGACCAAGATGTTGTCATCTAGTCCATGACAGGGACACTACTGCAAGATGTCCATGAACCTTTCCCATGAATCACAGAAGGCTTCATGTGGTAATTGGGAAAATCTCATAATGTGAATCCTCATCATGTTAGTCCTACTTAGAGGGTAAAACTTCTTCAGAATCAGGTCCTTGAACTGGGCATAAGTGGTGACTGTAACTCCAAGATTTTTCACCCTGCAGTCGTCTTTGCCACCCAAAGCAAATGAAAGGGTTGTGAGCCTAATATATTCCAGGCTAACCCTAGGATGTCTAAGGTTAGCGTAGGCGAGCTCGAAGCCCCTTAGGTATGCACATGGCTCCTCAAAAGCATTCCCAATGATGTGCAGCAACAAGTTCAGAAATTGCGGCTTCAACTCAAAATCTACTTTGGGTTCAACCGGACTCAAGTAGTTCCGAATTATATACTGTCCGGGGTTATACGTCGCATCCATCTGTGGTTCGACTCCAACATTGAGCTGTCCTAACTTAGGTCTGAGTAGTGCTTGTTGCTGCTCAGATGCAGCTAATCTGGCTAGTACCATTCTCATCGGGTCCTCAGGGTGTTCTCTTCCTCTTCTTTCTTCTTTGGAGGCATTTTACTTGAATCTTCTTTAGGTCCTAAAATGGACATGGTCACCTATGGTGTGCTTACAAGAAGCACAGTCCTCGTCGAATAACCGACAAGCGATAAGCTCGAGCAGCGCGTGGAGGCGACTGCGATGTTGGTCGAACGGCCAATGGATCTCACCAAAGAGGAGGTCGGTCGTCCCTCTAATTCGTCGTTCACTATCATCGAGACGAGTGATCAGAGCTCTCAATTCTCTCTCGCATAAAGGTGGATCAAAGGCGAAAATGAGGAGAATGAAATTATAAAAAGAGATGGAAAATGGAGGTTAGAATGGAGGTGGAGTGGAATGAGGTTAAATTAGTGGTGGAGTTGAATGGGAAGATACATGAATAATGGAGTTGAATGGATGTTGATGAAAGAAGAGAAGTTATTGTAGATAATGCAAATTAAATAAAATAAAATAAAAGTAGGCTACTAAAAAGGGAGAATAAAATAAAGAGAGAGAAAAAATGGAGAAATACAAAAGTCCAACAAAACAATATGTACATGGAATTTTTTAAGTTTTCTAATTTATTTTTTTAATATTTTTAATAAAAGATATTTACAAAATAAAAGAAACATAAAATAATAGAAATAAAATGAAACATAAAAGATATTTTTTATTTTTTTAGTATTAAGAAGAGTAAATAAAATAATGAAGAAAGAAAGATATGTGCATTATATACAAAGTCACTTTACCTTATTTTCAACAAAAAAATAAATTTTGTTGAGTATTTCTAATTATGTCATTTATTAAGATATACAATAAAGAAAGTGATAGAAGAAAGAAATAAGTCAAAAAGGGTTAGATTTGTACAAAAATATCAAAGATACATTTATTGCATTATTTGGAATGTGGTGTCGGTGACAACGACTTATCATCTTCCTCAAGCGACGACCTCCTTAAGGCGAGATCCGCGACGACCACCATCCTCGCGTCAAGAGTTCCCCATCGAGCTCGCATAGCTTCTCCGGTTTTTATTTCGCCAATCGGATTGAGGCGACGACAGGAGTCCAACGTAGCTGCTCCGTAAATCTAGCTAAGATTCAGGTAAAGTATTCCCTATCATATCTCTTTTTATTTTATTTTATCTAACATTTGTTTTCCTTATTTTTTTATCACACCACCACGTCATCTTGCCCACCGTTCACCACCTCCATCATACCCTTACCTCCATCATCATTCTCACTTAACATTTTTTAATATTTGTGATCCCTGTTCAAGTTTTTTAAAATATAAAATAAAACAAAACTGCAAAAAAAAAAATCAAAAAAGAAAGCAGGCAGCCGCGCCCGCCTTCTCCCATGGTTAGGCAGTGCCGCCCGCAGCCCCAACCGCCATCGTGGCCATCCCCCGCTCCCATCGTCAGCCACCACCGTAGGCAGCGGCCCCTCCTCATCTCGCACTGCTCTGGCTGCGCCCCCGCGCTGCTGCAGCCTCACGCGACTGCACGCGCCCTCCGTCCCCATCATGCACGTGTGCACCCCCGCAGGCACTATCGCCCGTAGCTCCTCCGCATGTCCCACCTGTACGCGCTCCCTCTCAGGACGACCATTGCCGGTCGTAGCTCCTCCCATGTGCCATCGCCGCCGCGGCCGGCCACCAACCACATGCTGCCCCACTGCCCCCTTGTGCCCTAGCCACCTACGCACGAAGGGGACGAAGGTCTCTTCTTCTTTTTTTATTTTTTTAAATTTTGTAAAACTTACATATTTTATCCTGCATGATTCTTTAATTCCAAAAGTGCCCATGTGCATAAGTTTGAATTGTTATTTCATTTCTGAAATTACACAGATAGCCCTAAATTTGCACATTTATTTGGACATATTTATAGCATCATTTTATTTAATGAAAAATGTCATGATGTTGAGAAACTAATTCTCTATCATTTTGCTTTTATTTGTACTTTTATGACCTTTGGTTAATTAATTGAAATTGTTAAAGTGAATTATTGCATATTTTACCCATTTTAAGGTATTAAATTCATATTTGACTCACAGTTGCTCTACAAATTTCACAAAAAGCATAATTGATGCTTTCAAATGTGATTTAATTACATTCTAAATTTTATCTTAATTAGAATTATCATGTGCCTTAAATAAATTATAGAGTGATTTTCTTAAATGATTTTTAATTAAATCCATAGAAATTTTTTTTATGAAATATCCAATCTTCTGGATTCCAAATAAATATATCTTTTTAAGATAATTCACTAATAGCCAATTTGACATTGTGGATTTATTATAAATTAATTACTCACCGTCACTCTGATTTCATAAAAAATCATATATTGTCTGAAAATTCCAAAGAATTACTATAGTAAATTTTTCATAATTTTTGCATTCTGTTTGTGTGAAAATTAAAAAAAAAATCCATAAAAAGTGTGCATTTTTCATTGTTGCATTTTAATCCAAAAAATTCCAAAAAAAATGTGTTGCATTCATCACTAGTTTAGGTTTGTAGGAAAATTATAATATAGATTAATTGGACTTATTTACTATTAAAATTAATTTGGCTAAGTTGTGCGCTTTCCTTTTAACTTGATTCACCAACATTTTGCATTTGCTTTATTTTTGCATTTAAAAAATATAATAAAAATCGCATTGAAAACCTAGACCTAAGTCTGAATTAACCTGAAGTTGTTCCTTTGCTCCTTGTGTTCGACCCCAGACTTGTCCTAGATATAAATTCAAGCCGAGACACTCTTCACGGAGATCTTTTTTGGAGTTGCGGTGAGGGAGTTGGAGGCGGTCTCACGGTAGTGCAGGTGGCTTCTCCTGGAGGAAGGAAGGGCGATGTGAGGCCGCAGTTGCGACATCGCTTGGAGGAGCGACCGTGGGTGGAGGCTGATAGTGGGTTCACGACAGTGCGAGGGGCCACGCCTGGCAGAAGGCGGGGCGACGTGGGGGCGCGACTGTGGGTGGCTGATGAATCTGTGATTCATCACTCTAAAAGTTGAAAATAGAACTTTGTTCCTGAATAATTAGATGCATTTCATCACCTATATTGCATAATTAGCATTCATGCATGCATAAATAATATCTGCATTTTAGTACTCATATCTGCATTAAATAAGAAGCCCAATTCACTTGTAAAAATCATTTGTCTATTCACCATATTTCACCTAACCCAAGTCAAAGTTCTGAAACTAGGAGCCTTAAAATGCACATATCTTTTTCACACATCATCCGATTTAGGTCTACTCACTTTTAAAGTAATATACATTCAAAGACTTTTAAAACAAGTTCAATTTCATTAAAATCGGAGATCTTATGCAAAACTTGGGTTTTGGGCCCCCGTTGTATATTGCATATATTGACACTTTCACCCTTTTATTTTATCGCTTCATTTGACCTCGTTTCCATTTTTGGTCAACATGAAACTTGTAGATCTCATTGAGATCTACAACTTTCATGTTTTGAGCTTTCCAAATTCGGTCTTTTTCTCCCTTATTTATCCATTTCTTCTTTGCAATAAGCTGATTCAGCCATGTGGCGCCTTGTGGTTGCGTCACGCAGCCCAGTCCCCTGCGCGCCATGTGCCCTTTCCCTCCCTTGTTCGATGAATTCCTCTTTCTCCAGATCCAAACCGTCCACTTCTGCACCCCTTCGTAGCCGTTAGATGATCTCCAGATCAGATCAAGGTCGTCTGCAAGCACCTTCACCTCCTCCCTCCACGTGGCACTCTCCACAACCGCCTGATCTTCTCCACACGCTCTCATCTCAGCTATCCCCTCCCACCTTTAATTCCCACCATTCGATCTCCCTCCAGATCTCATCTGGACCGCCCGCTAGCCCTCGCATCCTCCTTGTGCCACATGGCGTTATCCTAGCACTTGATACCTCCATCAATCGATCATAACTAAGCCATCAGTATGTGCCTAGACCTCAGCCGTTGAATGACGAGATCCAACGACAGAGAACTTGTTTCATAACTTCTACTTCTCCCTAGCCCATGTCACCCATCTCTTAGACGGTCTGTGCCCTTTCCATTTTCCCAACCTTCTCCATTAGCTTCTCCACGATCCGAGCACCCCATGATGGTGCCCGAACTTCCACCATCCACGCGGGTCAATACTCGCTCCACGTTATCCTTCCACTTACTCCATATCTCTACGTGAACCACCTTCCCCCATCATAGGAACTGCCAATCTCCCACTCTTAAATACACCATCTCCGCCCTCCTCACAACCCATCCGCCTTTACAGCGAAGAACCTCGAGCTCCCTTCTCTTTCTCAATGACAGCGAGATTCCATCAGGTCGAGCGACAACATGGAATTTCCCGGCGAGATCCACAATGAACTCTCGCCATGCCGCAGCTTCTCTTTCAAGCTGCTAGAGTTCCACCACCTGCCGATGTGTGGGCAACGACCAGGAAGCTCCAAGCTTCCATTGTTAGGCGATACGTCCATCTTCTCCAGGTAAAATCTCTTCTTCTTCTTCACTGATGCTCCCCTTCGTCCCCTCCGATCTTCTCTGAATTTATCCGGCATCCCCGCTCAATATCACCATCCACCAACCATCGATTGAGCTTCACCTCGGAGATACCATCTTCACGCATCCCTCCACTCATCTTCCCAAACCATCGCAACCTCCGACCACTGCTCCGCTGCTCACGGTGGAGGAGCATGTCAGCCATTCACCCACTTCGCCCCATAAGGCCTCGAACCACTCACTTCACCCACGAGAGCACACGCACCACGATTTGGCAAGTCACTAGCATTGCAGGTGCCTCCTTCTTCACTGGTCGGACCACTCGCTGGAGCTCCTTCGAGCTGTTGTATCTCCGGCATCCAAGCAGCTATCCAGATTCCTAAATGCTCCAGCTACTCTGCTGCATTTCCACGATGATGCCCAGCCATTCAAGAGCAACCAGGAGTATTAACCGAGCACGGTAGAAGGCGACATAGCTAGGAGACCTTCGACGTAGCCCAGCCTAGCCCGATACAGGAGGCGGCGACAAGGAGGAACCAGATGTTTAGTTACCGTCCGATCATCTTGATCGGACGACCCACAACGCACCATGTCTCGCTCTCCCAGGAGTTTCAGCCACCATTGGATCCTTGAGATCCGACGGACCACAAGAGGCCATGTAGTCTCTTCGAGCCTCTTCTCTGCCCCTTTAGGCTCGGAGCACCCGAGCCTCTAGCCGAAGCAGCCCGACAATCCACTCGTAGGCTCGGATCGCCTGAGACACATCCGAGCCTGCTTATAGCACCCAAGCCTCTAGCGCCTTCAGAGCCACCACCCGAGCCTCGGGTATCACGTGATCCACGTTTAGACGTTGGGTAAATTGCATTCGCATACCAATAAGTTTTGGAAATTACAATCAAGTCCCTGTCATGTAACATCATGTGAGGCGCATGTGGTTCCGTGGAGAATTTACACCCATACCTCATCAATTTAGGTAATTGCATTTCAGTCCCTGTCAGCACGTTTCTGTTTTAAGTAATTTTATTTCTATTTTGCATTTATACCCCTATGTTTGCACGTTTATTTAAACACTCATTCAACATCATTTATTAATTCTAAAAATTGCATGTTGTAGAACATCTTAGATTTTATCATTGTTAAGGCTTGTTATATTTCTGTGAGCTTCGAAGAATTCAATATAATTCTTTTTTTAGAAAATTAGATTTTATCTGAAAATGATTTAATTTGGTATTTATTAAAATTAATTTTGCAAAATTCACTCTACCTTCATTTTTAATTCATAGTTAATTCATATAGAGTCGAAAAATTCCAAAAAAATGTAGTAACTTAATTTCATTGAATTGCACATTTTGGACAAGTTTCATAATTTTTGGACTTAATATGACTACACTTCACATTTTTTACACTCGAATTTGGCTTGACTTGCGTTGCATTTCTTAATTTGCATAAAAAATACCACAAAAATATTTTCCTAAAAACTTAACATCGGAATTGACTTCGAATTAATCTATGGAAAAAGTTGCCTCCCTAAGTTCGACCTTGGGCTTGCCCAAGTAAAATAAAAAAATTTTGTCGCTTGCGTTTAATTTGACTATTAATAAAAGTGGTTTTGGTAAGCACGATTTTACCCGACTGCAACGAACATCATTAAATTCAATCGTTAATCTGGTTAAATTAAGAAGGGTAAATTAGGCCTTTTCAAATGGCATTGTTGTTGGGGAGGCACAGCTCAGGTTAATTTTTAGAAAATTTAGATTTTAGGTTTTCCATCCCTTAGTAGTTTGATTCTCGGCTTTTCTTGTGAATATTTTTCTGTCCAATTTTCAGCATTTGTTTATTATGTATTGTCCTTTCTCTGACCATCATTTATTTTTTGTGCGAGGAATACGAGGAATCAAAGATGCTTCACCAGGCGACCCGAGGAACCTGCATTGAATTGAACTGAGTGGTCTTTTAGAGGACTTGTAGAAAAACTTTGCATTTACAACGGTTCCCGTTTGGGTTCTCGCGCGTGTAAGTAATAATAAAAAGAGTCTTTGTGTGTTGTGAGATTGCTTGACGTAGGATAGGATCTGGACTTGCGGCTCTTAGAGCTCTCTTAGGATTGCTTGTGCTTGTAATATCTAGGACCACACTTTACTAGTAAAAGAAGTACTTAGACCGCATGACTTTTAGCCAAATCTAACTTGTTATTCACTCGCTAATAGAACTGCTTGTTTAGGAGCAGCTTTTCTCGCTTGCATCCATATAGATAAATTTCAATTCTGTTTTGCATCCTTCATGTAGAGCGCAAGGATCGTTGTAAGTCTTCTAAACCTGGCATACATCATTGTTTTATCGTGCATCGACTTTTCTCAACTCCTTCTCCCTTGGTTTTCTAACTTAAGATTAAAGGAAATTAGGACTGGACGATAGGCATGCCTTGTGTGTGGACTAATCAAGTAGTCATCTAACTTAAAATCGGTACTGCTAAACAAATTGATCAGAAAAAAATCAAAATAAAATCATAAATTCTGTTTGCGGGAAAATAACCCTGACCTTGATTACAGGCTGGGCGAGGGTACAGAGTGCGTGCACACCCTACGGAAGAGCCAAAATCCTCTCCTTCCATATCACGTACCCCGATCCAAGCCAATATCACAGGCTAAATTAGGGGTTCAACAGACTAGTGCCAAGTAGCCTTCGCTTGCCCCGGTAGGTAGATAGGGGTGAAATTGTGGTGCACCGTGACAAGTTGCTAGTAGCCTCCGCCTGCTCTGACAGGTAGATAGGGGTGAAGTTAAAGCTTTGTCAGCCAACGCCTACTTCGGTAGGTAGATAGGGGCAGGTCCTTGAATTCTCAACTAGGGATAAGAGCAAAGAAAGGAAAGGCATTGGTATCTTAGGCAACACGTTAAACAGGGGAGACGCATCCGTCTTTGAGCAGACTTCCCTATAGGCCACATAACCTTTGCTACTTACTTGAAAAATAACACTTAAAATCAACCAGACCAATCTGACTCGGTTTTGGGTCCTTCACCGTGTTGAGTGTGAAATCAAGGTTTGTGATTCATTTGGTTTCTTCAAGTAGGAGTAATATCCTATCTTTACTGACTTATACTCCTGACTCTTCCTTCTTCCATCAAAGATGACAGACTGGGGGGATATCTACTCTCGTTTCACAAATCTCTCCTTGAACCCCTCGTGAAGTTCATCTTCATCGGACCGAGCGCAACTTGGGCCAACCTGAGCTCATGACCATGTTGAGTTCAGGATCCCCCACTCTCAGGATGGTTACTCTCAAACCATTACTTTTCTCTCCTCTCATCTCACTAAGGAAAACCTTCGCCTCGATGAGAATGTATTCATTACTTCGTCCTCTAACCTAGACCACATTCTTTATCTAGGTGAAGAGGACGAACCAGAAAGCAAGATGCCTAGGAAACATCCAGACGAAGAGGAACAAAGAGATGATCCAAGACCTTGCCCGATTAGCTAGAGCTGAGAAGCTGAATGCAGATCTTATGGCTATAATGAGATAGGTGATTGAGGTAGCTGGAATTGACAGACCGATAGTAGATGCCTAAAACCCAGCCGAGAATGAGATACATAGTTGGCTTGTACCTGAGGTGCCCCCAGAAGCGTTCGAGCTGAAGCCCCATTTTCATAGTCTGCTACCGAAGATTAATGAAAACTCCATCAAAGAACCATATGCTTTCCTAAGAGACTTCGAGCTGGTATGCAACAACCTTAGTCATCCTAGGGTTGGACAAGATTATATCTGGCTGAAGGCTACCAAGTTTGCCTTAGGAGATAAGGATGCTCATTGTCTGAAGAATCTCGGGGTTAGATGCATGACCTGGATGCAATTCAAAGATTTATTTTTGAAGAAGTTCCACCCACTCAGTAGGACTAACCAAACGATGGTGAATATCACAATCTTTTCCCATGGTCCCCAGGAACCATTCCATAAAGCCTCGTATAGATTTAATTACTTGAATAAAAAATGCCCCTGCTATGGCATTACCAAAGTGATCTTAATCCAGACCTTATATTGTGGCATGACTCCTGAAATGCAGGGGTTAGTTAGTGCAGCTTGTGGAGGAAGCTATCTAAATAAGAACGAAGATGTTGTATGGAAGATTCTGGAGCAGATGGCGGAAATAGGCAGATCTCAGGACATCAGGGCCTATCAGTAGTCTTCCTCAAGCCTATGTAATAAGGCAACTAGGAGGACTGTAGCGGATCAAACATATGACCTAATCCCTAGCATGGGGATAATAGTTGATAAGCTCACCATGGTAAAGCAAATCCACAAAAAGGTTACTGACCTTGAGGTGCTTTCACCATTGCCGAAACAAGTGGAGGAATTGAAGGAGAAGGTAGCTAAGATATGACTATCTACCCCTTCTACACCACTTTTACCTGTACATCGAGTTCATCTTGTACAGGGGCCTCAGAGCAGCTGGGTTGAGGAGCAACAGTACACTCAGTAGGAGCAGCACGCACACCGAAAGGTGGAGTCAGTTTACGAGGAGCCTTCGCAGGTGTTCGAAATCAACGAGCTGTGGTACAACCATGACCCCATCGGCAGACGGTCGGGATAGGAAAAGGTCAGCCACATCAACCTTCCCTAGCTTACAAGGAAACCAGCTCCGTCCCTGCACCGCACATTGTACAGTCTCGGCTAGGACAAAGATACCAGCCTCAACAGCACTAGCAGCAACACACATTCCACTTGGGACAGCAGGACCCTCCACTACCTTACAACACACCGTCCCACTCGCTGCAGTATCGGTAAGGCCGACAGTGCCAGTATCGACAACCTAATCACTCGTCCTCTAGTCAACAGCAGTAAGACCCGCCCACTAGTGAATTGGAGTCCCTCACCTTGGCCATCCAAACTCTGACTGATAGGGTCCAGCAGATACAGAATGATTACCTGGATATCAGAACAGATCTGAACTGTGTTTCACATACCCAAGACCAGTGGATGGCACAAAGACCCCAATTCCCGCCCAGTTTCTGACCAACCCAAATAGCCTGAATCGGGGTCAGCACCGACCACGCGATCAGGTATACTATTCAGATTATTCTCTGTCTAAATACGAGATCCTTTCGTATGATAATGTTAATCATATGTCCCTCAGGAGCGGAAGGACGGTGACTGTACCTAATCAGGTGCGGGTACATGAGATACCGCCAAGTCTCTACCTGAGGAGAACTTGGAGGCAGAGGAGCAGCATCACCACCACCACCAGTGGAATAAGAGGATCTCCATGTCCTCAAAGCACTATGATAAGAAGAAGGACAGGAGCACCAGCAATGAATCGAGTGAAACATATGAGGAGCCCACACCTCCATCTGAGAAGGATGCACTTGATGTTGCGGAAGATGCATCACATGTTTCGCCACATGAATTTCTTTTTCGTTCGAGTTAGTGTTAGAGTTAGAGTCCAAGTCCTGTACAGAACTCAGTTTCCCATTTGAATGAGAATCTTTCAGTTTCATAATCCGAGTTATCATCAATAATCCCTTTCCCCGTGCCCTTAAGGGTGGAAAGAAGAAACCCAAAAAAATCCAAAAAGATGACCTTGAGATGGCAGAATTCTGCAACACATATATCAAGGTCACAATCCCCTTTGATAAGTATGTTGATATGGCATCTGCATTTCATAAGTACTTTAGGGTGCGATGCACACCTACTAGGGTTAGCAGGAAAACCAGAAGCCATGCTGTCAATAGCCACTACTTGCCTTATTAAGGATGCGTTTCCAAGGAAGCAAAGGGACATGGGTGCCCATTATGTGGTGAGTCATGTCGATGACACTACGTTTGCACACACTCTCCTAGATAATGGATCCTCAATTAACCTGATGCCCACAACCTTCTATGAGCAGTTAAATCTAGGACCTCTTAGGAAATCCAGAGCCTTACTCTAGTTCGCAGATAAATCAACCAAGAGGTCCAAGGGAGAATTAAGGAACATTATCATCAAAGTCGAGTGTCGGGATTACATGGTGGACTTTACAATCCATAATATGGATACCCCTCGAAATTGGAGAGATTCCTAGATCATTCTAGGAAGGCCCTTCCTTAGAACAACATGGGCATTATTTAATTATAAGATCAGGAAAATTCAGTTCCAAACTCCAGGTGGAGAAGAGGAACTTGAGATGAAGCAGACAAGGTGGCAGAGGCCAGATTCTGAATCCAGCATCAAGTACACTTCGTCAGAAGCAGATTGTGTTCATGTAAACACCATTGGGCAATGGATACAGAACCCATCTAGCACCGATGAGTCCCTCTCCTCTGGAGAGAATCTTGTACATGAGACAGTTTACGAGATCCTTAGGAAAGAATACAATACAAATCCTTCAGAGAATACATCCCCCTACATCTTCGATGACATAGAGGTCTAGCTGGGCATATCAGTCCTTTCCTCTTTAGAACAATCAGAAGATCAGGATGATAAGTCGGGCATGGCATTCGCTAATTGCTTGGATACTTTTGATGATCTGACTCCAGAGCTGAATGAGTTGGTGGCAGTTACTTCAGAGATAAATCCAGCCACTACCAGCACAAAACCAGAGTTGATTGAGACAGATTTCCTTTATGATCACACCTTACCTTAGCTCAAACCATTACTCCCAACCCTTAAGTACACCTTCCTTGCTGGACAAGAAAAGAAATTTCCGGTCATCATCATTTCACGATTGACCGAGGAGCAGGAATCTCGCTTGCTAGAGATCCTAGAGAAAAACTACAAGGCGATAGGTTGTAGCATTTCAAATCTCCACGGGATATATCCCGCTATGTGTTCACGTCATATCTACCTGGAGAATACATCTAAACCCTCTCATAAATTCCAACGCATGTTGAATCCAAATTTACGAGAGGTCGTGAAGAAGGAGATTGAGAAATGGTGTGACACATGTTTTATTTACCCCATCTCTGATTTCAAGTGGGTGGCACCTATCCATGTTGTCCTGAAAAAGTCGGGAATCTAGACGACTACCAATGAGGACATAGAGGAGATCGTGACATGAGTACCCACGTCGTGGCGTGTCTGTGTGGATTATAGACGCTTGAATACCGCGGCGAAGAAGTATCATTTTCCCTTACCATTTATTGATCAGATCTTAGAAAGAATAGATGGAAAAGAATTCTTCTACTTCTTAGATGGGTTCTCGGGCTACAACCAAGTATCTATCACTCGTGAGGACCAGGAAAAAAACCACATTCACGTGCCCCTTTGGTACCTAGGCTTTCAGGTGCATGCCCTTTGGGTTATGCTATGCTCCCGGTACATTTCAAAGGTGCATGATTGTAGTATTCGCCGAGATGGTAACTGAATTCCTGGAAGTCTTCATGGATGACTTATCGATCCACGGTGATTCCTTATATTCCTTTCTTAGAAATATAGACCGAGTCCTAAACAGATGTTGTGAGGTTAATTTGGTGCTCTCCCAGGAGAAAAGCCACTTCATGATGACGGAGGGCAATGTGGTGGGGCATGTCATCTTCAAGAGAGGAATGGAGGTTGACCCTACCAAGGTGGATGTGATTTGACGACTACAGCCACCAACCAACGTAAAACAATTGCGGTCATTCCTCGAGCATGTTATATTTTATAGGAGATTTGTCAAAGATTTTTCAAAGATCGCCCAACCGCTAACTGAGCTTTTAGGCAAAGACATGGAGTTCATTGTCGATCATAAATGTCTTGAGGCCTTTAAGCAACTTCAAGGGATGATCATGGATGCCCCTATCCTATAAGCCCCAGATTGGTCTCTTCCTTTTGAGATCATGACGGACACCTCAGATTTTGCTCTTGGGGCTGTGTTAGGTCAGAGGAGGGATGGTGTCCCGTTTGCTATACACTACCAAGCAAAGTACTTGATACCGCTCATCGTAACTATACAGTTACCGAAAAGGAGATGCTTGCCATAGTGTTCACCTTGGATAAGTTCAGATCTCATCAGATCTAAGGTGATTGTGTTCACGGATCATACAACACTATGGTACCTAATGGAAAAGAAGGACGCGGAAGTGCATCTTCTCAGGTGGATTTTACTCATCCAGGACTTTGATTTGGACATTATAAACCTGGAAAGAAGAATGTAGTGACTGATCACCTCTCCCATCTCCAAATTCTAGATACTTCTGATTATACACCTATTCTAGACACCTTTCCGGACGAATCGGTTTTTGTTATCGACTCACTTCCATGGCACACCAACATAGTGAACTATCTTGTCTCCAAGAAAGTTCCTGAAGATTAATCCAAGAGCCACATAGACCGACTTAAGTCGGATGCGAGACATTACCATTATGAGGATCCGATCATTTTCTTTGAAGGACCAGATTGTGTCTAGAGGATGTATATTCCTCAGGAGGAATATCAGAGTGTCCTTGCTTTCTGCCATAGACTGGAGGCAGGAGGACACCATTTCGGGATGAGGACCACATGGAAGGTACTACAATGTGGCTTATACTGGCCGACTCTGTTTTACGATGCGCTCACCTTTGCGAAGTCAAGCCCAGTATGCCAGCGAATGGGAGGAATAGTTGGTTGCAAGGATGAGATGACAATGCAGCCTGTCATCATTTGTGATTTCTTTGATGCATGGGGTATCAACTTCATGGTTCTATTCCTGGTTGGCCATGGTTTCGAATATATCCTTCTTGCGGTGGATTATCTGTCAAGGTGGGTGAAGGATATCCCGACCCGAGCCGCAGATAGCAGGACTGTTTGTAAATTTATTAGAGATCACATCATCTCTAAGTTCGGGATCCCCAACATATTAATATCCGATGGGGGTAGCCATTTTGTGAACAGAGATGTGAAGAAACTCTTAAAGGATTACTACATCGAACACCGTGTCGCTAGTCCTTACCACCCACAGACCAATGACATGGTAGAGGTATCGAATAGGGAGGTTAAGAACATATTGCAATAGGTTGTCTACCAGATAGGAAGGACTAGCCTCATATTCTGTATCAGGTCCTTTGGGCTTATATGATAACTTACAAGACACCATTAGGAACCTCCCCATTCAAAATAGTATTTGGGAAGCCGTGCCATTTTCCTGCTGAGCTAGTGCATAAATTCGAGGGGGCAATCAAGAAGGTCAATTAGAACACACACCTAGGGCGAAAACAGAGAGAAATGGATCTGAATGAAGTTGTAGAGATCAAAAATCGAGCATATGACAATAATTTGGTGTACATGGACAAGGTAAAGCATTGACACGATAGATTTATCAAAAGAAAGACCTTCGCTCCTGGACAGAAGGTATGGTTGTTCAATACGAGGCTGAAGGTTTTCCAAGGGAAGCTTAAATCCAAGTGGACATGCCCGTTCATAGTCTGTTCTGTGCATGATAGTGGATGTGTAGAGATCTCATCTTACAGATGGAGCACGAACATCCTTAGATAATGGACAACTGCTGAATCACTTTGTCGAACTTGATGAATACTTAGTCCGTGTTGAGGAGATTGTTTTCATGTGTGAGGTAGACTCAGAAGACACACATAAAGTTGCGCATAAGACCTTGCAACATTGAGCTCTCGCCATCAACAGCATCGAAAAGATTCAGATCTTGATCCTTGTATATACTCACCTCCTCATGTACATACTTTCTATGCCTCCCTCCCTTGTGATTCGAATCACTCTCCCTGGCTCCATATCGTTTCATTTTATGGCTATATAGGATGACCAGATCCTAAGGATAGGGGGGAGAGTGACCCGAGTCTCAACATCATTCTCCAGATCTCATCGGTCTTCATTTCCAATCATGTCCTATATTTAGGCTGACCATAGCCTATGTATAGGGGGAACCGATTCCCACCATGTATATATACTCATCCCCTTACCTTCTTAACCTTGCCCGCCCCATTTTTGATCTTCTTATACACTTAGGCTGCAAGAGCCTAAGTATAAGGGGGGCGGGACGACTTCAATACATTTATATTATTTTAGCTCTCCTACGCTTAGCACGAGCTATGTCTGTTTTCGTGTTTTTCGTGCTCTGAGGACATAGCATACGCTAAGTGTAGGGGGTATGTATATATTACATATATACTTTACCATAGCTCGTACTTTCGCGTATTTTTTCGTATTTTTATATATACTATACAATAATTAAGGGGTGGGTAAAAACTGAAAATAAATACTTCTATACTTGTATAATACTTTTAAAACTATTGCAACTTGTTGTAACATAGGAGGTATACCAAGTTTTCCAAAAAAATTTTGTCTTGCATTTCATTCATCTCTATAGCATCTCATCAGCATCTCATTTGCAAATGCAATGTGAAAAGTTAGTGGGTTCTGAACAAAGTTATGAGTAGATGTCGAGGATGGATTTAATTTGACCTAAATCTACCAAATTTCAGGGGAACCTTATAGGAACTGGAGTTAAGATTTTTCAGGTCGAGTGACTCAATTCTTTGAGTTCGTAAGTCTATGTTCAGATGTCATCTTGATTGGTCTATGTGGAATATTTAAAACACATGCATGATTCTTTTAGACAATGACCTAACTTGGACAAGCACCAAGCACTTAGCTCTTCATTGATGTGGTGGTGAGGAGGAATAATACTTTGGCTTGGAGTAGAACATGGGTGGAAACATCCGTCCTCCTCTAGGGAGGGAAGTGCATCTCAACCTAGTCTGGTGATGATGACATCTAAGGACGGGATGTTGTGGGTTGCAATAATTCTTCAAAAAAGGGATAGTCTACTGGCTCAAGAGGAAAAACTCCTGATGTACATGCTGCACCTTGTATATAGTTCAAAAAAAGAAAAAAAAGAAAAAAATGAGAGCTCCAAAAAATGGACAAGCCAGATTGAAAATAAAATGCATGCCTGAGTATGTATATTTGCAAGAAGCATGTAGTTGGATGACTTGGATACACTGGTCAAGCATCTTAGGATAGGTAGCTACAATGGCTACCGTCCATTCTTCTCTCCACCCCCTCTTCTTGAGCTGGTCGCAGTTAACCTTAGAAAGGAATACCCCTCTCTTCGAGGAAAGAGTTACTGGACTGGGAATTAGAGTTACCTTGTTAGAGGAGGTTGGTTCTTTGCCATTTCTGATGTGGAGAGCTATATTTCACTTACACAGTACAAGTAAGATTCATGGTCATCAGAATTTGCGTATTAGGATTTCTTCTGACCTAACTATTGAGGCATCTAGGATAAAAGACTTGTGGAATTTAAAGGTTGTTAGGTCTTAAATTTAGATCCCAATAATCCAAAGGTCGAGTCAAGCTCCATTTTTACCTTTTGTTCATGACCTTGGTATGAAACCCAAAATCATTTCACTTTTGCATTTCATTTTAGTTGCTCGGGGACAAGCAAGGTTTAAGTATAGGGGGTTGATGAATCTGTGATTCATCACTATAAATGTTGCAAATAGAGATTTGTTCATGAGTAATTAGATGCATTTCATCACCTATATTGCACAATCAGCATTCATGCATGCATAAATAATATCTGCATTTTAGTACTCATATCTGCTTTAAATAAGAAGCCTAATTCACATGTAAAAATCACTTGTCTATTCACCATATTTCACATTTTTGTATATATTTTATACTAACTTCAAATCTAATAAAATCAACTCTATAGTGTATATATTACTAATACACATAAAGGAAAAATATCAAAAAATGCTAACTTGTAAAATTAACCAATAAAACCCAAGTCCTTGTTTTGAAACTAGGAGCATTAAAATGTACATATCTCTTTCACACAGCATCCGATTTAGGTCTACTCACTTTAATGTACTATACATTCAAAGACCTTCAAAACAAGACCTATTTCATTAAAATTGGAGATCGTATGCAAAACTTGGGTTTTGGGCCCCCGTTGTATATTGTATATATTGACATTTTCACCCTTGTATTTTATTGCTTCATTTGACCTCATTTCTGTTTTCGATCAACATGAAACTTGTATATCTCATCAATATCTACAACTTCCATGCTTATATATTTTACAAATTCGATCATTTTCTCCCTCATTTCTCCATTTCTTCTTAGCAATAACCTGATTGGGCCACATGGTGCCTTGTGGTTGCGCCACGCAGTCCAGTCCCATGTGCACCACGCGCCCTCTGCCTTCGCGGTCAGATGGCTTCCTCTTTCTCCATACCCCAATCGTCCACTTGTGCTCTCCCTAGTAGCAATTAGATGATCTCCATATCAAATCACGGCTGCCCGCTATCACCTTCACCTCCTCCCTCCACGTGGCACTCTCCATCACCGCATGAATCCCACCCATCCCCTCCCGCCTTTAATTCCCACCGTTCAATCTCCCTCCATATCTCATCTGGGCCGCCCGCTAGCGCTCGCATCCTTCTTGCACCACATGGCGGTATCCTAACGCTTTATTCTTACATCTATCGATTGGATTTAAGCCATCCGTATGTGCCTAGACCTCAGCCGTTGGATGACGAGATCCAATGGAAGAGGATTCGTCTCCTACCTTCTGCTTCTCCGACGCTGGAGCCCGAACTTCCACCTTCCTCGCGGGTCAATCCTCGCTCCACGTTGTCCTCCCACTCACTCCATATCTCAACCCGAACCACCTTCCCCCATCACCGGAACTGCCAATCAGCCACTCTTAAATACACCATCTCCGCCCACCTCACAACCCATCCGCCTTTACAGGGAAGAACCTCGAGCTCCCTTCTCTTTCTTGGTGACAGCGAGATCCCAACAGGTCGAGCAACGACAGCGAATTTCCCTACGAGATCCACGGCAAACTCTCATCGTGCCGCAGCTTCTTCTTCAAGCTTCTAGAGTTCCACCACCCGCTGAGTTGTGAGCAACGACCAGGAAGCTCCAAGCTTCCATTTCTCAGGCGACACGTCCATCTTCTCCAAGTAAAATCTCTTCTTCTCCGATCCTCCCCTTCTTCCCTTTCGATCTTCTTTGAATTTATCCGACATACCCGCTCAATATCACCTTTTACCGACCATCGATCGAGCTTCACTTCGGAGCTATCACTTTCGCACATCGCTCTGCTCATCTTCCCGAACCATCGCGAACTCCGACCACTGCTCTGCTCCTCAGGGTGGAGGAGCACATCGGCTATTCACCCACTTCGACCCACAAGGCCTCGAACCACTCACTTCACCCACGAGAGCACATGCACCACAATTTGGCGAGTCACTAACGTTACAGGTGCCTCATTCATCACTGGCCGGACCCCTCCCTGGAGCTCATTCGAGCAATTGTATCTCCAGCATCCAAGCAGCTATCTAGATTCCTAGATGCTCCAGTGCTGCTCCGTTGCACTTCCACGATGATGCCTAGACATTCAGGAGTAGCCAGGAGTCTTTACCGAGCACGGTAGAAGGCGACGGAGCTAGGAGAACTTCGCCGGAGCCCAGCCAAGCCCGTTGCAGGAGGCAGCGATAAGGAAGACCAAGACGTACAGTTACCGTCTGATCATCTTAATCGGACAGTCCACAGCGTGCCACATCTCCCTCTTCTAGGAGTCATTGTTGGATCCTTGAGATATGATGGACCACAAGAGGCCACGTAGACGCTCTGAGCCTATTCTCCGCCCCTTTTGGATCGGAGCACCCGAGCCTCTAGCTGAAGCAGCCCAACACTCCACTGTTAGGCTTGGATCACTCGAGCCACATCCGAGAATTCTCGGAGCACTCGAACTTCCATCTCCGTCGAAGCCACCACCCGAGCCTCGCATATCACGTGATCCACGTGCAGATGTTGTGTAAATTGCAGTCGTGTACCTATTAGTTTTGAAAATTACAATCAAGTCCCTATTAGGCAACATCACGTACGGTGCACGTGGTCCTGTGTAGAATTTGCACCCATACCCTCTTCAGTTTAGGTAATTGCTTTTCAGTCCCTGTCAGCACATTTCTGTTTTAAGAAATCTATTTTCCATTTTGCATTTACACCCCTGTGTTTGCAAGTTTATTTAAACACTCATTTACCATCATTTATTAATTTCAAAAATTGAATGTTGTAGAACATCTTAGATTATATCATTATGAAGGTTGTTATATTTTTGTGAGCTTTGAAGAATTTAATATAATTATTTTGGTGGAAAATTACATATTTTACCCACTTTGTACCTTTAATTGCTTATTAAATTGATTGCTGCTCCAAAAATCACCAAAACATCACAATATATCTAATTTAGGTAGTTCTACATTGGGCCTAAAAATCATATCACTTGCAAACATAACGAGGCCTTGGTAATTTAGATAGTGTTTTGCTTCATTTATTTTTAATAAGTCAAAAATTCATCATTTTTGAGGTCTAATATTTTTCCTGGATTCATCTCATGTAGAAGTATATATGTTAATTTTTATATCTGAAAATGATTTCATTTGGTATTTATTAAAATTAATTTTGCAAAATTAACTCTGCCTTTATTTTTAATTAATAGTTAATTCATATAGAGTCGAAAAATTCCAAAAAAATGAAGAAGCATAATTTCATTGCATTTCACATTCTTGCCAAGTTTCATAATTGTTGGACTTAATTTGACTATGCTTCACATTTTTGAATCTCAAATTTGGCTTGAATTGCAATGCATTTCTGAAATTGCATAAAAAATACCACAAAAATATTCTCCTGAAAACTATACATCAGAATTGACATCAAATTAATCTAACGAAGAAGTTGCCTCCCTGAGTTAGACCTTGGGCTTGCCCAAGTAAAAAAAATTGCCACTTGCAATTAATTTGACTATTAATCAAAGTGGTTTTGATAAGTCAGATTTTACCCGATTGCAACGAACGTCATTAAATTTAGTTGTTAATCTGTTTGAATTAAGAAGGATAAACTGGGCATTTTTAGTGGTTCTGCCTGGAGCAGTGGAGGTGTGGCTGACCGTTGGAGGGTTGTGGGTCACCGACCGACGGTGTGGGCAGGATAAAGAGGGGGGGCGGATGCCAGCTGCTGCTCCTGTTTCTTTTTTTTAATTTTAATTTTTTTTATTTTTTGATTATTTTGCTGTGATGTTTTTGGGGTTATTTTTTTATTATTTAATTTTCTTAAACAGGAATCCCAAATTTGGATATGATGGAGTGGTGGTGATAATGATATGAAATACGATGATGATAAAGTAAAAGAAATGAAGGTGTGGTATATGTGATGTGATAAAAAAGTTGTGAAATTAAAAATGATGACTAATGATGAAAAGAAAGGGGAATAATTACCTACGATGGGAGCGATCGCCTATGATGTGTTCACGAGAAGCACAGTCGACGAGCGATGAGCTCAACCAGCGTGAAGGCGGCTGTGATGTTGGCCGAAATGCCAATGGATCTCACCAGAGAGGAGGTCGGTCATCGCTCTAATTCATCATTTGCTTTCACCGAGACGAGTGGTCGGAGCTCTCAATTCTCTCTCGCATAAAGGTGGATCAAAGGAAAATGAGGAGAATGAGATGTATAAAAGAGATGGAAGAATGGAGGTTAGAATGGAGGAGGAGTGGAATGGGAGGTCAAATTAGTGGTGGAGTTGAATGGGAAGTTATATGAATATTGGAGTTGAATGGAGGTCGATGAAAGAAGAGAAGTCATTGTAGAGAATGTGAATTAAATAAAATAAAATAAAATTGAGGTACTAAAAAGGGAGAATAAAATAAAGAGAGAAAAAGAAAAATGTAGAAATTACAAAAGTCCAACAAAACAAAATGTACATGGATTTTTTTTACTTTTCTAATTTGAATTTTTTATATTTTTAATAAAAGATATTTATAAAATAAAAATAACATAAAATACTAGAAATAAAATGAAACATAAAAGAGATTTTTGTGGATTTTTAGTAATGAAAGAAGATTAAATAACTAATGAAGAAAGAAAGATATGTGCATTATATAATAAAGAAAGTGATCTAAAAAACAAATTAAAAAGGATTAGATTTGCACAAAAAATATCAAAGTTACATTTAATGTATTATTTACAATATACACCGAGGTCCCAAAACTCAATTTTTGCAAACGAGCTCTGATTTTAATGAAATCACTTTCATTGGATATATAACTTTCTAACATAAACTTTAAAAGTGAGTTTATTGAATTTGGAGTTCATATGGAGTGAGAATTTGTCCAGGAAGTTGGACTTTACGACTTTTTCTCTTCGGGATTTAGGAGTATTTATTTAAGGTGGAATTTATTTTGTATTTTTTTAATTTTATATACATTTTTGTGAACAAGTTAGAGAGAGAATTAGCCAAAAAGGATTTGAAATGAAATTATTAAAAATACATGAAGTTTTGGGCTATTTATAGGTGAAAAATTCCTTTATTTTGCCGACTTTTATTGTTAATTTATTTTGTACAATATAAGATACAATAATTAGTGTATTTTATTTACAAGAGTCATTTTGTTGATTTATTGATTTTATGGACATTTATGTGCGATTTTACTTGGGGATTTTGCTAAGATCACTAGATTGATGATGAATCACAAGTTTATCACCTAGCTACCAGTTCTTCCATCACCCTTCACGTCCGTTAGATCTGAAGACTCTCGCCCAGATTCGATCTGAGCCACACATCCATCCCCTTTTCAGAGGTGTCATATCAACTTTCTAGGTGGATCTGACACACACGTTCACCTGCGATCTGAGCTGTCATATTCACCTCCTAACGATCATAAGGGTCGTACGCTGCAGCTGATGTCAGAACCTCAGATCGAGCCACGCATCGCCCCCTTCTTGCAATGGTATTTTTGAATGATTTCCACAAATGAAGGATTATACAAAGCGTTTTTCAAATGTTTAATTTTTTTCGGTCTTTTTATTGCTTCGGAAAATGGAAAATGTACAGAAATAGAAACTTTTTCATTCAAAAGTTTGAATGTGTCATTGTATACAAGTACATGGTAAAAATATGCAAAAACATCTACTAGTGGTGGACTAAAAAAATGCAAACTCGACTTCATTGGCTGGCTCTTGATCTGCTACATGTGTGGGCTTCTCCAATGCGGGATGCTCTCCATCGGGTCTTGTACTATGGCTATCCTTTTGTAATTTTATATTTTCTAAATTTTTTTCTTTCTCTATAGATGGAGATCCTCCAAAATAATCTTTGCTTCCTGCTACTAACTGGGCTAATGACTCACCATTAGATGCAATATGCTTCCCCTTCGCGGTTGCTGATAGTCGAAGTGTCCTACCGCTCTTAAGAATGACAACATTAGAGATAAATAAGTTATTTTCATCTGAATTGGGTAGAATGCCACAAGCTACCTACTCCTTGCGTCAGAGATTATTTGGATTGGCCTCGACCTAGACTGTGATGATGTTTTTGGCAGCCATCAGGTCGTTAATTTTTTGGATCATTTCAGCCATGTTTTTTATTAACTGCTCCATGCAAGAAAGAGCCAGGTTTACCAGTGCAACCTCAGAAAATTCTCCCTCATGAGGCCTTTGACTCTGGTAATGTTGGAGACATTTGCCAGTATCCCTGAGAATAATGGTGAGGAAAGGGACGAGAAGAATACTATTGGTTCTGCTTAGAGGGGTATGAATTCTAATAATGAGCAGCCGAATGCTGCTGGTGATATTGTGATTGCCGATATCCAGGCTGCTAGTATCCCTACCTCCAATTGTTCCCATGCTGCGGAAGCCATTGTTACTATGATTAGTGGTTCTGGAAATTCTTGATTTCTTGGATTATCGGTGGGGGTGGACATAATTCCCCTGATACACTAGTTGTTACAACATCATCTGGTTATGTGACTGGGGTGTCTGTTGTTCAGGGTCATGCACTTAGTATACATGTTGGATGGGCTGAGATGGCAGAGGACTAAACTAAGGAGGTTGTGTTTGTGCATGCTCCTTCTGCTTAGCAAGAGTCTCGATGGTAGCAGACACCGAGTTGCAGGCACTAATGGTCTTGACCAATAACTCCATTTGATTTGCAATCTGATCAAGCTTGTCCAAACCCTGGGTTTTCTTCTCAATCACGACAAGATTTTCGAGGTCCTGTGACATCTTCACGATGATGTCCACTTAGGACAAGTGGCTCCCAATGATGCTCAGGTTGGAGCTCTCATCCTTGTCCTCAAAATGAGCCACCTTATGATAGGCTTGTGACTGGCTAGGGCCACCTTCATGTAAGTACGTGATGAGGACTGGGCAGCCTCTTCTTCGGCCATCTCATTATTAATTTCCCAAACAACATCCTCATATTTTTGTTAGAGTGCGAGTCTCTACAAGCGTCATCAACTAATATCTGGATTTCAAGTGTCAGCCCACTAAAAAAATGCTCGACCAGATTGGTCTTTCTGGGTTTTGTGGAGGGGACACTTCTCCTACAAATCTGGGAATGTTTCCCATGCTTCATGGATCGTCTCGTGGGGTTGTTGGATGAAACTGGACATGCAGACATGCATCTGATTCGAGCGACCTAGAGGATAGAACTTGTGAAGAAATGTAGATTTCAGCTACTCCCATGTCGTCACTACCTTCCTCATATCATTCACCCAATTAAGGGCCTTGTCGTGGAGACTAAATGGGAAGGCAGTCATCTTGATCACCCATAGAGGAATGTTGGGGTAATTAGTTGTTGCAGAGATGCAACCCAATTGTTGTGGGTGGATGTACAATTCTTTTATGGTATTCCCATGGAAGGACGAGAGTAGGGACAAGAACTGTAGCTTCATCTCAAAAGAGGCATGAATGGGTGGAATCTGAATCCGCTCGGTGACATGGCTTTCCCCAGGGTTGTAAGTCTGCTTCAACGTAGGCTTTGGTGATGGTGGTTTTACCTCTCTTCCCTCATGATGAGGTCCACCTTATAAATAGTCGCCTTATGCATCCTAATTGTTCATCTTATCTTCCCTATGAAATTCGTCCTGTCTCTTAGTGTCTCTCTCATTGGCCCTCCTCCTCAAATCAAAAAGCATTTCTCGGAAGGTAACCCAAACCAATCCTTGATTCATCAACTACTACTAAATTGCTTGGATCAAAGAGAGGAGATGGTTGTTGACATCATTCTGTGTGGTATGCTACCCATCCCCTTATTCTGGCTACTCTGTTGGTTGGGGTTACAGTCGCTTTCCTCTTCCTTCAGGAGCCGTCTCAAATTATGTCTGTGATTCTGGCTCTGGATCAGGTTCTTGATCTGCACGGTTTAATAAACCCTATTCAGTCTCTATCTAATCAACAAATGTTTAGATGAGTTTGAGATTACGGTCAATCCCAGACGATTGTGAAAGGAGCATAGGATATTGATTGAAAGTGATCTCCATCCACATGGGGTTGGTTTTGGGACATGAGTAATCCTGGTTTATTTGAAGTGGAAGTGCTGGCTCTAGCTGTTAGTCCATCTTGAACATCGAGTTTATTGGAGAAAGGCATGTGTTGAAAGAAGAAAGGATTGGGGAGTCCAAAGAGAAGTTTGCTAGATCCAAACTGGTTTCTTGGAAACCGCCCCACATTATTGGAGATGTCGGTGACACAAAATCAATGTGGGTGTCGGTGGAGTTCCAACTAAACCATCCATGGGATGACATCTGAGAAGGTAAAAAAGAAGATAGATGATGGATGAAAGATACATAGATTAATAAGAAATAAAAGGAGTGTAATATAGTAGACATGTCAAAGTAAGCAGAGGTCAAAAAGAAGCATGCAAAAGAGAAAATGAGAGAAAATGACACAAAGGCGCGATGTTTTTGATCTTGATCTTAACAAACTAATCAATAAAACCACACTACAACCAATTCACCAACTCGACCCATGAAGCTGTGAAGGTTCATCAATTATCTTTATAAGTTTTAGATTGATTTTCAAACAATTATCTTTGTGTGAGTCCTTAAGCGCTAATCATATAGGAGAGAGTACTACTAGAAAAGTATCATGTACTTTTCCTCCTCCATTGTAACCTATATCCTGTACTTTTTGAGGTCGTTGTGTCTGGATCTAGATTCCCTACTGGCTATAGAAATAGAGTGAGGATTGCGAAGCAAATACTTCAGGTCAAGTCAGTAGTGGAATCTCCCATGAGCGATCAAGAGCCTACTCTGACACAGGATGATGAGACAGACACCCCGTGATGAAGGTGTGGCCTAAGCTCAAATACTTCAGAAATGGTAAGTGTTCTACACAAACGAGAATCACCATCAACGACCAAGTCCTACTCACCCACATACAATAGAAGCATCGGTACTTCCGAAATCCAAATGTACAACAAGGCTAATCTGGGTTGGGTTTTTTTTGCTCTAATCCTTATGATAGAGCTCTCTCACTGGGAGGGACACCTTTCTCCCATAGAAGTACCTGAACACAATGACGGCTTTGCTCACCCAATACAATGAATCCAACTAATTTAGGTCAAGTATTTTTAGCAGTCATTTTTTTAAATGTTTTATGATATTCCTTGCTTTGAGTAGATTCAATACAAATGCCTAACATTTTTGTTCTTCTTATTTTTGCTTAGGTTGTCAAAATTGGAGGGTAAGATGAAAATGCAATGCTAGTCGAAAAATGATGATTAATGCTCAGATAGATGACTCACAATGATTCTCATCTCTCTCCATGTGGGATGCAAGACAAAAAATTTTAAACCTAATCTATATGCAAATGCAACGAGGAAAACATCCTAAGAATAGGAAGTGATAGTAGTGTGAAGAACCGAATGTCAAGCCCTAGAATGATCACCCAAAAATCCGGTCTTGGAGACAACCTCAGTGCCACAACATGTCCTACAAGCACTGTATGGTGCCTCTCTCAGCGCTCTATGATCAATCCAAGAATCAACAATTAGATTTGAGCTAAATCCAATCGAAATGTATTCTTTAGTAGGAACATGAATTGCTTTAGGGATGTGGACTTAGCTAAAGAGCAAACTCACCTAGGTCTAAGGGCTCAATCACAAAAAAACAAAGAAAACAAAGACGGAAAACTCAAAATGCGAGAAATAAGAAAATAAAGGCGGTGAAAATCATGAAAAACTTGGTGAGTCCCCAAGTTTACAAACACTTGGAAATTGGGCCCGAATGTCCAAGAATCCAAGTAAATGTATTATTACAAAATAGTAAATATAGAAATAAATCTCTCTCATAAAATGAAATAGAAATCTATGCTAAGTCATTATCTCTCTCTCTTGCTTTCTCCTCTTGGTCAATGGGCATAATGACCAAGTCTTCTTGATTCAGGTGTATCAACCATCTAGACAGTCACCGTCGTGTCGAAGTCCCTCACAAGAAAAAATAGAAGAACATGATATTACCAAAATGAACAATAATATCAAATGAGAGAGAAAATAAATAAAGAAAATAATGAAACAAAAGCACGATCCAAAATTCTATCATATGTGTTGCTCCCTGTCAATGACGCCATTTGATGACACGAGCTTTGTGAGATTCTAGATAATATCCCCACTGAGTAGCAAAGATAAAATGTCATTGAGGCGACCGCTCGCAAAACTCCATGGTCAATCAACAATTAACCAACACAATGTATGGACAATCAATGGAAGTTGTGTGAATAAAAAGTTTTTATACCCTAAAATAGATTGTAGAGTGGACAAGTACAGTAGGGGACAAACACAGTAATCAACGGGGGAAAAACAATAAAAAAATGATTCAAAAAGACAATGAACGATTTTAGATTTTTATGTATTTTTCTATTTTTGTGGGTTTTTAATTATGCATTTTTTGTATTTTTAGTTTCCATATTTTTTTAGTTATTTTAATTTATATTTTATATTTTCTTTTTATAAAAATTCTGATTTTAATTTCCATTTTAAATAAATAATCCAAGAATGTATATTACTATATGTATAATAAAGGGTAATATAATTATAAGTACAACAAAAATAACAAAAAATAAATAATTAAATGTTTTTTGCATTTTTTGTTTTCTACTATTTTTGTGATTTTAAATGAATGTTTGCTAATTTTTAGGTATTTTAAAAGTAAAAAAATCCCAAAATAGTGATGTAATAAATAGTATTAATTTTCTAGGAAATTAAAAAAAGTAAATGAAGTTAAAATTTTCCAAACTATTTTTTTAATAATATTTAATAAAAAGAAAATTTAGAGATAAAAATAAATATTTTTGATTTTTAAAAGATTTTTTATATTTTTTAAATTATTTTAGAGCTTTTTAATTTTTAGTTATTTTCTTTTTTATATTTTAGGGATTTTTGGTATAGAGATAAAAAATAAAATAATGAGAAAAATATATTTTTGTAGGATTTTCAAAAAGGTTTTATAATATTTTTGGATTTTTTAATTCAAACAGGGGAAAATGTATTTTTTATGATTTTTTGAAAATAGGAAAATGTCCAAAATGCAACACTGAAATTATAGCTTGAAAGTCTATGCACGCAGGAACCTTACCCTATTTGTTCATAATTTTTGGGGCACGGATAGTATGTTTAATAAAGAGAAAACAAACATAAAAATTAATGAACTATCAATGATATATTTGTAAGTAAAAATAAATAGCAGGGTCTACATGCAAATATCCCAAAGTTTTATAATTGCAATTGGAATTTTAAAATCTCCACCTAAATAAAAAAGTCAAAAGGGTGTCTCTATAAAATGCCCAGATCACGTGGGACGGTACGTGAGCTGAGTTAGACTGGATCCAAATATAACTCTCAAAACACAAGGGTTCCTTACAAATTTTACAAAAAAGTTTTAAACTAGTTGCTCAAGGAATAATCATTAAGTGCATCAACGATGCTTGAGGATCATCTCATATACGATCAAGAGCAACAAGTTATAGTAGTTGCTCGATGCAGCAGAATTTAAAAAGTTCATGCGATGAAACGACATGATCCAAGAATGCTTCTTCAATCATTTCATATAACCACATAGTAGATAAAGGAATACCCCTTGTAGCGTGGTTACGATCTATCCTCTAAGAGTGGAGACCTCCTATCTCAAGTCTGATCTTCAAAGGTGACGCTTCCAAGCGGGGGGATGAACCACACTCTTCTCGCAATGCAAGATGTTGATCCAAGCAAAGAACTCTGGATCTCATCACATGAGATCGAGCATCTTCTTTGTGAGCGAAGAGCACCAAAGAAGATGGAGAACCAAGGGAACTCGAAGCGACAACACAATGACGAATCGATGACGACAGTGTCTTCCCTCTAGGATTTGGGTGGACGGCCAATCAAAGAGAGAGAGAGGGAGGGCGTGAGAATGAAAGGAATGAGAGAGATTGATGTCTCTAGTTGTTGTAACTAAGAAGGGCAAGGGGTGCCTCTTCTTATATAGGGTTTGGGAGTCCATGGATCATAATCCATAGACTACACAAAATCAGTAGATGAGACTGATTTGTGCTTCTTTCAATGGCCAAGATTTTATTGTAAAATTATAACAATAATTAATTTATTTTAGATAAAATATATATTGATAAATCAATATAATTTAATCCTCAAATAAATCAATCAAGTTTGGAGATATTGGAAAGGAGATTGCCTCCTTCCATAATGGTGGAGTGGACGACCCCCTTTTCCTAACAGGAATTGGTGGACGTCCCCCACTCCTATTAGGAAGGGAATGATCCCCTTGTAATCTTTTAGATTACATTATTCTATGTATCTCCAATATTTACAACAACAATCGTTTCAAATTATCTACAAAAACAATCCGTAATTATTTTTTGAATATTACAATCTTGCCATTGGAAATTTGTGAATCACATTTAGAACCCAAAATAAAATATTATTTACATTTTCTATTAATTATCCAATGTGAATCCATTTCACGCCAATAATTAATCAAGAAATAGAAATCATAATAAGCTCTCTCTAATACATTATAAATCACATTTATAATATATTATGAATAATTTAGATATTGATATCCACATTATTCTTATCCATAATATTAAATCTTATTTAATTATATTGGATCTTCATTCTCATGCATCCAAATAATGTGAATCAAATTCACATTGTTCATTATAATTAAATCACATTTAATTATCCGTTTCTCAATGCTTAGATATAATTCAACTATGGAATTATCCTTGAACCCTTTCAAGAATAATGCGCTTTCTCCGCAGATACTTGGAGATAAGGACATGGCGATTGTACGTCCACTATAGTGACTTTGGATATTGAGATCATATCTCAAATCCATATCTCATGGATCACTCATAGATACTTGATTAAATCAAGGTTGTAAACTTATTCTTCTCATTGCATTTGAATCTCATTCCTATCAATGTCCAACACTTGGACCAAGATCAGATTACTTCTCTACTGAGAGGAATCACTAAAATCCATACATGTTTCATTACTCCCTCATAATGGAAGCGCCATGGTTATACAATAATTTATGATCACATCACCCTCCGGTATTCCTAATACATGTACATCCTTTATACTGGAAGAGTTATGATAAATACGAAGATAAAAATCAATTTAACACTGTCATCTTTAGGGTTTCATCATCAAGTTTCTCAATCTAGCTGATTGGGAGTTGGTATCGATCATATGCTTTCACAAAGCATATATCATACCTACAAATTCGTGTCATGCTTCTAAAGCACAATGACCATGCATGGAATTTGATCGGTTCCAATACCTCATGAGTGAGCTCGTGTTTTCTGAATCACAAATGAACATGTATGATCCCTTTGAGAGATCGTATTACTCATATGCCCTCATATGCGCACCAGCTTGCTGGTGTATAGAACTTGGTTAGGTCATCAACCTATTAGTATGCCATGTGTACATACTTAGACATATAGTAACATATCTGTCTCCGGTCAGAGGATGTATGCCTATATCGTGATAGTATATGTCATTGGACTTTGGTTACCTTGATTTCATTAAGTCAACCCTTTGACCTAACTAATCTGAAACCTCCTAAACTCTTTTCCCATGTAGAGGGCCTGCATCAAGAGGTCAGTCAGATATCTGCCTAATGAGAAAGGATTGCCATCTCCTACTCAGGATGGAGATTGTCTCTTAATAATCATTTGACGGTGCTTGATGAGTCCTCTATCTAACTCCTTAAACATTCATCCAAGCGCCAACCTCTATGATCCAATTATTGAATCAACATCTATATGATCATTAAGATGGGCATGATACATAACCCTAATTGTACAGACGGACCTGGTAGTGCATTCATTCATTTAATCTCAGAAAGGGAGTGAAAAGAATCATTAACTTTTATTGATAAATCAGATATTACAATAACATTTATTGTAGGAATGGTTCGCCTTGGGCTCACATGGCTAATAATCTCCCACAAGCCCTTAGAACCATCCAGGTACAATCCTTAAACCTATACTTATTACATGCTGGTCGAAAACCTTTTATGTCAAAGGTATGGTAAGAGGATCAGCAACGTTGTCGGCAGAGGCCACCTTGGTGATGACGATATCACCACACTATTGAATCTCCCGAATGATGTGGTATTTCCTTTTCACGTGCTTGCTCTTTTGATATCAGTTGGGTTCCTTTTCCTGGGCAATGGCTCCCATGTTATTGTAGAGTAACGGGATGGGAGTATTAGAGGAAACTACACCAAGTTCCATGATGAACTTGCCAAACCACACTGCCTCCTTTTCAACATCCGATGCGGTAATGTATTCGGCTTCTTTTGTTGAAACTGTTGTAGTGTCCTATTTCTTGCTTCTTCAACCCACAACACCACAGTTCAATAGGAACAAAAACCCTGATGCTGACTTTTGATCATTTATATCCGACTAGAAGTCTGAATATGTGTATCACAAGATTTGGAGATCTCCATCTCCATAGATCAAGATGTAATGTTACGTCTGTCTTAGATACTTGAAAATGTTCTTTACTACATTCCAGTGTTGTTCTCCATAGCAGGATTGGTAATGACTTACCACTCTTACTGCATGGCAGATATCGGGCCTAGTATACATCATGGCATACAATAAGCTTCCTACAGCTAATGCATATGGGCATCCATCCATGGCTTTCTTTTCCTCAACACTTTCAGGAGCCATACCTATATACAGGTGGATACCATGTCTTAATGGGAGGAGACCTTTCTTGGAACTCTCCATACGGAAACATTCAAGAAATTTCTTAATGTACCCATGTTTTGATAATCCTAATATCCTCTTTTCTCGATTCCTGAACACCTTCAGACCTAAGATGCAAGAGGCTTCTCCAAGATCTTTCATCTCGAACGTATGCGATAGACAAATCTAAACACTGGTCATCATCCCTGTATCATTCCCAATGATAAGGATGTCATCTATGTAAAGCACGATGAACACAATGGTGCTCCCACTAAGCTTCTTGTACACAAAAGGTTCGTCAGGATTCAACACAAAGTCATAACTCTTTATGTTTTGTCAAATTTGATGTTCCAGCTACAAGAAGCTTTGTTTGAGCCCATAGATGGATTTCTTCAGCTTGCACACTTTACCTTCCTCAATTATGAAGCCATGGGGCTGCTCCATATGGATATCGTCCTCTAGGTATCCATTGAGGAAAGCCGTCTTGATGTCCATCTGCCAGATGTCATAGTCAAGAGATGTAGCTATATCTAGTAGCATCCAAATGGACTTAAGCATAGCCATAAAAGAGAATGTCTCATCGTAGTCAATTCCTTCTCTCTGTGTGTAGCCTTTGGCCACGATCTATGCCTTGAAAGTCTCTAATTTCCCATCAGGTCCCCTCTTTCTCTTGAAGATCCATTTAGACCCATTGGGTTTTACCTCTTTAGGTGGATCCTCTAGGGTCCATACACTATTCTTATGCATGGAGTCAATATCTTACTTCTTTGCTAGCATCCATCTATCCATGTCATGATCTGTGAGTGGTTCATCAAATGAAGAAGGATCATTGTCAGTTTCTCCTGACCCATGGAATCCATACCTTTCAGGTGGTGCAACCACCCTCGAACTCCTTCAAAGAGGTATGGGAGTTTCATCTTTACTTATCTCTTCAGTTTCTGATTCAGGAAGCTCAGAATCCTCATGGGACTCAATGAGTTCCTCTACTTCAATTTTGTCTTGACCTTTATGGAAGTCATCCTCCAGAAATCTCACATCTCTAGAGATGAAAACCTTCTAGGTGTTAGGGTCATAAAGCTGGTATCCAATACCATCTTTAACATACCCAACGAAGTAACACTCACGAGAGCAAGATTCTAGCTTACTTGTAACCACGTTCTTTGCATGGACCAAGCAAACCCAAACCCTCAAGTGATTAACACTAGGTTAGGTTCCATACCAGAGCACATGAGGAGTCTTAGGTATAGAATTGCTAGGAATCTTATTTAGGTTAGATATTGCAGTCTCTACTGCATATCCCAGGAAATTAAGTGGTAAATGTGCTTTGCTCATCATCGAACGGACAATATCCATGATGGTCCAATTGCGTCTTTCAGCAACACCATTAAGTTGGGGGGTTCTAGGAAGAGTGAGATTGGAGACAATTCCATTCTCTGTAGGGTATTCCTTTCATCTTAGAGGTACTCACCACCTCGTTCAGATCGAATTCATTTGATCTTCATATCGGTTTGATTCTCAACCAAAGCCTTGAACTCTTTCAACTTTTCAAAGGTTTCAGATTTATGACATAGTAGGAAGATAAACTCGTATTGTGAATGCTCATCAACAAATGTCAGATAATATCCATATCCATTTCGAGTCGTGGTATTGAAGGGACCACATATATTGGTATGTACTAAGTCAAGAAGACCTTCGCATCGTGTAACCTTGTTACGGAAAGGCGTCCTAGTCATTTTACCTCCAATAAAATGTCCTCATTTAGGCAAAGATTGAACTTGTAGAAAATCTAAGGGTCCATCCATTATTAATCTATTGATCTTATCAATAGATAAATGACCATGCCTTTGATGCCAATTCATGTTTGAATGATTTCCATCATCCTTGGATCTTTTTGGGTTTTTATTAGTGGTAGTAACATTCATGACATGTTCATCAATGCACAATTTATAGAGTCCACCAAAATTCAAAACACTATCCGTAATATGTTTATCATAACAATTTATGAGTAGTTTATTACAGAAAAGGAATGAATATCCACTTCTAACAAGCTTAGATACAGATATTAATTTCCTTCTGACATCAGGTACATAAAGCCACTCTTTAAATACTAGGACTCTTCCACTAGATAATGATCGTCAGAAGGTCCCGATGGCGACTACTGCATCACTTGCATCAGATCCCATCTAGATGACTATCTCCCCTTCATCGAGATTCTTAGTTTCCTAAAATAGATGCAAGAAATTGCATACATGAATAGAAGCACCGGAATCAACACCCAACTTCCTTCTCGTTTAATGAGAAAGTTAGTTTCAAACATGATAGTAGATTTCATACATGCAGGGGCTTTACCTTTGTCAGCAAACTTCAGGTATTTTGAGTAATTACGCATCCAGTGCTCCGACTTCTTGCAGTGGTGACAAATGTTGGTTTTCTTTGACGCTATCAACGTGGATGCATTGGAAGATGAGCCAACGCCTTAACTCTTCTTCTTTCTATTTTGGGATGGTTCCTTCCGAGAACCTTGCTTCCGACCGTACTTTCCTTTAGCTTGTGCAACCATTGCACTACTAGAGGGGCCATCCTTCCTCATTACGTCTTCAGCAGACTTTAATGCAACCAACAACCCAGCGTTAGTAAAATCAACTTTTCTAACGTGGAACTTGACAAAAAAGTTGTTGAATGACTTAGGGAACGACAACAAAATGAAGTCATATTGCATGTCTATGACCATGTCAGCTCCTGGGGTTTCTAATTCAGAAAGGTACCCAAACATTTTGAGTACATATTCTCTGACAGAGGTCCCCTCGTGCATCTTGCAGCGAATAAGTTCTCTCATTATATTTTAACGATGTGTGTTGTTTACGTAATCGAACATTTCCCTCACATTCGTCATAATATCATGGCAAGTGTTCATCTCCACACGTTGCTTCTGCAACACATTGGACAATGAACCTAGAATGTAACACCTCACTAGATTATGATCTTCATCATACTTTTGATAAAAAGAAATCTCTTCTTGAGTATTTGGGTCTGCGTACTTATCCTTTGATAGCACATACGAGATGCGCTAAGCGGAAAGGACAAGATCCAAATTTCGGATCCAATATGATAATTTGGTCCGACCAGTTGGTTGACCTCCAGAAGCCTGCTAAGTGGGTTCATAGACTTCATTTTCAGAAATAAAGAATGCACTATATTAGAACATATAAATAATTATATATACAATTTAAATTATTTGATTAAAGAATTTTTAATCAAATTAGTCTTGCTTTTTCAACTTTGAATGTTCATTCCATTAATCACTTTCAAAGCAAGAGATATACTTACTGCCATATCTCTATCAAGAAATGGGATCTCCTCTTTACCTTTGTCACATCCCAATAATATGAGAACATGTAACTTCGATAAAGAGAAGCGGGAACACATTCTGCCTTGCAAGACCAACTTGCATTTCCCAATTTGGTCTTTAACACCGAGGCTCACCACCCCTAAGCTGATGTTGACCCGTCATTAATTGAACCAACCATCAACAGTATTAGAACTCGCTATACGCAATCCAATATCGCCCCAATAATATGAGGACATGATATTAGGGTCACTACGCATACGACCTTACTCTTTCTAGAAGCAAAGAGTACGATCCAAATGCGCTTGTATGTCGGAGCTATCATTTCGGACAAGCGTCTCCTACATACAATCCCTGGTGTTGGAACCATTAGCCTTGACGGAAGACCATGGATGTCACTTATGTTCATCCTCCACATCTTGTTAAATTTTTAATTAATTATCATGAATCTCGTTCATATAATTAATTCTTCCAAGGAAAATACACATCTATTCATAATATAGTGCTTACAATTGGATATACTTAATTTAATCATGTTAAATCAATTATCAATCCAATTTAATCAACAATCTTGATTGTTACTAGAAAGGATGGTATAATCTCAAAGTACGTATTAATTCGATTAATAATTACAAAATACATCTTGATCTCTCCTAGCATTATCCCTTCCCTACCCGATGTCATGGCCAGTACTGACGGGAGTGGGACAGATGTCACACAGTGCAACCTTTTACCCAAAAGCTCCCTGACTAGACACCATATCCGCCTCCGATTAAGATAATGCCAAATTGATCGTTATGTACTTGAGATGATAATCAGTTTTTAAACCGAAGTTATACCATATAGTAATAATCAAAATCATTTTGATTATAACAAAATTTGCTAAACAAATTTCCAATCCTATTCAAGCAAGTTTGTTTATTATAGAGAAGATTGTGTTATCAAATGTGATGTAGATCATATCTAATCAATTAATGGTTAAGGCAATGTCATTTAAGGAAATAATTATCATCAAATATTTCTAAAATATTTATCCGTAATTATCCTAGGAAAGTAACCATTAATTTCACTAACTGATTAAATAACAATCACAAGGTTCTTGATTAGGAATGTAATTTCTAGCATTGACCTTCACTTAATAAAATTAGCATATCTCAATCAATATAAATCCAAATCAAGCAAAATAAGTTTCAAAATTTTATAATTTGATTTACAATAGAACTCAAGTGACTAGTATGCATTTCTAGGTGTTTAGAAATAATAACTAAACCATTAGTTACGTCGAGATTCACCATCCCCGAAACAATGGATACATGTTCATTAAAATGATCATAACTTGAGCAATCAGATTTCAAATCACACAAACACAAATCCTACGGTTTCCTTATATAATGAGGAATGAAATAAAGTATAATTTCTTTTTTACACAATTTAAACAGGTCCGGAAATTTTCACTTAATAGGGATGCCGAAATGAAATGCGATAAAAATTTCGCAAACCCTAATGAACCCAAGTCTTCCTAGGTTTATGGATAGAATCCAAAACCTCCAACCTATGGCTATGATACCACTTGAAGGATATGTAATAATACTTAAGATCATCATGGAATCGTGAGGATCGTATCATATACGATCAAGAGCGACTAGTCGCATTAGTTGCTCGGTGCAACGTAATTTAAACAATTTCATGCAATGAAACCACATGATCCAAGAACGCTTCTTGGATCGTTTCATCTAACCACATAGTAGATAAAGAAATATCTATTGTAGTGTAGTTGTGACTTAGCCTCTAAGAAAAGAGACCTTCAGTCTCAAGTTAGATCTTCGGAGGAGACACTTGCAAGCGCAGGGATAAACCGCGTACTTCTCGTAATCCAAGATGTTGATCCAAGCAAAGAACTCGTGATCTCGTCACACAAGATCAAGTGTCTTCTTTGCGAGTGAAGTGCAGCAAAGAAGATGGAGAATCAAGGGCAGTCGAAGAGAACACAACGAGGAATTGACGACGGCGGTGTCTTCCCTCTAGGGTTTGGGTGGATGACCACCCAAAGAGAGAGAGGGAGAGGGCGTGAGAATGAAAGGAAGGATAGATCTTGATGTCTCTAGTTTTTGTAACCAAGAAGGGCTAGGAGTGCCTCTTCTTATATAGGGTTTGGGAGTTCATGGATCACAATTCATGGACTACACAAAATCAATGGATGAGATTGATTTGTGTTTCTTTCAATAGCCAAGATTTTGTTGTAAAATTATAACAACAATTAATTTAATTAATATTAAATTTATATTAATAAATCAATATAAATTAATTCTAAAATTAAATCAATCAAGCTTGGAGGTATTGGAAAGGAGATTGCCTCCTTCCATAATGGTGGAGTGGACGGCCACCTTTTCCTAATAGGAATTGGTGGCTGTCCCCCTCTCCTACTAGGAAGGGGACAATCTCCATGTAATATTTTTGATTACATTATTCCATGTATCTCCAATATTTACATAACAATTATTGTAAATTATTCTACAAAAATAATTCATAATTGATTTGTGAATATTGCAGTCTTTCCATTGGAAATTTGTGAATCACATTCACAACCCAAAAAAAATGTTATTTACATTAACAATTAATTATCCAATCTGAATCCAATTCACACCAATAATTAATCAAAAATATAAATCATAATAACCTCTCTCTAATACATTATAAACCACATTTATAATCTATTATGAATAATTTGGATATTGCTATCCACATTATTCTTATCAATAATAATTAAATCATAATTAATTATATTGATCTTCATTCTCATGCATCCAAATAGTGTGAATCAAATTCACATTATTCATGACAATTAAATCACATTTAATTATCCATTTTTCAATGCTTAGATATAATTCAACTATGGAATTATTCATGAATCCTTTTAGGAATAATGCTCTTTCTCCTCAGATACATGGAGATAAGGACAAGGAGATTGTACGTTCCACGTATTGTGACTTTGGACATTGAGAACTCATCTCAAATCCAGATCTCATGGACCTCTCATAGATGCTTGATTAAATGAAGGCCATAAACTTAATCTTCTCGTTGCATCTGAATCTCATTCAGATCAATGTATAATACTTGGACCAAGATCAGATTACTTCTCTGCTGAGAGGAGTCACTAAAATCCAGTTCAGTTCATCACTCCCTCAGAATGGAAGCGTCATAGTTATACAATCGTTTATGATGACATCACCCTTCTGGTATTCTTAATACCTATACATTTTGAATACTAGAAGACCTATGATAAACCTGAATATAAAGATCAATTTAACATTGTAATCTTTAGGGTTTCATCATCAAGTTTCTTAATCTTGGTCATTGGAAGTTGGTATCGATCATATGCTTTCACAAAGCGTATATCATACCTACAAATTCTTGTCATGTATCTAAAGAATGGTGACCATGCAAGGAATATGATCGTTCTTAATATCTCATGAGTGAGCTCATGTCTTCCGATTCACAAGTGAACTTGTACGATCCCTTTGAGAGATCGTATTACTCATATGCCCTCATATGCACACCAGCTCACAAGTGTATAGATCTTGGTTAGGTCATCAACCTATTAGTCTGCCAAATGTACATACTTAGACATATAGTAACAAATCTATCTTCTTTCAGGATGTGTGCATATATCGTGATGCTATACGACATAGGACTTTGGTTGTCTCGATCTCGCTAAGTCAACCCTTTAACCTAACTAACATGACACCTTCGAAACTCTTTTCCCAAGCAGAGGACCTGCATCAAGAGGTCGGTCAGATATCATCCTCATGAGAAAGGATTTCCATCTCCTACTCAGACTAGAGATCATCTCTTAACATTCATTTGACGGTGCTTGATGAGTCCTCGATCTAACTCCTTAGATATTCATCTAAGCACCATCCTCTATGATTCAATTATTGAATAAACAATTGTATGATCATTACGATGGCCATGGTACATAACCCTAATTGTACAGAGGTACCTTATAGTGCATTCATTCATTTATTCTTAGAAAGGGAATGAAAAGAATCAATAACTTTTATTGATGAATCAAATATCACAATAACATTTATTGTAGGAATGCTTCTCCCCGGGCTCACATGGCTATCAAGTAGGAGGCAGAACAGATCAAGAAATTGACTGGTTCGAGTTTCGATTATCCCTTCCTCACTTCTTCGACCAACTAGGGGTTCTGGTGTTGATGCAAATTGAATCTCTCACTCCTCCATGCCGCGTGGTGGTCTCAGAAGGTCCCCTAGATCTTCAACAAAGTTAGTCAAGGTCGAGGAGGCACCGAAGTGCAAGGTGCCTTCCTCCTGGTCAAAATTGACTCGCAAGGAGTCCTTCAGCCCTGCAGTCCCTACAGGAGGCTTTGGCACATGAAAACCAAGGTCCTGGGGGTCTTGTTGTGTCAGGATGAGTGGAGACGAGGCGTGGCGGTGACAACTCCATTGAATGGCGTAGGAGGAGTGTTGGAAACCTGATCTGAGCAAGATCAAGAGGAGTGGAAGTGCATGCGGTGTTCAACAATGAAAGGACAAGGTGTGGAAAGTGAAAGCAAAGGTGGAGGTTGGTTGTAGTGAGCATAAATAGGCGGCGGAGCCGAAACTCCGGCGAGATCTTCTTTCGGAATTATATAAGAAAAACTAAGTAGAATCATATGAAATAAATGCTTACCCTATGTTATTTCCATGCTAAGGAGTATGGCAAATGGAGAATGAAGAGCTTAGTCGGACCTGAACCAACCTAGAGCAGAGCTTCAGGCGGAGAAGGTGGCTGAGCTAGACCAACCTCGATTCAATGTTGCACGAGCTCGTTGAAGTTTCCTAGGAGTACATACTGTCATAAGGAATCACTAGATGCATAATGTTTAGGGTTTCTATAGTAAAAGAGGGACCAAAATCAAATGGAGGCGTGAGGCGAGGCTATATACATGAGAGGTTTGATTGTGGTGCTGATCTTGATTCATTGGTTCATCATCGAAGGAATCAATATAGTGTGAAAGTGCATGGAATGAGTGATTAAAGTTGAAGGGACATCGAGCTAAAAAGACGTAAGGATCAACATCCAAAATTGTAAGAAATGAGGTTAAAACCTCTGACAATCGGCAACCCTACAAGGACCAGGGAGTTGACTTGGGTCAATAAAGATCGGTCTCCCATTGGTCTAGCTAGGATGCTAAAGGACGAATCAGAAGAGAAAATTGGAAATAATTGAAATTAAAATTATAATCGAATTAGCTAAATAAAATTTATAAAAAGAGTGTTGCTTATTTTAATGTAGTATTTTAATACACCTTTTATGTCTTAATTTATTACATGTTACTTTTTACAAGTTCATTTGTAGGTATATTTACCTATATATTAGGTATATTATTATTATTATTTTAAATATTATTATTTTATATACATAACTTATATATTTATAACTTATTCAAATATATTCAATTATATTTTTATTTTATTTTTCTGAGCTTATTAGTAATCTTAAATAAATATAGGTGTAATTTATATTGGTATAAGCGTTGTACATTCATCCATGTATTTTGTATATATAAAGAATGATTAGAAAGTTATAAAAATATCAAATTATAAAAATTATAAAGAAAAAATAAAAAATATCTTATTCTGGTGTATTATATAATAGGAGTCCAAATTAAGTGAAAACACATTCATTAAACATCTGACAAAAATTTATGTACTATTAAAATTTATTTTGGTACATTTTACGTTCCTATGGAGAAGATATGGGTATGAGAAGTTTAGATTTTAGAATTTTATTTTGAGTGTAAAAAGTATAATTTGTATTATTTTTGTGTAAAGTAAATTTTGTATTTTTCTATATATTTTTATCTACAACTTTACTTTACAAAGTTTCTTTATACGAGGCATAAATATTACAGAATAAAATGGGTCCCAAAAATGCAATATTGAAGAATGAATATTAGGGTTTTTATTGTGTTTGACCCTTATCTCCCCCTTCTTTATTCCTTATCGACCCAGTCATCATGATGCTAAAGTCTCAGGATTTAGGGTCATAAATACCTTTGGTAATTTACTTCCTTTTCTTTTCTTTTCTTTTAGCTTTAAACAATGTATTTTATACAATATTTATACACTAAATAATGAATGTTAATTTATATGAAATAATGTTATATACATGCATTAGCTAGGGTTTAAAGGCCAAAATGAAAGAATAAATGTGATGAAATGGAGATTCATCAGCGACCCAGGGGACAATACTTGTGCAGAAATGATGATTTCAGCTCCTCCCAGGTGATGAATACTTCCCTAGGTGATTAATCAAGTACAGAGCCTTTATATGATGGCTAAATGGGATAGTAGTCATCTTCAACACCTTAAGTGGTATGTTCAGATAATGCATGGTACTGCAGATGCAGTTGAATTGTTGCAGATGAATATATGATTCCTCATTTGTATTTACATGGACGGTCGACAGGACAAGTAGTAGTGATGGCTTCTGCTTAAAATGTCCATGTAGCTTCGAGATACGTATCCATTCCATGACCTGCCATGTTCTAGCATTGTAGGTCTCTTTGAGAGTCGATTTGTTCTTGACCTATCTCTCCTCTTCCTCACCATGGTTTCCTCCTGTAGCTCCTCCTGGTCCTCCATGTGCACCTCCTCCATTGGAACTTCCTCCATTTGCACCTCCTAGTTGTTCACTACCATGTTCACCTCCATGATCACCACCTCCTTGATTTTCACATTCTCTCTTCATCTCCAAGAGCATTTACTAGAAAACACCCAGGGCATTGGCCTAATTGCCTAACTATTACCGAATGATCTGAATGGATGCCAACATCTGGGAGTTAACCTCATTCTGATCCACACCTTGTTCATATCCCTGGCCATTTACCTATCTCTGAGGAGCAATTTCTGAATCGATGCCACTATCTGACTCCAGTTCAGGCTAGTGATCTGCATGATGAAACAAGCCCTAATTAGTATGTAGAAATGATGGATTCTGAAAAGTTATTTTAATCTTAGAGTCAAGCTCGAACAAGGGATATATTGGTGAAATGTGCATAGTGAAATAAGAGTATTCAGGAAGAGAGTCATTATAAACCCAAGGTGGAGTGAAGATCGAGGAGATCAGATCGAGGTTTGCAAAAGCCGAACACAACTCTATGAGATCGCCCTGGTGAAGCAACAATGTATGCATCATGGAGTCGATGTAGGTGCTCTTGGAGTCCGGACAAAACCATCCAAGATGTGACATCATGATGGCAAGAGGAGTGAGATGATGATAGAAATTGAGAAGAGAAGGCTCGAAGCGAGCAAGATGAATAAGAAGGGGTAGAAGAGAAGTGGATATGGAAGATCACGAAGTGCACGAAACTTTTGTTCTTGCCGTACTTTTATTTGATCCAAACAAAGCTCAAAACAAGGGTTAATTCACCAACTCAACACATTGAAGCTTTAAGAGTTCGTCACCTATCTTGTCAATTTTGTTTGTTATTTTCAGGCAATTATCTTTTCACTTACCCTTAAAGGGCTATCCCTATAAGAGTGTGCGTAATGCCAGGAAAGTTCCCCATACTTGTTCCACCTCCATTGTAATATGTGATCTGTGCACTTAGAGGTCCTTGATCTCGTGCGTGGGGGATACTCAACCAAAGAAATAAAGAGGGGAAGATGATTGGATAAACTGCTACTTTCCTCATAAGTGATGTACTCGGATGCAGGACGATGAGATAGACACCCCTGTGATGGCATGATCTATGCTTAGTACTTTAGACCAAGTCAGATGTTCCACACAAAATGGGAAAAACGTCGTCGACAAGGCCCTACTCACCTATACACGATAGAAGCGCCACTACTTAACCATCCTAAGTGATTATCAAGGCTACCACAGATCGAGTTTTGGGCTCTAATCCATAGGGGGTTGTGCCTCACTCTGTCTGGAAGGCACCTGAAAACAATGAGGGATTTATTACCCCAAGGCAATGAAGTTCATTACAGATTTTAGAATTAGATCAAGTTTTCTTAAGTAATCCTTTTTTTAAGTTATTTGGGGTTTCACTTGTTTTGAGAATTTTTATGCAAAGGCCAACGATTTCCTTTATTTTTCCTAAATGATCAAAAACTAGGGAGAGAACAGGAAAACAATGCAAGCTAACGTGATGTTGGAAAACTCATCATCGTGTCGTATAATGTATGCTTAGTAAGAAGACTCACCTTTCTTCCAAGCGCTCTCCATGCATGATGCTAGACAGAATTGAAATTGCATTAAATACGTGCAACAATGTGAAATCATACTAGAGTAGGAATTGTTATTATGTGAAGCACCATATTAATTTGAATCTATGTCCAAGCGAAGTGACTATAAGAGCATGAGATATATTATGCTGTCGACCTAGATTACTTGATTAAGCAATTCTGATATGTAGGGGCTCATTCACACAAAATAAGGAAAAATAATGGTATAAACAAACAAATCGTGAGAAACAAAACAAATAAAAAATAGGGGAAAGAAAAGAAAAGAGAAGAAAACCGTCAAAACTCAGTGAGGTCCCCCAAGTGCACTGGCACTTACCAAAATGAACCTCGAATAGTCTAAATGTCCAAGTATATATGTTTTATTACAAGTTCAAAATAAATCTCTCTCTCACACAAATAAATATAAAATAGATACTAAAGCAAAATGTACTTCTCAACAGTATTCTTTGTCACCTCTGGTTCTCTCTCTTGTTGCCTGAAGAAATAATGACTTGCTCTGCCTCACATGGGTGCAAAGGCGATATGAAGACGATCTCCCACGATAAGAGGTCCCTACAGTAAAGGAAATAAGAGACAATGTCAGAAACAATTATGAAATAAATAGAAAAGCAAGTAGACAAAGCAACAAAAACCTAAGTTCTTGAGGCTGCTAATCTACCCAATCGTTGCTCCCCGACAACATGATTAATTGATGAATATTTAGCTCTCCACGAAATGTGTATAGGCGAGCATGTAGATTGTTATCCGCGAGAGCAAACAATGATAGGTCAAAAAATGAAACCTGACTTAAAGAATCAAACACAAATTTGTTGGTTTCGCAGCCTATTATGTTTTACATATTTTGTGGATTTTTAGTTTTTTATGATTTTAATTTGTTTTCATGGATTTTAATTTTGCAAGTGGTTTTTAGTTATTAAATATATGATAATAAATATATAATTATGTATTGAGTAATATATATATGAGAGAGAGAGATATAAAGAGAGATATAAAAAAAGACTTTTTGTATTTTTCAAATATAGGAAATAAAGTCAAAATACAAAAAATAACATATTTTTGGATTTTTAATATTTTCCTCATTTATGATATTTCTAGGGTATTTTTAATATTTTTAGGTATTTTTCAAAATTAAAATACATAAAATAAAATAAAAAAACTTATGAACATCAAATGGGCCTAGAAAATATCTATCAGATCAAAAAGGGATCAAAATTTTTTCCTTTATAGTAGACATAATAAAGGAATTTTGAATCTTTAGAACATATTTTCTTATTTTGCCTATAATTTTTTATGATTTTTTAAGTTTGTTATGTACTTTGCAATTTTTAGCTTTATGTTTTTTAATTTTTGTGAATTTTCGATATGTTATAAAATACAGTAAAATACACTTACATTATTTTTTTGTAGTTTTTGGAGCTTTATTTGAATTTTTACGATTTTCTAAGTCAAAATAGTAAAATATAGCTAGTTTTACAATTTTTAATTAGTAAAATATAGCTAGTTTTTGTAGTTTTTGCGTCTCCTTCCACATCTCCGCTCACAGACCCTCTTCTCCAGCATGTCATAGCCTCAACCATCTTTTTCCAACACAACATGCATGCCTTCGCCATCAACAACCCTTGGTTGTGTGTTGGCCATCGGAGCGCCTCCACCATTTCTTCCATAGCCGTTTATCCTCTGGTCCAAGCTACAAACTCCGTTAGATCAAGAATGTGACAGATCCAGGCTGTTCTGAAAAAACCCAAAAGAGGATCGTTGATTAAAGCCCATCAGACGCACCCGATCTCCTCCAGACCTTCCCCGATTGTTGAGCCTCGGGAGGATTCGAAGCAACAGAATGTTGAAACGTGTAGCGCCAATACAAGCCTTTCTTGAGCATGTGAGCAACAAAACGTTGATATGTGTAGCTCCATTACAAGCCTTTTCCTGAGCCTATCTCGTACACACCCTTCATATACACGAGTGGGTAAATAGTGACCACACCCCCGTAGATCCAAATAATATAAGAAGCAGCACCGCCAACTTGGTGACATCAGCTCATGTGCACATCACGTGTTCATGGGCAATTTGCGCAAAAGCCCTCCAAGCTTCCAGAAATAAAAACAAGACCCATGCTAGGGGTAACTTGTAGAAGATTCCTACCGACTTTTCTGTAATTGGAGAACAATCCCCTTGAAGGCCTAAATTGCAAAATTTTATTTATTTGCTTTATTATTTAGTCCTTGACTTTAAATATTCATAACTTGAGCATCTATCACTGGATTGCGACATTCTTGGTGTCGTTTTGATCGTTATTTTGTTTTCTTTCATCTACAACATTGGGACTCTATTTCTAAGGCATTATTTGGCATTAAGTAATTCATGGATTCATTTTGTTCACTATGGGCATATTTATTCTCATTGATTTTATTATTCATTAACTTTTGGATAGTTATTTGGGAAATTAATCTGACATTAATTGATAAATTACCTCTGAGATTAAATAAGAGGAAAGCTATTTGATATAACTGATTTGGTTTGTTGCTCCACATTCAGCAGCACTCGCATTTACATTTTCATCATTTAAAAATCAACAATGATATTGCATTTGTTTATTGCTCACATTGCATAGAATTGTTTTTTATGCACTAAAATATTTTTAAAATTCATGCATTATTTTTTTGTTCGCAATTAATTACACATTTTTAAATTGAAAACCCATAAAAGGTGAAAAACAAAAAAAGGTATTCATATGCTTCTTCTTCTGAAATCCCATGTTCTGAATAATCGAGAAATTAACCTAAGGAGCCAATGTCCTCCATGAGTTCTACCTTAGTCTTGCCCAAGTAAAATAGAAATTGGACCGCTCGCTTTTAATTGAATAATTAATCAAGTGGTCTTTTTTATTAACGTTAAGTCCACATAATTAGAGTGGGTAGATTTAGGTTCTTCAAATGCCGTTGTTGCTAGTGAGGAATGACTTAGGTTGACTTTTAGAAAATTTAGTTTCTAGGTTTTCCACCCTTGGCTAGTCAGACCCTTGGTTTTTCTAGTAATTATTTCTCTGTTTGTTTTCTTACATTTTTCTCTCTTATTTTATTTCATTTTCTTTATTTTATTTTATTTTATTATGTCTATCTCTCTTACCACTGTCTTATTATTTGCATGAGGGACCCGACACAACAGAGGGACTGCTTAGGTGGATAAGTAACTCCGGAGCATTGGAGGCCGGCTTTTTCTAGTTATATGTACACTAAATGATTCACATTAAAATTAAGATTGAGTCGAGTCATGCGAGAGTGTAGATTCTAGGATTTTATTCTGTATTTATTTTAATTTTTGCAATAATTACACATTTTTAGTGGATTCTGTTTGGGATCTCGCGTGTGTACTCGGACATTGGACATTGTTGTTCTGGTTTGTCGAGACTTATTTCACTCTCCGGTAAGGGTGGGGCCCGATTTGAGTGGCTCGTAGGTTAGATTTGTACATGCAGCTCTTAGAGCTTTTCCCAGGTCAAATATTCATTGCTTGTGCTCGTTTAATTTAGGACCACACATTCACTATAATAATACATACCTTAGATTGTTCCAACTTAGTCAAATTCAATTCATTTCTTCCAGCTAATTAGAACTATCTGCTAGGTGCGGTTTCATCACTTACATTCATATAGTATAAAAATTTCAATTTTGTATTGCATCCCGCATGCTGAGAGCAAGGATCACTGTAAGTCTTATGAATTGGGCATGCATTATTGATTTTTTGATTGCATCAGTTTTTCTCAACTTCCATCCCCTTGGTTCTACAACTTAAAATTAAAGGAAATCGGGAATGTTCATAAAGCGTGCCTTGTGTGATGGATTAGATATAGTGATAATCAAACTTAACATCGAGACTGCTAATATAATTTGAACCAAAAAATACGTTAAAACAGAAATTGTTTTGAAGAGAGTGAACCCGTCATTATTTGAATTTACTTGCAAGTGAGAGAGAGACGAACACTCAGATAGAGCCAAGCTAGGATTTTCATATTGACTACTAATTCTACAAAAATGATTAGCGACTTCTCAATGAGGAAATATGGGTAGCTAGTAAACCGTCTGGATTTCCTTAGTAAAAGGGATTGTTTAAAGTACATTGCAAAAGGCTCGGTCCTTAAGTAATGGGTAGTTGTTTTACAATTTGTACTTATAACCATATTGGCTGAAAGTAGGTGCAACTAGTCGTAAGAGTCATGCCAGTCTTTAAGAAAATATAGGTACATAATAGCCCATTAACTCTTTCAAAGTTTGTATTTATCACCAAATAAAATTGAAAAGATAAAAGACCGAACTCTTGCGGTCTTCACCTGTATTGAGTTGGTGAATTTGGGGTTTGATTTGTGTTTGTATTCGCGGGTGTGCGTTCAAAGACTACACTCTTATCTCCTTTCCTATCACTCCTTGTTTCACATCGTGCTCTTATTTTGAACTTCTTTACATAGAGAATGGTGGATTGGGGTGATTTTTCCTTGGACATCATGAGCCTCTCGCTGACCACTCCAAATCAACCGTCCTCACAGGCTCAGGGACACTCTTCCCCTAAATCTCCTCGGTTTCATGGACACTCTTCCCATGAGGCTAAGGTCAATTAGTCACTCTTCATTATTGAGGGTGGTCAGACCCATACCAACCCTCTCTTCTCTCACCACATCGATGAAGACTCTCACCTCGATGCTTCTAGATTGCCTTCTTACAACTCTATTAATTCAAATCCTTTGTTTTATGAAGGTGAAGAAGACCAAGATAACAAGATGCCTCCTAAGAAGAACATGGATGGTGAGGGAGATAATGGCACAATGAAGGACATCCTAGCCAGACTTGCACAAGTTGAACAGAGAAATGAATTATTCAAACATGTGTTTGGTCAGTTGAGGAATAAGGGGGGATCGATGAGAAATTCCTACAATACCAGTGTTGCGCAGAACAAGAACTGGTTTAGGCTGGTTGTACCATCAAATGCTGGAGAATTAAAGCATCACTTCATAACACTCCTGCCAACAGTTTATGGAAATGCAACAGAGGAACCATACATGTTCCTGCAGCAGTTTGAAATGGTATGTGATAATCTAGGATGACATGGTGTATCTCAGGATTACATACGTCTTAGAGCCTTCCCTTTATTGTAGCAGACAAACCCACCTATTGGCTAATGAATTTGGGTATGGTAGTCACCACGTGGGATGCATTGAAGGACATGTTCCTCAATAATTTCTACTCATTGATTAGGATCAGATGAGGTCCCTGATATCGAGTTTCATGTAGATGTCCCATGATACTTTCCATGAGGCATGGGAGAGGTTCAAGGACCTGATTCAGAAGCGCCCATGTCATGATTTTGACCGACCTATCCTACTCCAGACATGTCTATTGGTCTGATTCCTGAGGTTCAAGGATTGATGAATGCTGCATGTGGAGGCAGCTATCTAAACAGAGGAGTCAACGTGGTTTGGACAGTTTTAGATCAGATGGTAGAGACCAGCCGTATCAAATCATCTAGCAGGTCTTATGACAAGCCACCTCCATCTCGCGTACATCAGGAGGTGGGAAGAATAACTATCACCGATCTGGCAAATGACTTACTCCCTAACTTAGGGATTATTACTGATAAATTGACCAAGGTTCAAAGGATCGAGAACAATGTGAGCGAGATGCACAAGATCACCAAGTGGGAGAACCTCGCTAAGCTTCCGAAGTAGATGGCAGATCTAGTTAATTGGGTATCTAAGATTAAGATAAATATCTCGTGTGCACCCCCTGCTCCTATTGATCAAGTGCACACCATTCAGGAGCAGCATGTGCACGTACGGTCAGCTTGAGGTTCATGAGAGGTAGTTCATAGAGCCGACCGCCAAGACTGTGATTGAGGAACCTCCACAAGTTTCGGAGGAGAATGGGATTTGGTATTCCGATGATCCCAATACCACCCAATGACAACAACATCAACACCCACAGTACCCCCATCAAACCCAGTATTGTTATCCATGTGAGCCCGAGGTGAACCATTCCTATAATAAATGTTATTGTAATATTTGATTTATCAATAAAATTTATTGATTCTTTCACTCCCTTTCTGAGACTAAATGAATGAGTGCACTATAAGGTCGCTATGTACAATTAAGGTTATTTACCATGACCATCTTAGTAATCATACACCTATTGATTCAATAATTGAATCATAGAGGCTGGTGCTTGGCTTAATATCTAAGGAGTTAGATTGAGGACTCATTAAGCACCGTCAAATGATTGATAATAGATCGTCTCCAGTCAGAGTAGGGGATGGAAATCCTTTCACATTAGGCTGATATCTAACTATCCTCTTAATGCATGTCCTCTACATGGGAATAAAGATTCGGAGGAGCGAGATTAGTTACCTCAAAGACTAGACTTAACGAGATCGAGATAACCAAAGTCCAATGTCGTATAACTCTGACCGGAGATAGATGTGCTACTATATGTCTAAGTATGTACATTTAGCAGACCAATAGGTTGATAACCTAACCAAGGTCTATATACCATCGAGGCATATGAGGGCATATGAGTAATACCATCTCTCAAAGGGATCATACAGGTTCACTTGTGAACCGGAAGACATGAGCTCACTCATGAGGTATCGAGACCTATCAAATTCCAAACATGGTCAACGTGCTTTGGAAGCATGAAAAGAATTTGTAGGTATGATATATACTTTTAGAAAGCAAATGATCAAAACCAACTCCCAATGACCAAGAAAGAGAATCTTAATGATGAAACCCAAAAGATGACAGTGTAAAATTGGTCTTTATTGAATTATATCTAAGCATTGGTAAATGGATAATTAAATGTGATTTAATTATCATAAATAATGTGAATTTGATTCATATTATTTGAATGGATAAGAATGATAATCCAATATAATTAAATGTGATTTAATTATTATGGTTGAGAATAATATGGATAGCAGTATCCAAATTATTCATAATATATTATAAATGTGATTTATAATGTATTAGAGAGATCTTATTATGATTTTTATTTGTTGATTAATTATTGATGTGAATTGGATTCACATTGGAAAATTAATTTAAAATGTAAATTACATTTTATTTTGGGTTGTGAATGTGATTCAGAAATTTCCAATGGCAAGATTGGAATATTCACAAAATAATTGTGATTTTTTTTGTGGAATAAGTTACAACAAATGTTGTTGTAAATCTTGGAGATTTCCATGGAATAATGTAATCTCATAATATTACATGAGATTGCACCATTCCATAATGCACGCATGGGCGACCACTCAATCCCATTAGGAAATGGTGGCCGTCTACTCTAATCCCATGGAAAGATGCAATCTCCATTCCAAAATCTCCATGCTTGATTGATTAAATTTTAGGATTAATTTATATTGATTTATCAATAGATATAATGCAAATTAAATTAATTGTTGTTGTATTTTACAACAAAATCTTGTCCATTGAAAGAAGCACAAATCAATCTCATCCATCGTTTTTTTGTTGTCCGAGGATTGTGATCCATGGACTCCCAAAATCCTATATAAGAAGAGACACCCCTTGTTCTTCTAATGTACAACAACTATTGCAATATCAAGCTCTCTCTCTCCCTCTCATTCTAATGTCCTCTGTCTCTCTTTGGGTGGTCATCCATCCAAACCTTAGATAGAAGATGACGTCGTCGTCACATCGCCATTGTGATGCTGCCTCAACTTCCCTTGGTTCTCCATCTTCTTTGGTGCGCTTCGCTCACAAAGAAGACATTCGTTCTCATGTGACAAGATCTCGAGTTAACTTTCTTGGATCAATGACTTAGATTGTGAGAACCCCGCGACTCATCCTTGCACTCGCAAGAGTCTCCTCCGACAGATTGGACTTGAGACAGGAGGTCTCTTTTCTTAGAGGCTCGATCACAACCACGCTACAAGAGTTGTTCCTTTATTTAATTGTGGTTAGATGAAATGATCTAAGAAGTGTACTTGGATCACGTGGTTTCATTGATTATTTTTTTTTAAATTCCGCTGCACCTAGCAACTAGTACGAGTAGTCGCTCTCGATCGAATATTAATCGATCATCATGCTTTCGTGATGCTCTTAAGGATTATTCCATATCTTTCAAGTGGTATCCGAGCCTTAGGTCAGAGGTTATGGATGCGATCCATAAACTTAGGAAGACTTGGGCTCATTAGGGTTTGTGAAAGTTTTACCACAGTTGGTTCACGCAGCCTTATTTTGTGAATATTTTAGGCCCTCTTTAAAATGTTTAAATACAAAATTTATCACTTAAATTATGTTCCACATTAAATAAGGAAATTGTGGGATTTGAGTTTGTGTGATTTGGAATCTGATTGCTCAAGTTATGATCATTTTAATGAACATGTATCCATTTTTTCAGGGATGTCGAATCTTGACGTAATTAAAGAGTTAATTACTGTTTTCAAATACCTAGAAATACATGCAAATCACTTGGGTTCTGTTTTAAATTAAATTAGAAAACTTTGGAAAATTATTTTGTATGATTTTGATTTAAATTGATTAAGATATGCTAATTTTCATAAGTGAAGGTCACTGATGGAAATTACACAACTAATCAAGAACCATGTGATTGTGATTTGATCAATTAGTAAAATTAATGGTTAATTTCCTAGATAAATTGTTGATAAATACTTTGTAAAATATTTGATAATGATTATTTCCGTAAATGGCATTCCCTTAATCAACAATTGATTGATCTAGATCACAATTGGTTACATAATATTTTTTCCAACAAACAAACTTGCTTGAATATGTCTGGGAATTTGTTTAGCAAATTAACTTATAATATAAATCAAAATGGTTTTATTATTATTATTATAGGGTATAACTTCAGTTGAAAAACTGATAATCATCTCAAGTACAAAGTGATCAATTGGCATTATCATAGCCCGAGGCGAATATGGTGTCTAGTCGAGGAACATTGGGGTAGCAGGTTGCTCCGTAAGCTGTCTGTCCCACTCCCATTGGTATTGGCCATGACATCGGGTAGGGAAGGGATAATTCTTGAGAGATCATCATGTATTTTTCTAATTATTAGAATTCAAATAATACGTATTTTTGAGATAATACCATCCTTTCAAGTAATAATGAAGTTTGTGGGTTGATTGAATTAGATTGTAGATTGATTTAATGTGATTAAATTAATTGTATCCAATTAAAACACTCTATTATAAATAAATGTGTATTTCTCTTGGAAGAATTAATTATGTGAATGTGATACACAATAATTAATTAGAATTTAAATATGAGATGGAGGATCACATAAGTGACATCCATGGTCTCCCATCACGACGAATGGTTCTGTCGCTAGGGATTGTATCTAGGAGATGCCTATCCGAAGTGACAACTCCTACATACAAGCGCATCTTAATCGGGCTCTTTGCTTCATGAAAGAGTAAGGTTGTATTCATATTTACCCCAATATCTGATCCTCATATTATTGGGGTGATATTAGATTGCACATAGCAAGTTCTAATCATGTTGACAGTTGGTTGAATTAATGACAGGTCAATATCACCTTAGGGGTGGTGGGCTCAGGTATTAAAGACCGAATTGGGAAATGCAAGTTGGACTTGCAAGGAGGAATGTGTTCTCGCTTCTTTTTATCCAAGTTACAAGTTCTCATTATTGATATTTGACAAAGATAAAGAGGAGATTCTTATTCTTGCTAGAGATATAACAGTAAATATATTTCTTGCTTTGAAAGTGATTAAGGGAAAGAACTTTTAAATTTGAAAAGGCGAGACTAATTTGATTGAAAAATTAATAATCAAAGAATTTGAACTGAATACATAATTATTTATATGTTCTAATGTAGTGCATTTTTAATTTCAGAAAATGAAGTCCATGAACCCACTTAGCAGTCTCTTGGAGGTCAACTAGTTGACCATACCAAATTATTCGGATCGGATATGAAATTTGGTCATGTCCTATCTGCTGAGTGCATCTCTTATGTGTTGTCGAAGGACAAGTACACTGACCCAGCGACTCCGAAAAAGATTAATTTTAACGAAAAATAAGATAAAGATCAAAATTTGGCAAGATGTTACATTCTGGATTCATTGTCTAATGTGCTTCAGAAGCAGCATGTGGAAATGAACACTTGCCAACAAGTCATGCTGAATCTAAAATAAATGTTCAGTGATGTAAACCACACACAACGTTATAATATAATGAAAGAACTTATTCGCTGCAAGATGCAAGAGGGGACCTCTGTCAGAGAACATATACTCAAAATGTTTCGGCACCTTTCTGAGCTGGAAATCCTTGGAGCTTTCATGGACTAAGATATGCAGGCTGACTTCATTCTGTTGTCGCTCCCTAAGTCTTTCAGCAACTTTGTGGTCACATACCACATGAACCAAGATGATTATACTAACGCTGGGATATTGGCCTTATTAAAGTCTGTAGAAGATGAAATGAAAAAGGATGGCCCCTCTAGCAGTGTAATGGTTGCACAAGTCAAAGGAAAGCGTGGTCGGAAGCAAGGTTCTTAGAAGAGCTCGACCTATAAGAGAAAGAAGAAGAGACAAGGCATTAGCTCATCTTCCAATGCATCCACTTTGATAGCATCAAAAAAACCGTTGTTTGTCATAATCACAAAAAGCTGGGGCACTGGAGGCATAATTACCCAGAATACCTGAAGTCTGCCAACAAAGGTAAAGCCCCTACATGTATGAAATCTACTTTCATCATTGAAACTAATTTTCTCATTGGACGAGAATGAAGTTGTGTTGTTGATTCTGGTGCTTCTGTTCATGTATGTAATTTGTTGCATCTATTTCAGGAAACTAAGAGTCTTGATGAAGAAGAGATAGTCATCCAGATGGGATCTGATGCAAGTGTTGCAACAGTCGTTGTCGGGACCTGCTGACTATAATTATTTAGTGGAAGAGTCCTACTACTTAAAGAGTGTCTTTATGTACCTGAACTCTGAAGGAATTTAATATCTGTATCTAAGCTTGTTAGAAGTGAATTTTCATTCCTTTTCTGTAATAAACTAGTTAGAAATCATTATGATAAGTATACTGCGGATGGTGTTTTGACTTCTGGTGGACTCTATGAATTGTGCATTGATGAACATGTCAAGAATGTTATTACCACTAATAAAAACCCTAAAAGATCCAGGGAGGATGGAAATCATTCGAATATGATTTGGCATCAAAGGCTTGGTCATTTATTTGTTGATATGATCAATAGATTGGTAAAGGATCGACCATTAGATTTTCTACAGGTTCAATCTTTACCTACCTGCGAACATTGTATTTAAGGTAAAATGACTAGGATGTCTTTTCTTGACAAGGTTACAAGATGTGAGGGTATTCTCGACCTAAAACATGCCGATGTTTGTGGTTCCTTATATAATGCGACTTGAAATGGATATCGATATTATTTAACATTTATTGATGACCTTCACTATATGTGTTTATCTTCCCACTACATGATAAATCTGAAACCTTTGAATAGTTTAAATAGTTTAAGGCTTTGGTTGAGAACCAAACCGATAGAAATATTAAACGGATTCGATCTGATCGAGGTGGTGAGTACCTCTCAGATGAATTCAAGGAATAACTTAAAGAGAATGGAATTGTCTCCAATCTCACTTCTCCTAGAACCCCCCTAACTTAATGCTATTGCTGAAAGACGTAACAAGACCATCATAGATATGGTCTGTTCAATGATAAGTAAAGCACATTTACCACTTAGTTTCTAGGGATATGCAATAGAAACGGCAATATATATCCTGAACAAGATTCCTAGTAAGTCTATACCTAAGACTCCTCATGATCTCTGGTATGCAACCAAACCTAGTGTTAATCACTTGAGGGTTTGGGGTTGCTTGGTCCATGTGAAGAACATGGATGCAAGTAAGGTGGAATCTCGCACTCGAGAGTGCTACTTCATTAGTTATGTTAAGGATGGCATTGGATATCACCTTTATGACCCTAAGACCCAAAAGGTATTCGTCTCTATGATGTGAGATTTTTAGAGGATGACTTCCTTAAAAGTCAAGAGAAATATGAAGTAGAGGAACTCATTGAATCCCCTGAGGATTATGAGCTTCCTAAACCACAAACTGAAGAGATAAATAAAAATGAAACACCTATAACTCTTCGAAGGAGTTCAAGGTTGGTTGCACCACCTGAAATGTATGGATCCCATGTGTCAGGTGAAACTGAAAATGATCCTACTTCATTTGACGAAGCACTCGCAGATCATGACATGGATATATGGATGCTAGCAATGAAGTCAGAGATTGACTCCATGCATAGGAATTGTGTATGGACCCTAGAGGATCCTCTTGTAGGAGAAAACCCAATGGTTGTAAATGGATCTTCAAGAGAAAGAGGGAACCTGATGGGAAAGTAGAGACTTTCAAGGCTTGTCTCATAGCCAAAGGCTACACACAGAGAGAAGGCATCGACTACGATGAGATGTTCTCTCCTATGGCTATGCTTAAGTCCATCATGACATTATTAATTATAGATGCATCTCTTGACTATCACATCTGGTAGATGGACGTCAAGACGGCTTTCCTCAATGGATACTTTGAGGAGGATATCTATGTGGAGCATCGCTAGGGATTCATAACCAATGAAGGTAAAGTATGCAAGTTTAAGAAATCCATCTATGGGCTCAAACAAGCTTCTCATAGATGGAAGATCATATTTGACGAAATCATAAAGAGATATGATTTTGTGCAAAATCGAGATGAACCTTGTGTGTACAAGAAGCTTAGTGGGAGCACTATTGTGTTCATCGTACTTTATGTGGATGACATCCTTATCATTGGGAGTTATACAGGGATGATGATCAGTGTTAAGATTTGGTTGTCCCATACCTTCGACATGAAAGTTCTTAGAGAAGCCTCTTACATCATGGGACTGAAGCTGTTCAGAAACCAATAAAAGAGGATATTGGGATTATCACAACATGGTACATTAAGAAAATTCTGGAACATTTCCATATAGAGAGTTCCAAGAAAGGTTTCCTCCCTTTAAGACATGGTATACACCTATCTAAAGGGATGGCTTCTCAAAGTTTTGAGGAAAAGAAAGCCATGGCTGGACTCCCATATGCATTGGTTGTATGAAGCTTAATGTACGCCATGATGTGTACTAGGCCAGATATCAGCCATACAATTGGAGTTGTGAGTCGTTACCAATCCTACTATGGAGACAACACTGGAATGCGGTGAAGAACATTTTCAAGTATAAAAGACGGACACAAGATTATATCTTGGTCTATGGAGATGGTGATCTTCAAGTTTTGGTATACTCAGATTCGGACTTATAATTGGATATTGATGATCGAAAGTCAAAATCAGGGTTTATGTTCCTATTGAACGGTGGTACTATAAGATGGAGAAAGCAAAAAGAAGGACACTACAACAAATTTAATAACAAAAACAGAATACATTGTCGCATAAGATGGTGCAAAGGAGGCGGTGTGGTTGCGCAAGTTCATCTCATAACTTGGCGTAGTTTCCTCTGATACTCCCATACCAGTATTCCGCAAAAACACGGGAGCCATTGCCCAGGTGAAGGAGCCCAGATGGCATCAAAAGAGCAAGCACGTGGAAAGGAAATACCAAATCATCCGAGATATTCAAAAGCATGGTGACACACCATCATCATCACCTAGGTGGCCTATGCCGATAACTTTGTTGATCCTCTTACCAAACCTTTGAAATAGAAGGTTTTCGTCCAGCATGTAATGAGTATGGGTTTAAGGATTGTACCTAAATGGTTCTGAGGGCTCGTGGGAGATTGGTAGCCATGTGAGCCCGAGGTGAACCATTCCTACAATAAATATTATTGTAATATTAGATTTATCAATAAAAGTTATTGATTTATTTCACTCCCTTTTTGAGATTAAATAATTGAATGCACTATAAGGTCCCATTGTACGATTAGGGTTATGTACCATTGCCATCTTAATAATCATACAGTTGTTGATTCAATAAATCAATCATAGAGGTTGGTGCTTGGATGAATATCGAAGGAGTTAGATTGATGAATCATCAAGCACCATCAAATGATTGATAAGAGATGATCTTCAACATTAGTAGGAGATGAAAATACTTTCTCATTAGACTGATATCTGATTGACCACTTGAAGCAGGTCCTCTACATGGGAATAGAATTCGGAGGAGTCAGATTAGTTAGGTCAAAGAGTTGACTTATTGAGATCGAGATAACCAAAGTCCTATGTCATATACTGTCACGATATATGCACACGTTCTCTGACTGGAGATAGATGTGTTACTATGTGTCTAAGTATGTACATTTGGTAGACCAATAGGTTGAAGACCTAACCATGATCTATATACCAACGAGATGGTGTGCATTTGAGGGCATATTAGTCATACGATCTCTCAAAAGGATCATACAGGTTCACTTTTGAACCAGAAGACATGAGCTCACTCATCAGGTACTGGGACATATCTAATTCCATTCATGGTCGTCGTTCTTTGGAAGCATGAAAAGAATTTTTAGGTATGATATATTCTTTTGGAAAGCATATGATCGACCAACTCCCAATGACCAAGAATGAGAAACTTAATGATGAAACCCTAAAGATGACAGTGTGAATTTGATCTTTATCTTCGGTTTTATCATAGGTCTTCCAGTATGCATGATGTACATGTATTAGGAATACCTGAGGGTGATGTGCTCATAAATGATTGTATAACCATGACACTTCCATTTCGATGGAGTGATGATACAAGTCTGGATTTTAGTCGCTCCTCTCAGTAGAGAAGTAACTTGATCTTGGTCCTGGTGTTGGACATTGATCTGAATGAGATTCAGTTGTAATGAGAAGATTTGATTTATGGCTTTGATTTAGTCAAGCATCTATGAGAGGACCATGAGATTTGGATTTTAGATGTGATCTCAATATCCAAGTCATTATACATGGAACTTACAATCGCTATGTCCTTATCTCCATGTATATGGGGAGAAGGTGCATTATCCTTGAAGGAGTTCAAGAATAATTCAATAGTTGAATTATATCTAAGCATTGAGAAACGGATAATTAAATATGATTTAGTTATCATAAGTAATGTGAACTTGATTCATATTATTTGAATGCATGAGAATGATAATCCAATATAATAAATGTAATTTAATTATTAGGGATGAGAATAATTTGGTTAGCACTATCCAAATTATTCACAATATATTATAAATGTGATTTATAATGTATTAGAGAGAGCTTATTATGATTTATATTTGTTTATTAATTATTGGTGTAAATTGGATTCACATTAGATAATTAATTGAAAATGTAAATCACATTTTATATTGGGTTATGAATGTGATTCACAAATTTCCAATGGCAAGATTACAATATTCACAAATAATAATGAATTATTTTTGTAGAATAATTTACACCAAGTGATGATGTAAATCTTGGAGATATCCCTCGAATAATGTAATCTCATGAGACTACATGAGATTGTACCCTTCCATAATGGGAGGGCGGACAACCACCCAATCCCAAAAGGAATGGGTGGCCATCCACTCTAATCACATGGAAGGATGCAATCTCTATTCCATAATCTCCATGCTTGATTGATTTAATTTTAGGATTAATTAATATTGATTTATCAATATATATTTAATCTAAATTAAATTAGTTGTTGTTGTGTTTTTACAATAAAATCTTGACCATTGAAATAATCATAAATCAATCTCATCCGTTTATTTTATGTAGTCCATGGAATGTGATCCATGAACACCCAAAACCCTATATAAGAGGAGGCAACCCTTGCTATTCTAATTTACAAAAACTCTTGCAATATCAAGCTCTCTCTCTCCCTCTCATTCTCACGTCCTCTCTCTCTCTCTCATTGGGTGGCCATCCATCCAAACCTTATATAGAAGAAATGGCCGTCGTCGTATCACCGTTGTGATGTCGCCTTGATTGTCCTTGGTTCTCCGTATTCTTTGGTGCGCTTTTCTCGCAAAGAAGATGTTCGATCTTGTGTGATGAGGTCAAGAGTTATCTTGCTTGGATCAATGACTTAGATTGCGAGAAGCTCGTGACTCATCCCCGCGCGCGCAAGCATCTCCTCTGATAGATTGGACTTGAAACATGAGGTCTCTTCTCTTAGAGGCTCGATTACAACTACTCTACAAGAGGTATTCCTTTATCTACTAGTAGTTAGATGAAACGATCCAAGAAGTGTTCTTTTGGATCACGTGGTTTCATTGATTAAAATTTTGTAAATTCTGTTGCACCAAGCAACTAGTGTGACTAGTCACTCTCTATCGCATATTATGCGATCCTCACGCTTCCGTGATGCGCTTATGGATTCTTCCACATTCTTCAACTATCTCCATTTTCCATCCTCCGAACAACAGCAGCAGTCAGGCTATCAAGCCCCCTTCAATATCAGTGGAACTCCCCTCAGCAGAACGAGTACCATAAGTAGGTCCATCAGGGACTTAATAGACTGCATCAGGGTCATCGGCAACCTTCCCAGAGGCAGGACCACTGTGCTTCATCATCAGGTTCCTCTGACCTTCATAGGATCCTTGATGAGCTCAAACTCATCTGCAATGAGCAGCATGATCAAAGAGCCGGCGTCAATCAACATTCACATTGGTGTAATGATTTTACTGCCCCTAAGACCTCCATCCTAGCACAGGTTCAAGTTAATACCAAAAACCATAACCAAGGACAGAATCACTAGAAGGATCATGTATACTATTCTGATTTCTTAGAATTAGATCAGGGGATCCTATTGCATGGTGTTTACCATCTTACTCTAAGGAGTGGTAGGACCGTGTAGACCCCTGATTTGGGATGATGGAGTGGAGAAAAGGATACCGATGAGCTAACCCATGTGGATAGATAAAAGGAGGAGGATCATCACCAGCATCACCAACAACAATACCTTCAGGATAACCAAGGGGATTTGAATTCCCAAAAATCCAAAAAAATAAAAAAAAAACTAAGAAAATCCAAAAAAATAAAGAGAAATCGAGCACTATCACGAGCACCGAGTCTTCAGGAGATGAGAAGACCACCTTGGATGCAACACTGGTAGTTCTTCCATCTTCAGTTTCTGCTCCATTTCATGCATCTCAGTCGAGTCTTGTACAGAGTCCAAGTCCAAGTCAAAGTCATGTACAACTGAATTTCGATAAGAACTCAGATGATGATATTTATGTTTCACATCGTGAGCCTATAATAATCCCTTTCCCTCAGACTTTATCCAAGGGAAAGAATAAAAATTCTCAAAAAAATGATCTTGATGGTTTGGAGAAGGAAAGGATGTGTCACAAGAATGTTAAAGTTAAGATCCCTTCACTCAATTAGTGGACATGGTTCCTACGTTCAAGAAGTACCTAAAGGCGAGATGTACACATGTTAGTAAAAGCAAGAAAAAGAACACTCAAAGAGTGAAACATGTGTTGTCCATAGCCACTACATGTACGATCCGTAATGAGATTCCAAGGAAGAAGAGATATCTAGGAGCAAACTTTGTCACCAGTCAGATAGCTGGCGTATCATTTGCTCATATTCAACTTGATAACAGATCCTCAGTCAATCTACTGTTGTATTCTTTGCTATATCATCTAGGTTTAGGACATCTAAGGAGATCGAGATCACTCCTACAGTTTGCAGACGAATCTATTAAGAGGCCTAAGGGAATGTTGAGGGACGTTATCCTTGACATTGAGGGGAAGTAGTGAGTGTTCCCTGAGATGGAAAGATTCCCATGTCATACTTGATCGACCTTCTCTGAGGACAACTGAAGCTATCTTTGATTATACTATGGGAAAGATACACTCTCATGCACATGATGAAAGGGTAGAGTTAGAGATGCAGTAAACAAAATGGCAGAGATCTAATTCATACAGCAGTGCAGAGTATCTCTCGTTGGAAGATGAATGCTACATAGTTGACACAGTTGATCACTAGCAACAGCAGTTAGTTTGGGTTGGCGAGACCCTCTAACCAGGAGTAGATAGTGTAGATGAGGCAGTTTGACAGATCCTGCAGAATCGAACTTTACCCATAGGAGAATTTTCTCATGCATCTCCCTACGTCCTCGATGACTCAGAAGTCGACTTAGGCTTGTCAGACCTGCTCCCTTTAGGTCAATCAGAGGATGAGGATAAAGAGTTGGATGTGGTTGTTACCAATTTCTTAGATATCTTTTGCAATCCAACTTCTGAGTAGAATCAGTTGGTGGCTACTATCACAATAGATTCAACCACATCCACCACAGAGCCAGATTCAGAGGTTGTTGAACCAGACTTACTCAATGATCATACCATCCCAGAGCTCAAACCTCTACCCACCACCTTGAAGTACGCCTTCCTTACCGGTTGATGAGCATCTCGAGTGACACGGGTTAGGAAATAATCAAAGGGTCGTTGTGACCCGGATCACAAGGCCAACGCTCAACAAGAAAGAGATCAAAACCATTCAAAAAACAGATAAAGATATCAAAACAATGTGAGTGGTTTCCGCTTTTTCTTTTAACCTGGTATAGCAACCAAGGTCGAACTCAAGGAGCATGAGAAAACATCCGAAGTAGTCGAAATCATACATTAAAATGTATAATTTTATTAATGCTAAATTTTGCAAAATATTTTTAGGATATTTAATTATTAGAGAAAAAAAAGCTAATAAGGAAACTTTGCACACAAGCAAACCTTTGCAATTTTTATTTAAGAATTAAAATGATTAAAATTAAAGAAATAAAAATATTTTTGTTTTTTTTCGAATATTAAGGTATTTTTGGTAATTTTATGGAGTTTTTCTATTGTTTTTGTGATTATATAAAAAATCAAATAAGAGCTAAACAGGCAAACATTGCTCAACCAGGAAATATTGCAAATTAAAAATAGCTAAAGTGTCCTAATGTCCTGGGGAGCAATTTTATGAGAAAGTAAATAAAAAGAGATGTTATCATGAAATGAAATTGTATTTTTCTGATTTTTCTATATTTTTTTATCATTTTTATAAGTTTTCAAGAGTTTTGTGATTTTTAGGGTTTTTATAGTGATTCTAAAAGCAAAACTGGTATTGGAAGTAAAGCAAACACAAACAAACACTCGCTAATTTTTTAGAAAGCAATTTTTTACAATTTTTATGTATTTTATAAAATAGATAGTAAGCTTTTTATGGGTTTTTGAACTTTAGAAAATAAAATACAACACAAAATTAATCCCAAAAATTACAGTAAATATTAGGTATTAGTAGGAGCTAACAATAAATTTTATAGAATTTTTGGAATTAATTTGGTAATTGTTTAATTTAAAATAAGACACACAGATTGAAGGGACCTACTTGTAATCATAACAAAGATCTAGGCCAAAAAATAACACGGATGAAAAACTTAGGGCCAAAACTGCAAAATAACCAGAGAATAAACGCACATGCTCATTAAACCACGCACTGGGGCATAAATGCAAATATCAGAAAGTTGCCAATCAAAACATAACATATATAAAATCCAGGACAGAACATGCAAAACACCAGCCAAGCACATGATCATGCACGTGAGTTCACACACAAAGGAATAAAGTGCAAATAGTGGAACTAACAAGGGTCCACATACAAAATATCCAAACTATTTTAAGCTACGTTAAACATTTACAGGACTAAATTGAAAACATAAAATAGAGAAGGGTCTAAGAATAATTTACCCTTTTTAAAGGCACGATCCAACGGACGATGATACTCCACTTATGGATGAACGATTGTGATGGGTGGATACCCTTTCGGTGATAGATGGATGAGATGAGATCCTCAGATGTATCCGACGATTAGGAGCCTCTCGATGGTAAACGATTGTGATTAGAACTGGAGATGACCCTGATTGAATGGTCGGGGCGCTATCTGGACGAATGGAGAAGAACTCACCTCCAGCGAGTTTCAATCGGCTATAGCGCACGAATCCGGTGTCCTCACGAGCTACTAAGATGTAGGAAAGGATGGCGATGATACTCCGCAGCTGGTGGATAGCTCAGAAGGGCCCATGACTAATAAAGGGGTCCTGGGGACACGTGGCGGCCTGGTGCTTCATGGAAGTGTCCAAGACCTCCAGATGAGGTCTTTCAGTACACGAAACCTGCAGGAGAAGATGTGTGCTCGGAGAGGGGTGCTCCGACAAGGGTTAGAACACTAAAAGTATCGAGAACCAAGGGTGAAGGGTGAATGGGCATGTCTCTAGAGACGTGAAGGAATTGACCCAATTGGAGGCTCCAACCCGATGGCTGGAGCCACTTGGATGGTTTAAGAGCAAACGCAGAAGCGATATGAAGTCGAAGTGAGGCAGAGTAAGGCCAGAAGACGGTGAAACAGTGGATGAAAGATCATCGTCAGAGATGCTCTGTTACTCGGAGAGAATACAAAATCGATGGAAAATTGAGGGTATAGTGAGTACCTAAGGATGGAGGAGTAAGACTGGGAATGCGGACAATGATCAACGGGGGCTAATGGCATCGAGAGCCGGTGCAGCTAGAGGCTGGGCTCCTCACGGTGGAGCTAAGGAAGAACCTCGTCGGACCTGGGGCTCTCACACTCCAAAAAGCTCCCTCGCCCTCTCCCTCTCACGCTGTCACTGTGGAAAAGGAGGAGCGGGTGTGTAGGAGGTGGTTGCACAGCCAACGGTGCGGGAAAAGGGAGGAGGGATGCTCTATATAGTGTTCCAGGTCTTACAAAGAGGGAGGCATGGTCCGCGAACCGAGGTGCGGATCAAGCAGGAGGATAATAGGCGAGGGTTAGGGATCCACACTCTTGATTTGGAGCAGAAGTTCGGGTAAGAAGGAGGTTGGATCGAGTGGCTAAAATTGGGAGAAATCAGTGCAAAACCCGACTCGATGAAAAGGGCGCTACCAGGGACTAGTTGAACGAGGTCAACGAATCCCCGCTGGCCCAATCAGAGGCGGCATGGAAAGAAGACATAAAACGCTAAAGGACAAAATAGAGAAGAAAATAAAGAAAATTAAATTAAAAATAATAAATGAATCTAAATTAAAAATTGAATAAAATGAAAAATGTTTATTATTTTTCAAGAAAATTTTCTTCGACTTTTAATTTTTTTATGAAAAATAAATTAGTGTGTATAGAATATATAGTATTATATACATGTATAATATGCCTATGTATTATGTACAATTTTTTACATTGTTAATTTTACACAAATACACCAATTTTATATTTTATTTATTTTCAACATATTTTTAGGGATACAAAATAATTTTTATTTTATTTTTATGAGTTATCTACATGCATAGAATAAATAGTGAATATGATGTGTATATATGTGTATTTGTACAATTGATGAGCAATTTTTGTTTACTTTTATTTAATTTCTATGCTTTTCATTTTATTTTAATATTATTTTTAGAAATATATACAAGGAGGTGAAAATAATAATTTAATTTTTAATTTCATAAAAAATAATTATTTATACATATAGGTAATATGTACAACACAAAGTAAACACTATCTATCTACTTATTTTATTTGGCTAGCAGGTCAAGGCTTGACCTTCTCTTGAGGTTCGGTCACTCTATATTTATTCTAAATACCTCCTTCCTTTTTATTTTCCTTTATTCTTTTATTTTTGCACAAAAACATGCTAATTATGCACTATTAACAAATGCATGATGAATGTTATGTTATTATATTACAGGTATTTACATGCTACTTTGCTAAGATAAATAGCTAAAATAAAAGAATAAAGAGTTAGAATCAGGGATTCATCACCCCCTATACTTTACCTTTGTTAGTCTCTTAGCAAACACTTATTTGAAAAAGAAGTGAAAAGAGAAGAATAGAAAAAGAAGGAAAATCAAGGTCAATTATTAAACTTATCTACACTAAATTGAAGTATGGAGCTCAGTCAGATCTTTGGATTATTAGTTTGTTAGAACCTTATTGGGATCTAGGTTTATGACTCAACAACCTCTAAGTTCCACCATTCTATAATTAAGACTCCTCACTAATGTAGATTAGAATAAGCCTACATACGCAAAATCTAATGACTATGCATCTTTTCTTTTACTATGTAAGTGATATGTAGCTCCCCACCTCAGAAATGACAAAGAAACAACCTCCCTCAACAAGGTAACTCTAATTCCTCAGTCTAGCATCTCTTTCCTCAAGGAGTAGGGTATTCCCTTCTAAGTTCAAGTGCAACCAGCTCAAGAAGAGGGGGAAAGAAGAGAATTGACCGTGGCCAGTGTAGCCATGTATCCCTTGGAGACCAACCAGTGTAGATAAGTCTATGACATGCCTCAAGTTACCCTACTTAATTCAACTGGATTAATGATCGAATCAAATGTGTCGTTTGTTATAGTCGGGTAATCGAGACTTATCAAAAACCACTCAGATTAATGTTCAATTAAACGTAAGCAACAAATTTATTTTACTTGGGCAAGCTCAAGGTCGAACTGAGGGAGGCAACTTTCTCCTTAGGTTAATTTTATGTTAATGTCGAGGTCAGTTTTTTCAGGAGAATATTTTCGGTCTTTTTTATGCAATTAAGGAAAAGGCAATGCAATTCAAGCCAATTTTTAAGGTTAAATTTGAAAGATGGTCAAACTAAGTCCAAAATTTATAAAACTAGGCCAGAAGATGAAATGCTATGAAACTAGGCTACTGCCTTTTTTGGAATTTTTAGACTCTAAATGAATTAATTATGAATTAAATGTAAATGCAAGGTGAATTCTGCAAAGTTAGTTTTAATAAATACCAAAACACATCAATTTCAGATATAAAAATTACCCTAGATATTTCTGTATAAAAGGAATCTAGGAAAATTAATAGACCTAAAAAATGATGTAAATTGGACCTATTAAAATCAATTAAGAAAAATATTATTTCATTTATTCAGGACTCATGATGCGTGCAAGTGATTCGATTTTTGGGCATAGTGTAGAACAACATAAATTAAACCAATTGTGATTTTATAATGATTGTTGGAGCATAAATAATTTAATAATTAATTTAAATCACACAATAGGCAAACTATGTCAAAATCTACAAGAATAATAATATTAAATTTTATGAAGCTCACAAAAATAGGACACGTGTCATAAAGATAAAGCACGAGTTACTCTACAACATGCAATTTTTGTAATTTAAAAATGATGATAAATGAATGTCTAAATGTGCATGCAAACACAGGGACCGAAATGCAAATAGGAAATAGAATTTCTTAATTCTGAAACATGCATACAGGGACTAAAGTGCAAATACATATAATGTTGGGGTATGCGTGCAAAATTTCGACGAGAACACATGCTCCTCACATGATGCGCCTGGTAGTGATTGATTTGTAATTGTGGAAACTTACAGGGGCCTCGATGAAATTTACCCAGACTGCACGTGAGGGACACATGAGGTACTAGGCTCGGGAAGCTTCGGAGGCTCGAATGCTTTGGAGGCTTGGGCATGCTTTGTATCTTGCTTCGGGAGATCCGAGCCTAGGGTCGGGGAAGAGGCTCGGAGCAGGGCTACGTGGCGGAGGATGGGTCATTAGATCTTAATAGATCCAATGGAGGCTGAAGTGGGCAACGTGGCTCCCTTGGATGTGTCAAATCAAGAGAGATCCAAAACAGGCTGATGCGGTCGATGTGGCGTGATGCGGGTCATCAGATCCTCGCTTGATCAGACGATATCTGGAGCTCGAAGGCGATGGCGATGTAGCAGATGGTAGACCGTTAGATCCTCCTGATCCAATGATGGCTGATGCAGACGGCGTCGACGAACGAGGACCGTCCGATCAAGGTAATCGGATGGTGGCTGGGTGTCTGATTCCTCCGATCTGCCGCCTCCTGCGGTGGAGTTGGCGGGGCTCCGACGATGGGTTCTTGGCTCCGCCTCCCTTCCCTATGGTCGATGAAGATTGCTTGAGGCTCATGGATAGCTCGGAATGATCGTGGAGGCATATCGGAGCTATCGGAGGTCCTGGAAGTGACTGGCATTGTCTGGAGGCTGGAGACGATGAAGATCGAAGGAGCTCCAGTGACGACTCTGATCAGTAAAGAAGATAGGACCTGCAGCATTAGGGGATGACAAAACAATGCGCTCATGTTCGTGGGAGTGTATTGTGTGTGCAAGAGGTAGTGGCATAAAGGTGAGAGCAATCCGACATGCTTCTCTTCCAGGAAGGCAAAGCTATGGTAAGAGGGGGACTCGTTGCGTCGTAGAGGTGATTGAATAGGTGTGTGAACATTAGAGCTCCAAGGCCGAGCTCAGGAGGTAGTTGGTGGAGGGTGGAAACGAACGAGGCATCCTAATAAATTAGGAGAAAAACAAAAGAAAACAAGAAGAAGATCATAGAAGGAATGGAGGGATCTACCTGGGGATTGGAAGCTCGGAGGATGCTTCCGGTCGTCGCTCGAGGGTTGGTAGAAGGCTCGAGCTCGTGCAGCTCGATGGAGGAGCTACTACATGGTGAAGATACGTCGCGGATCTCGCCGGAGGGGAGCCACCATCGTCGCTCACTCTTAGGCCAAATCTCTGTCATTGATAGGTTTATGTAAGCTCTAGGGTACCTCATGCTAGGGCAGATAGGGTTGAAGGTGACCAGTGGTGGAGTACTTAAAGGAAGAAGGTGGAGGTCCAGGCGATGGGAGCGTGGTGTTCGTGGAGTTTGTGGAGCGAGGGGGAATGGGATCATGGTGCGTGCGGGTTCTGGCGAGGATGAGGGATGTCGGGGCTACGTCATGGAGTGATCAAGGGTGGAGATGGTAGTTGTAGTGGCGCCAAAAATAGAAAGGGGGGAGGAGACAACGCGAGGCAGGGCGATGTGGGCGAGGCTCTTTCGGAGGAGGAAGATGATGTCTTGGACGTTGGATTTTGCGATCCAACGGCTAGGAGAGGGGCGTGCGGGAACGGGTAGGATTAGATCTGAGGGTCAGGATTGAAGGCTTAGAAAGTGCCACATGGCGTGATGGAATGAAGGCGCTAACAGACGATGGAGATGAGATCCGGTATGATGATCCAAGGGTCGGGGTTTTGGCGGGATGAACGGTTGAGATCTTAAGCAGATGGAGGTGATCGGATGGTCATGGGCGTCACACATGGCGGTCTGAAAATGATGCGGAGGTGAATGACGTGGATGGGATCAAGAGTAGATCGAAGGGTGATGGATTGAGCGGGAGTGAACAGACATGATCAGTGGATGCAGAGGATAATCGGGTGGCCATGGGTGTGACGCGTGGCGCTCAGAAATGGAGGTGCTGGTGGTCGGCCTAGATTTGATTTGGGCCTTGATCGAATGGTCAAGAATTGAAGTGGCAATGAATGGTTGTAATCTAAAGAGGAAGGAGGCGATCTGACAGCCAGGAGAAGGGGCACGTGGCGAGCGGATGAGTGGGTCGCGTGGCACAACCAGAGGGTGCCACGGATGGCCCAATCAGAATGGCTGAAGAAGAATGTGAAATAAGAGGAAGAAAATTGCCGAATTTGGAAAAACTCAACACATGAAAGTTGTAGATCTCGATGAGATCTACATGTTTCATGTTGACCAAAATGGAAACGAGGTCAAATAAAGTAATAAAATACAAGGGTACAAATATACATACATATAGTATATAATGGGGGCCCAAAACCAAAGTTTTACATACGAGTTCCAATTTTAATGAAATTAGACTCATTTTGAAGGTCTCTGAATGTATATTATTCTAAAAGTGAGTAGACCTAAATCAGAGGATTTATGAGAGAGATATGTGCATTCTAAGATCCATGGTCTCCAACTTGTTTTGGTATTTTATTTGTCAATTTTACAGGTTAGTATTTTTTTGATATTTTTCTTCTATTATTATTAGTAATATATACAATATAGATTGAATTTATGGGGTTTAGAATTAGTGTAAAATATATACAGATGAGTGATTTTTACAGATGACTTTGGCTTCTTATTTCATGCAGATGTAAATGCCAAAATGCAGATGTTATCAATGCATGCATGAATGCTAATTATGCAATATTGGTGGAAATATGCTTCTAATTACTCAGGAACGAGGCTCTATTTTCAACTTTAAGAGTGATGAATCACAGATTCATCAACCCCCTATACTTAAACCTTGCTCGCCCCCAACAACTAAAATGAAATTCAAGGTGAAATGATTTTGGGTTCCATACAAAGGTCATGAATAAAAGTTGAAAATGGAGCTTGACTCGACCTTTGGATTAATTGTGTGGCGGAACCTTATTGGGATTTGAACTTAAGACCTAACAGACTTCAAGTTCCACAAGTCCTCTATTCAAGACGCCTCAATAATCAGGTCAGAACAAATCCTCAAATGCAAATTTCTGATGACTATGATTCTTACTTGTAATGTGTAAGTGTAAAATAGCTCTCCACATCAAAAATGGATAAGAAGCAGCCTCCTCTAACAAGGTAAATCTAATTCCCCGGTCCAGTAACTCTTTCCTCGAGTAGCTCAAGAAGTGGGTGAAGAAAAGAATGGATGGTAGCTAGTGTAGCTACCTATCCCAGGATGTCTGACCAGTGTAGCCAAGTCATCCAGCTACAGACTTCTTGCTACTATACATACTCTGACAGGTATTTTATTTTCACTCAGGCTTGTCTTATTTTTTGGAGTTTTTGCATTTTTTTGAACTATATACAAGATGCAGCATGTACATCAGGAGTTTTTCCTCTTGATCCAGTAGACTATCACTCTTTTGAAGCATTATTGCAACCCACAGCATCCCGTCCTTAGATGTCAACACCACCATACTAGGTTGAGATGTGCTACCCTCCCTAGGAGGACGGATGTTTCCACCCGTGTGCTACTCCAAGCTAAAGGATTCTACCTCCTCACCACCTCATCAATGAAGAGCTACGTGCATTGTGATTGTCCAAGTTAGGTCACTGTTTATAAGAATCATGCGTGTGTACGTAATATTCTACTTAGACCAATCAAGATGACATGTGAACATAGACTTGCAGACTCAAAGAATTAAGTCACTTGACCTGAAAAAAATCTTAGGTACAGTTCCTATAAGGTTCTTCTGCAATTAGGTAGATTAAGGTCAAATCAAATACATCCTCGACATCTATTCATAACTTAGTTCAAAACCCACTAACTTTTCACATTGCATATGCCAGATATGCAGATGAGGTGCATATGACATGTTGTGTAGAAGAATGCAATACTCCTTTTTTTAATGCATGGATGATATGCAAGAGTAAATAAGAAGCCATTGATTTTGTTTTTTATTTTTTGATTTTTTTTCTAAAATATACAAGAGTATTAAAAATATACATGTATTTTACAAAAAAAATCAATTTTTACCCACCTCATAATTATTGTATAGTATATAAAAAAATACGCGAAAGTACGAGCTATGGATAAAGTATATATGTGATATATACATGCCCCCCTATACTTAGTGTGTGCTATGTCCTCAATGCACGAAAAGCGAGGAAGAAGACATAGCTCATGCTAAGCGTAGGAGAGCTAAAAGAACAAAAATGTATAGAAGTCATCCCGCCCCCCTATATTAAGGCTCTAGCAGCCTAAGTGCAGAAGAAGAACAAAAATGGGGCGTATGAGGTAAAGAGGGAAAGTGGATGAGTATATACATGATGGGCATTGGTCTACCTAAGTATAGGACACGAGTGAGTATGAGGACCGATGGAATCTGGAGCATGTATAATGAATAATCAATGGACTCGAGACACTCTCCCCACTATACTTAGGATCTGATCATCCAAAATTTAGTCATGAAAAGATATGGAGCCGGGGCGAGTGATTGGAATCGCAGGAGAGAGGGGAAGAATATACAGGAAGGGTGAATATATACGAGGATCGCGATCTGAATCTTTTTGATGCTGCTGATGGCGAGAGCTCACTACTGCAAGGTCTCATGTGCGACTCTATGTGTATTTACTGAGCCTGTCTCGTACATGAATACAATCTCCTAAGCATGGACTAACTATTTATTGGGTTCGACAAAGTGCTTCAGCAGTTGTCCATTGACTAGGAATGTTTGTGCTCAATCTGTAAGATATGAGATCTCTACGCATTCACTATTATGCACAACAGAGATTATGAATGGACCCGTTTACTTGGATTTCAACTTCCATTGGAAAACCTTTAGCCTTCCAATTGAACGACCATACCTTCTGTCTAGGAACAAAGGTCTTTCATCTGATATATCTATCGTGCCAATGCTTTACCTTGTCCTTGTATACCAAACTATTGTCATATGCTCGGTTTCTGACTTCCACAAGCTCATTCAGATCCATGTCTCTTTGTTTCTTCCCTAGGTGTGTGTTCCAATAGACCTTCTTGATTGCCCATTCAGATTTGTGCACTAATTCAGCAGGCAAATGGCACGGCTTCCCAAATAACATCCAAAATAGGGAGGTTCCTAATGGTGTCTTGTAAGCTATCTTATAAGCCCGAAGGACTTGATCCAAAATCTGAGACCGGTCCTTCCTGTCTGACTGGACAAGCTTTTGCAATATGGTTTTCACCTCCCTATTCGACACCTTTACCATGCCATTGGTTTGTGGGTGGTAAGGACTAGCGATACGGTGTTTGATGTTGTAATCTTTTAACAGTTTCTTCACATCTCTGTTCACAAAATGGCTACCCCCATCGGATATCAACACTTTGGGGTTCCTGAACCTAGATATGATATGATCTCTAATGAATTTACAGACAGTCATGTTGTCTGCGGCTCGGGTTGGGATAGCCTCCACCCACCTTGACAGATAATCTACCACAAGAAGGATGTATTCAAATCCATGGCTAACTGGGAATGGGCCCATGAAGTCGATGCCCCAAGCGTCAAAGACATCACAAATGATGACAGGCTGCATCGATATCTCGTCCTTGGAACCAATGATTCCTCCCATTTGCTATCATACTGGGCACGACTTCGCAAAGGTAAGCACATCGTGAAATAGAGTCGGCCAGTATAAGTCACATTGAAGTACCTTCTATGCGGTCCTCTTCCCTGAGTGGTGTCCTCCTGCCTCCAGACTGTGGCATAAAGTAAGGACACTCTGATATTCTTCCTGAGGAATACACCGTCTCCAGACACAATCCGGTCCTTCAATGAAAAGGATCGGATCCTCCCATTGGTAATGCCTTGAATCCATCTTAAGTCGGTCTATGTGGCTTTTGGGCCAATCTTTAGGAACTTTCTTGGAGACAAGATAATTCACGATATTGGCATACTATGGGAGTGAGTCGATAACAGAAACCGACTCCTCAGGGAAGGAGTCTCAAATAGGCGTATCCTCAGAAGCATCTAGATTTTCAAGAAGGGAGAGGTGATCAGCTACAACATTCTTCTTTCCAGGTTTATCTTGAATGTCCAAATCAAATTCATGGATGAGTATAATCCACCTAAGAAGAAGCACCTTCACGTCCTTCTTTTCCATTCAATATGGTAGTGTTGTATGGTCTGTGAACACAATCACCTTGGATCTGATAAGATGAGATCTGAGTTTATTCAAGGTGAACACTACTGTAAGCATCTCCTTTTCTGTAACTGTATAGTTACGCTGAGCAGTATCATGCACTTTGCTTGTGTAGTGTATGACAAACAGGACGTCATCCCTCCTTTGTCCTAACACAGCCCCAACAACAAAATCTGAGGTGTCCGTAAAGATCTCAAAAGGTAGAGACCAATCCGGGACTTGTAGGATCGGGGCATTCATGATCATCCCTTGTAATTCCTTAAAGGCCTCAAGAAATTTATGATCGACAATAATTCGGGCAATCTTCAAAACATCTTTGATAAATCTCCTATAAAATATAACATGCACGAGGAATGACCGCAACTGTTTCACGATGGTTGGTGGTTGGAGTCGTCTGATCACGTCCACCTTGGCAGTGTCAACCTCCATTCCTCTCTTGGAGATGACATGCCCCAACACAATGTCGTATGTCATCATGAAGTGACTTTTCTCCTATGAGAGCACCAAATTATCCTCAGAACATCTTTTGAGGACTCAGTTCAAATTCCTAAGATAGGAATCGAAGGAATCGTCATGGATCGAGAAGTCATCCATGAAGACTTCCAGGAATTCACCGACCATTTCGATGAATACTGCAATCATGCACCTTTGAAATGTACCAGGAGCATTGCATAACCCAAAGGGCATGCGCTTGAAAGCATAGGTACTGAAAGGGCATGAGAACATTGTTTTCTCGTGGTCCTCAAGAGCAGTGGCCACTTGATTGTAGCCCAAGAACCCATCTAGAAAGCAGAAGAATTCTTTTCCCGCTAATGTTTCTAAGATCTGATCAATGAATGGAAGGGGAAAATGATCCTTCTTCGTCGCAGCATTCAGGCGTCTGTAATCCACACAGACGTGCCACAACATGGGTACTCGTGTTATGATCTCCTCTCCGACCTCGTTGGTGGTCGTCTGAATTCTTGACTTTTTCGGGACATGGATAGGTGCCACCCACTTGGAATTGGAGATGGGGTAAATGAAACATGCATCACACCATTTCTCTATCTCCTTCTTCACGACCTCTCGTATATTTGGATTCAACCTACGTTGGAATTCACGAGAGGGTTTAGCCTCATTCTATAAGTAGATATGGTGCGAACACAGAGCGAGATTTATCCCGTGGAGATAGGAGATGCTCAGCCAATCGCCTTGTTGTTTTTCTCCAAGATCTCTATCAAGAGAGATTCCTGCTCCTCGATCAATCGCGAACTGATGATGATCGGATACTTCTTCTCTAGTCCTGCAAGGAAGGCATATTTAAGTATTGTGGGTAAAGGTTTGAGCTCAGGTAAAGTATAATCATCAATGAAGTCTGGCTCAATCAGTTATGGCTCTGTGCTAGCGGTTGGATCTATCTTTGAAATTACTGCCACTAACTTAGCCACTAACTCATTCAGTTCTGGAATCGGATCATCAATAGTCTCCAAGCAATCAGCAAAAGACACGTCCGACTCGTCATCCTCATCTTCTGATTGTCCTAAAGTGGGAAGGACTGACAGGCCCAGCTAGGCCTCTACGTCATCGAAGATGTAGGAGGATGCATATTGTACACCGTACTCATTCCGAAGGTACTCACAGACTATCTCATGCACAAGATCTTCTCCGCAGGAGAGGGACTCATCGGTGCTGACTCGGTTCTATCTCCATGGCCCAACGGTGTCTACATGAACTCAATCTTATTCAGACGAAGAGTACTCGGTGTTGGATTCAGAATCTGGCCTCTGCCACCTTGAGTTTGGAACTGAATCTTCCCGATCTTGTAATCAAATAAGGCCCCTGTTGTATTGAGGAAGGGCCTTCCTAAGATGATATGGGAATCTCTCCAATTTCGAGGAATCTCCATATCAAGGACTGTAAAGTCCACCATGTAATCATGACGCTCAACTTTAATGATAACGTTCCTCAATTCTCCCTGAGACCTCTTGTTTGATTTATATGCAAACTGGAGTAATGTTCTAAATTTCTTAAGAGGTCCTAGAGTTAGCCGCTCATAGAGGGTTGTAGGTATCAAGTTAATTGAGGATCCATTATCTAGGAGAGTACAAGCAAATGCGGTGTCATCGACATGACTCACCACATAATGGGCACCCACATCCATTCGTTTACTCAGAAATGCATTCTTTATGGTGCAAGTAGTGGCTACTGACAAAACGTGCTTCTCAACACAGCTTTTGGTCTCCCTGCTGACCCTAGTAGGTGTGCATCTCACCTTAGGTTACTTTTGGAATGCAGGTGTCATATCCACATACTTATAAAAGGGGATTGTGATCTTGATATACTTGTTGTAGAACTCTACCATCTCAGGGTTTTTATTTTAGATTTTTTTAGTTTTCTTCTTTCCATCCTTAAGGGCTCGGGGGAAAGGGATTATTGATGCTAACTCAGATTTCGAAACTAAACGATCTTCATTGAAATGGGAAACTGAGTTCTTTACAGGGCTTCGACTCTGACACTAACTCTAACTCTAACTCGGATGAAAAAGAAATTTTTGTTGCGAAACAGGTGATGCATCTTCTGCAACTGTTGGGACATCCTCCTCATATGGAGGTACGGGCTCCTCATCGATTTCGTCGGACTCACAAATGGTGCTATTCTTTTTTATCTTCAAGGACTTGGAAATCCTCTCCTTTTGCTGGTTGTGGTGGTGGTGCTGCTGCTGCTCCTCTGCCTCCAAGTTCTCCTCAAGTAGAAACTTGGCGGTGTCTTTCTCCTGTGCCCGTGCCCGATCATGTACGATCACAATCCTTCCGCTCTTAAGGGACATATGATTAACATTATCATACTAAAGGATCTCATGTTCAGATAGAGAGTCATCTGAATAGTATACCTAATCTCGTGGTCGGTTTCAGGCTTGATTCAAGCTATCTGGGTTGACCTGAACCTGGGTTGGAATTGGGGTCTTTGGCTCCATCTGTTGATCCTAGGTGTGTGAAATGCGGTTCAGATCAGTTCGGATATCCAAGTAATCATTCTGTATCTGCTGGACCCTATCGGTCAGGGTCTGAATCGCCAAGGTGAGGGACTCCAATTCTCTTGTAGGTGGGGCTTGCTGCTGCTGACTAGAGGACGAGTGTCTAAATTGGCCCTGCTAGCCATGCTGATACTACTGCTGGTAGGAAGGTGGTGAAGGGCCCTGCTGGCCCGAGTGGAATGTGCACTGTTGTTGGTGCTGCTCAAGCTGGTACCCTTGTCCTAGCTTGGATTGTACAAAGTGTAGTGCGAGAACAGAGCTTGTTTCCTGGTAAGCTAGGGAAAGTTGGTGTGGTTGACTGTTCCCTATCCCCAATTGTCTGCCGATGGGGTCATGGCTATACCACAGCCCGTTGATCTCAAACACCTGCGGAGGCTCCTCGTAGACTGTCTACACTTGTGGGGGTGTGTGCTGCTCCTGCTGAGTGTATTGTTGCTCCTCAACTTAGCTACCCTGAGGCCCCTGTACCTGCTCTTATACAAGATGGACTAGATGTACATGTACAGGTGGTGCAGAAGGGGCAGGTAGTCGTATCTTGGCTGCCTTCTTAGTCAATTCCTCCACTTGTCTCAACAATCGTGAAAGCACCTCAAGGTCAGTGACCCTCTTGTGGATCTTCTCTACGATGGTGAGCTTATCAGCTATTATCCCCATGCTGGGAATGAGGTCATCCGCCAGATATGTTACAGTCTTCCTAGTTGTCTCGTTGGATAGGCTTGAGGGAGACAACTGATAGGCCCTAGTGGCCTAAGATCTGCCTGTATCTGCCATCTGCTCCAGAATTTTCCATACGGCATCTTCGTTCCTATTTAGATAGCTGCCTCCATAGGCTGTACATACTAACCTCTGCATCTCTAGGGTCATGCCACATAATAATGTCTAGACTACGATCACTTTGGTAATGCCATGGCAAGGGCATTTCTGAGTTATGTCATTCAATCTATCCCAGGCTTCATGGAATGGTTCGTTGGGTCCCTGGGAAAAACTCGCGATCTTGGTTCTCATCTGTATAGTTCTACTGAGCCGGTAGAACTTCTTCAAGAAAAATCCTTGAACTGCATCCAGATCGTACATCTTACCCTGAGATTTTTCAGCCAATGAGCAGCCTTATATCCTAAGGCAAATGGGGTAGCCTTCAGCCCTATGTAGTCTTGCCCAACCCTAGGGTGACTAAGGTTTCTACAAACCAGCTCGAAGTCTCTCAGGAAAGCATAAGGTTCTTCATTGTCGTTCCTATTGAACTTCGATAGCAGACTTAGAAAATGGGGCTTCAGCTCGAACGCTTCAGGGGGGAACCACAAGTACAAGCCAACTATGCTTCTCATTTGCTCTTGGGTTATAGGCATCTACCATGGGTCGGTCAATTCTCTTTGCTTCGATCACATGTCCCATCCTAGCCATAAGTTCTGCATTCAACTGCTCGGCTCTAGTTAATCGGGTCAGGACTTGGTGCATGAGATCATCTCCGGGTTCCTCTTCGTCTGGGTGTTTCTTCGGCATTTTGTCCTCTTCTCTTTGGTAAATAAGCAATGAAGACATTCTCACTGAGGCGATGGTCTTCCTCGGTGAGATTAGAGGAGAGAAAAGGGTTGGTTTGAGGGTAACCATCCTAAGAGTGATGGATCCCGAACTCAAGAGGGTCATGAGCTCGGTTTGGCCCAAGTTGCGCTTGGGTTGATGAAGACGAACTTTATGAGGGACTAAGGAAAGATTTGTGAATCGAGAGTATATATCCCGCCAGTTAGTCATCTTGGATGGTGAGAAGAAGAATCAGGAGTAAAATGTAAGATATGATTTTACTCCTACCTGAAGCAAGCAAGTGAATCCAAACCCTAATTTTCACACTCAACATAGTGAAGGACCCGAAATCGAGTCCGATTAATCGGGTTGATTGTAAGAGTGAATTTTCAGACAAGTAGCAAAGGTTACGCAGCCAATAGGGGAGTTAGCTCAAAGTCAGATGTGTCTCCCCTGTTTAATCTGTCGCCTAAGATACCAACGCCCTTCCTTTCTCCTCTCCTATCACCAGCTGAAAGTTCAAGGACCTTCGTCTATCTACCTAAAGAGTAGGCGGAGGCTGACAAAGTTATAACTTCACCACTATCTATCTGCCGGAGCAGGCGGAGGCTACTAGCAACTTGTCACGGTGCACACACTCTAGTACCCTCACTCAGCCTAAAAACAAGGTCGGGGTTAATCTTCCGCAAACAGAATTTGCGATTTTATTGATTTTTTGGTCAATTTTATTTAGCAATCGTAGTTTTAAGTTAGGTGATCACTTGATTAATCCAACACACAAGTCATGCCTATCGTCCAGTCCCAATTTCCGTTAAACCTAAGTTTGAAAAACCAAGGGGGAAGGAGTCGAGAAAAGCCGATGCACGATAAAACAATGATGAATGCCAAGTAGAGAAGACTTACAGTGATCCTTTCTCTTTTTATACGGGATGCAAAACATAATTGAAATTTTTAAACTATATGAATACAAGCGAAGAAAAGCTACTCCTAGACAGACATTTCAATTAGCGAGTGAAGAACATTTTAGATTTGGCTAAGATCTGCGGTCTAAGTGTGTCTTTTAAGTGTGAGGTGTGATCCTATAATTTTACGAGCACAAACAGATCCTAAAATAGCTCTAAGAGCCGCAAGTACAGGTCCTATTCTACGTAAAGCAATCCACACAGCACACAGGGGACACATTTTATTATGATTTACACGTGCGAGAACCCAAACGGGAACTGTTGGAAAAATACAAAGAAAATAAAAGAAAAATTACAAGTCCTCTCACTAACTCTCAAATTATTTTAATGCAGGTTCCTTGGCTCACTTGGTGAAGTGCCTTCGACTCCTCGTATTCCACAAACGAAAATAAATAGAGATCAGATAAAGGACGACACAAAACAAACAAAAATTAAAAATCATAGAAAAATATTCACAAGAAAAGCTGGGAATCAGACTACCTGGGGATGGAAAATCTAAAATCAAAATTTCCTAAAAATTAACCTAAGCCATGCCTCCCCTGCAACGACGCCATTTGACGTGCCTCAAGTTACCCTACCTAATTAAACCAGATTAATGATCGAATCAAATGTGTCATTCGTCGTAGTCGGGTAATCGAGACTTATCAAAAACCACTCAGATTAATGTTCAATTAAATGAAAGCGACAGATTTATTTTACTTAGGCAAGCCCAAAGTCAAACTCAGGGAGGCAGCTTTCTCCTTAGGTTAATTTTAAGTTAATGTCGATGTTAAATTTTCAGTAGAATATTTTTGGTCTTTTTTATGCACTTAAGGAAAAGGCATTGCAATTTCAAGCCAAATTTTAAGGCTAAATTTGAAAGATGGACAAATTAAGTCCAAAATTTATGAAACTTGGCTTGAAGATGAAATGCTATGAAACTAAGCTGTTGTAAATATTTTTGGAATTATTATACTCTAAATGAATTAATTCTGAATTAAATATGAATACAAGGTGAATTCCGTAAAGTTAATTTAATAAATACTAAAACACGTCATTTTCAGATACAAAAATTACCCTAGGTATTTCTATGTGAAAGGAATCCAGGAAAATTAATAGACCTAAAAAATGTTGTAAATTGGACCTATTAAAAACCAATTAAGCAAAATAATGCTTCATTATTCAGGCCTCATGATGCGTGCAAATGATTAGTTTTTCGGGCACAGTGTAGATCAACTTAAACTAAAGAAATTGTGATTTTATAATGATTTTTGGATCATCAAATTATTTAATAATTAATTTAAAGCACATGATGGGCAAATTATGTCAAATTCCACAAGATAATAATATTAAATTCAATGAAGCTCTCAAAAATAGGACACATGTCACAAAGATAAAGCACAAGTTACTCTACAACATGCAATTTTTGGAATTTAAAAATGATGATAAATGAATGATAAATGTGCATGCAAACAAATGGACCAAAATGCAAACACGAAATAAAATTTCTTAATTCTGAAACATGCATACATGGACTAAAGTGCAAATACCTATAATGTTGGGGTATACATGCAAAATTTCCACGAGAACACATGCTCCTCATGTGACGTGCCTGGCAGGGACTGATTTGTAATTCAGGAAACCTGAAGGGTCCTCGGTGCAATTTACCTAGACCACACGTGAGGGAAACATAAGGTGCTAGGCTCGGGAAGCTTGGGAGGGTCATACAAAGGCTCGGATACTCTGGAGGCCCGGGCAAGCTTCGGATCTTGCTTCGGGTGCTCCGAGCCGAGGATCGGGGAAGAGGCTCGGAGTGGGGCTACGTGGAGGAAGATGGGTCGTTAGATTTGGATAGATCCAATGGCAGCTGAAGTGGTCGACGTAGCTCCCTTGGATCCGTCGGATCAAGAGATATCCAACGGAGGCTGATGCAGTCGATGTGGTGTGATGCGGGTCGTCAGGTCCTCGTGTGATCGAATGGTATTGGAGCTCGAAGGCGACGACGACGTGGCAGATGGTAGACCGTTAGATCCTCCTGATCCAACGGCGGATAATGCAGACGACATCGGCAAACGAGGATCACCCAATCAAGCGATCGGACGGTGTTTGGGCATCTAGTTCCTCCGGTCCTCCGCCTCCTACGACGGAGTTGTTGGGGCTCCAACAACGGGCTCCTGGCTCCGCCGCACTTCCTCGTGGTCGATGAAGATCGCTGGAGGCTCCTGGATAGTTCTGAATGGTCGTAGAGATGTGGCGCAGCTTCCGGAGGTCCAGGAAGCGACTGGCGTCGTCTATAGGCTGGAGACGAGGAAGCTCGAAGGAGCTCCGGTGACGACTCCGATTAGTGAAGAAGATAGGACCTACAGCATTAGGGGGTGCAAAAACAATGCGCTCGTGTTTGTGGGAGTGCAGTGAGTGTGCGAGAGGCCTGTGGCATGAAGGTGAGAGCAGTCCGGCATGCTTCTCTATAGGGAAGGCGGAGATGTGGTCGGAGGGGGACTCATTGCATCGTATGGGTGATTGAATAGGTGCGCAAAGATTAGAGCTCCAAGGAGGAGCTCAGGCGATAGTTGGTGGAGGGTGGAATAGAACGAGGCATCTTGATAAATTAGGAGAAAAATAAAAGAAAACAAGAAGAAGATTGAAGAAGGAATGGAGGGATCTACCTGGGGATTAGAAGCTCGGAGGATGCTTCCGGTCATCGCTCGTGGGTCAGTAGAAGGCCTGAGATCGTGCAGCTTGACGGAGGAGCTGCTACACGGTGAAGATACATTATGGATCTCGTCGGAGGGGAACCACCGTCGTCGCTCACTCTTAGGCCAAATCTTTGTCACAGATTGGTTTAGATGAGCTCTCGGGTACCTCGTGCTAGGGCGGATAGGGTCGAAGGTGACCGGTGGTGGAGTATTTAAAGAAAGAAGGTGGAGATCCATGTGATGGGAGCGTGGTGTTTGTGGAGCGAGATGGAAGGGGATCATGGTGTGCGTGGGTTCTGGCGAGGATGAGGGATGTCGGGGCTACGTCATGGAGTTATCAATGGGTGGAGATGGTGGTTGTAGTGGCACCAAAATAGAAAGGGGGAGGAGATGACGTGAGGTGGGGCGACGTGGGAGAGGCTCTTTCGGAGGAAGACGACGATGTCGTGGCCGTTGGATTTCGCGATCCAATAGCCAGGAGAGGGGCATGCCAGAACGGGTAGGATTAGATCCGGGGGTCGAGATCGAAGGCTTAGAAAGTGCCACGTGGCATGATTGAATGAAGGTTCTAACAGATGGTGGAGATGTGATCAGGGATGATGATCCAAGGGTCGGGGTTTAGGCGGGATGAGCAGTTGAGATCTTAAGCACATGGAGGTGATCGGATGGTCATGGGTGTGATGCGTGGTGGTCTGAAAACGAGGCGGAGATGAATGGCGTGGATGAGATCCAGAGTAGATCGGAGGGTGATGGATTGAGCGGGAGTGAACGGCTATGATACGTGGTTGTAGAGGATGAACGGGTGGCCCTGGGTGTGACGCGTGGCGCCTGGAGGTGGAGGCGCTGGTGATCGGCCCAGATTTGATCTGGGCCTTGATCGGACGGTCAAGATTTGAAGTGGCAATGAATGGTCGAGATATAAAGAGGAAGGATGCGATCTGACAGCCAGGAGAAGGCGTGTGGCGAGCAGATAAGTGGGCTACGTGGCGCAACCAGAGGCCGCCACGTGTCCTAATCAGAATGACTGAGGAAGAATGTGAAATAAGAGGAAGAAAATGATCGAATTTGGAAAAAACTCAAAACATGAAAGTTGTAGATATCAATGAGATCTAAAAGTTTCATGTTGACCAAAAACGAAAGTGAGGTTAAATAAAGTAATAAAATACAAGGGTACAAATATACATACATATAATATACAATGGGGGCCCCAAACCCAAGTTTTGCATACGAGTTCCGATTTTAATGAAATTGGTCTCATTTTGAAGGTCTCTAAATGTATATTATTTTAAAAGTGAGTAGACCTAAATCGAAGGTTGTATGAGAGAGATATGTGCATTCTAAGGTCCATGGACTCCAACTTGTTTTGGGGTTTTATTTGTCAATTTTACATGTTAGTATTTTTTTGATATTTTTCTTGTATTATTATTAGTAATATATAGAGTTTAGAGTGAATTTATGGGGTTTAGAATTAGTGTAAAATATATACAGATGAGTTATTTATATAGATGACTTTGGCTTCTTATTTTATGCAGATGTAAATGCTAAAATGCAGATGTTATCAATGCATGCATGAATGCTAATTATGCAATATTGGTGGAAATATGCTTCTAATTACTCGGGAATAAGGCTCTATTTTAAACTTTAAGAGTGATGAATCAACGATTCATCAGTCTCCCGCTGCAAGCTTTATGAGATCATAAGATGTAATACATAAGCTTTGCTTTATTTGACTATATACACTCCGGCAGGCATTTATTTTCAATCATGCCTGTCCACTTTTTTGGAGTTTTTCATGATTTTGCACATTTTTTATGTGCATATGTACAACATATCTGCATGGTGAAACATATACATAAGGATTTTTTCTTCTTGAGATAGTAGACTATCCCTCTTTCGAAGCATTACTGTAACCCACAACTCCTGTCTTTAGACCTCAATGCTACTAGACTAAGTTGAGACGTACATCCCTCCCTAAAGGAAGACGAGAGGTTCTACCTAAAAGTACTACCCTCGTATGCTACTCCAAGCTAAAGAAAACTGCCTCCTCATCACCTCATCCGTGGAGAGCTATTTGTAAGGTGTTCGTCCAAGTAAAGCAATTGTCTATGAGAGTCATGAGTGTGTTGTTAAGTGTTCTACTTAGGCTCCTCAAGCTGACATGTGAACATAGCCTAGTGGACTCAAAGAATTAAGTCCCTAATGGAGCTGAAAAGTCTCAACCCCAAATCCTATAAGGTACCTCTGAGAATTAGGTGCATTAAAGTCTTAATCAAGCTCCATTTTCCAATTTAATTCCAGAATAGTTTAAATGTCAACTATTATTAGAAGAATATACAAATATGTGCAAAATTCTTTTTATGCATTTTTCAAAATATGCAAATTTTTTTAATAAAGGATTGAATGCAAGAAAAATGAAGAAGTTTTGCAAACTATTTACACAAATTTACAAACAAGTTTTTGCAAAGTTTTATTTTTCAAACATTTTTCAAAAAATTGTACTATATACATAATTTTGATACAAAAAATATTTACAAATTCTTTACAAGCAAAACATTTTACAGTCCTTTGTACAAAAAACGTTTTTACAAATAGCTATTTACAGACATGCATGTGCAAGAAAGATTTTTACATACAAGAAAACTTTTTATTTTTTTTTATTTTTAGCTTGTGGGTGTTCAACCATTTTATTTATTAGCACACTCACACAAAATAGAAGTTATGGCTAAAGTATATATATGACAACCTCTATACTTAGCTCGAATGATGTCCTCAGAGTGATCAAATAGTGATGAAGAAGACATTACTCGTGCTAAGTATTGGGAAATGAAAAGAAAGGCTATACTACAACGACGAATGGAAGAATAAAATCAATAGAAGTTGGTTGTCCCCCTATACATAAGATCAAGTAATCCTAAGTATAAAAGTCTGTATACAAGGGGACAACCAAGGGTTAGAATGTACATGGTCTACCTCCCCTATACTTAGGGTAAAATATCCCTAAGTATAGGCAACAAAATAGAGGTAAAAAGAATCAAAAGAATAATCAAAAGTCTGACACGTCCCCCTATACTTAGGGTAAAGTACACACTAAGTATAGCATAATCAGAAGATGAAGATAGGGTGTTAGACAAAATAATGAATGATATGGACAGTTGGATCTATACAGTTGCAGGAGACAGTAATAATTAGGCATGAGATACAAATGATGAAAGTCAAAGGCCAAATCTCATGCAAAATGAATAGGGGCGATGTCAACGATCAGCAGATCATGGTCTAGATATGGCTTCAGGAACTCACCGTTAACTCAAAAGGTGGACTCAGATGACATCTCTTATATATTATTGTCATGCACCTTTCGGATCAAGTATGGTCCCTTCCACTTGCTCTAACACTTCCCTGGAAATAGTCTCAACATGGCATCGAATAACCATACCCTCTGGTCCAGCTCAAACTGCTTATGGATTATTTGAGAATCATGACATATCTTAACTCACTCCTAATACTGTAGGATACTCGAAAAGGTTGTATCTCTAAGCTCCACAAGGGCTACCAAATCTGCCTTCCTCCGATCTCCTATACTCTCTGGATCTAATAATATCTCAGTGACAGCCCAAAGTGATGTGTTTTATCTCCATAGGTAATTGGCATGGCTTTCCATAAACGAGACGAAAGGGATACGTACCCAAAGGAGTCTTCACGGAAGTCCAATATGCCCAGAAGATAGAGTCCAAAACTGTGACCAATCCTTTTGATCTGGGCGAACGACCTTTTACAATATCTTCTTTATCTCCATGTTCTATTATTCAACAAGACCATTAGTTTGTGGGTGATATGGAGTGGCAACTTGATGGTCTATGCTGAACTCGTTAGCAAGGGCCTTTACCTTGCATTGATAAAATGAGACCCCCATCAGATATCAAAATTCTAGGCACCCAGAACTGTGAAATGATATCTTTCCTCAAAATCTGCAAATAGTCTCAGCATCAGCGGTTAGGACGGGAATGGCCCCAACCCAAAGACTCACATAATAAACATCCAATAGAATTTACTCGAATCCCTTATTCTTAGGGATTGGACCCATAAAATCAATGCCCCATGCATCAGAAATCTCACAGAAGTGAATGGGTTGCATCTGCATCATATCACGATGTCCATAGATGCCCATCCTCTGAAAGTCAGTACACCTCTTCACGAATTCATCAGAATCCTTAAAGAGGGTAGGCCACCATAGGCTGGATTGGAGCACTTTCTGTGATGTTATCCTCCCTGGACGATGTCCTCCTGCCTCAAGCTAGTGGCAGTATGTGAGGACGCTATGGTGCTCCTCCTGAGGAATGCACCAACGCCAAATGTTATCCCCTCCTTCATGATAAAGGATTGGATCCTCCTAATGGTATGACTTGGCCTTTGCGAGGAAGGTCTCAAGTCACTGTCTTGGCCAACCTTGTGGAAATTTCTTGGTGACAAGATAGTTCACAATGTCGGCGTACCATGGGAGTGAGGCGATAGTAAGGATCGCCTCATCTGGGAAGGTCTCTGTAATAGGCTAAATCTGCTCAGATTCCTCAAGATGTTCCAATCAGGAGAGATGATCTGCCACCACATTCTTAACTCCAGACTTATACTTAATCTTGATATCAAACTCATGTAGTAGAAGGATCCATCTAGTCAATCTTGCTTTGGCATCCTTCTGTGCCATGAGGTACCTGATGGCGTATGATTTGTATAAATCGTTACTTTGGATCCAAAATATACGATCTAAACTTATCCAAGGCAAATACTACGGCTAGCATCTCTTTCTCCATGACTGTTTAGTTTCGCTGAGCAACATCCAAAGTACAGGTAGCGTAGTGAATGCCATATGGTAATCCATCCCTCCTCTGTCCTAGTACAGCTCCTACAACAAAGTCAGAGGCATCCGTCATGATTTCGAATTTCATAGACCAATCAGGAGGCTGAAGGACAAGATCCTCGATAACTAGATTTTCTAGAGTCTCGAACAATGCAAGACACTTATCATATATAATGAACTCGGTGTCTTGCGTCAGCAAATCAGTGAGCGATCGGGGAATCCTGCTGAAGTCCTGAATAAAACATCGGTAGAAATCAACATTCCCCAAAAAGATCGCAACTGCCCCATATTGGACGGTGGATTGAGTTTCCTAATGATATGCACCTTGGTCGGATCAACCTCCAGCTCCCTATTAGAGATGATATGACCAAGCACCATCCCTTGAGTCGCCATGAAGTGACCCTTCCCCCAAGATAAAACAAGATGGACCTCGATACATCGCTAAAGCACACGGTCTAAGCAATCAAGATAAGCATCAAACGTATTGTCGTAGACCGGGAAATCATCCATGAAGACATCTAAGCAATCACCCACCATGTCCGAAAAGATGGACAACATGCAACTTTGGAATGTGACCGGGGCGTTAGATAGACAAAAAGGCATCTGTATGAAAGCATAAGTCCCAAACGGACATGTGAATGTCATTTTGTCCTGGTCTTCGAGCGTTATGGCCACCTAATTGTAGCAGGAATACCTGTCAAGAAAATAGGAAAATAGTAGTCACTCTTCCCGTCTAGCCTCTTAGTAATATGATCAATAAAAGGAAGAAGGAAATGATTCTTCTTGGTGGCCTGATTCAATCGTCTGTAGTACACACAGACCCTCCAAGAAGTAGGTACCTAGGTAGCGATCTCCTCTCTAGACTCACTAACAACTATAGTGATGCCCGTCTTCTCGGGCACCACATATAATGGACTAACCCACTTGGAGTCGAAGATGGGGCAGATAAAATCAATGCTCCACTATTTTGATATCTCTTTCATAACTACTTCTCGAAGATTTGGGTTTAGTCGCCGCTGGAACACATGCAATGACTTATCATCTTTTTCGAGATGGATATGGTGGGCGCACAGGGCCGGACTTATCCCCTAGATATCAGCTACGCTCCATCTTATCGCCTTGCGGTTCTTTCAAGAACCTCCATCAAATGAGATTCTTGTTCTCCAGTCAAATCTGCTAAGATAAAGACCGGGTACATCTTATGCTCACCCGCAAGGAATCTATACTTCAGCGACTGTGGCAAGGGCTTCAACTCTGGGAACCTAGGAGCTGGAATATCTGGCTTCTGGAATGTCTGTGTTATAGCAACTAGATCTGAATGTGAGAACCTTGGCTAATCGTGAAAATCTGGTGAAGACAACCATGATGGTGTGTCTGCAATCGATGCTGGCTCGGTCTCCGCCATAGTCGTAGGATGTGTAGGAAATAAACAAGGTAAATAATCATCAAAATTGTCCCAATCTATGTCTAAATCTGAGGGATCTGAATCAGAATCAAAAGAAATGTAATCTGTTTCACTATCTTGAATGTGGTCGTTAGCCTTGAAAGTATCCTCGGCCAAGAGTGTGCTCTCCGAACTCTCATATGTTGGAAGATGTACATCTGTAGTATCTGAAGGTGAGAGAAGAGCACGTGAAACAGGGTCCGACCAAGCAGCTTCATCATCAGTGATCACAAAGTCGTACTCTTGGTGGATGTCTCGCTCTGCCTCTGTCATCTGCTCTGCATCGCTGAACTGCTTTAGCAAGCTGAATCTCACGCTCTGGTCTCGTCGATCATCTCTATTTGTATACTCTCACCCTCGACGCAAAAGTACACCTTCCCACTATCATGGTCAGACACCCCTTGGTTGTGGCCAAGAATGGTCATCCTAATATGATGGGGGTATCTGTCACAAACTCAGGGATCTCCATGTCCAAAACAACGAAGTCCACGGGGAATTTCAGGCCCTAAATTGTGATGACCACGTCCTTCAGCATCCCCTTCGGCCTCTTGACAGATCAGCAAACTAAAGGACTATCATGCTCTGTGTAAAAGGGCCAAACTCGAATCGGTTGAGTAAGGCAACCAGAAGGAAGTTGATGGAAGAGTCACTGTGTAAAGAGTCCAATCGAACTGCTGCTCATGAATGTGGCATCATACATAGGGAGCTCCTGCATCTGGCCTCTTGGCTAGCATACTGTTCTGAATCACGAAGCATGTGGACACAAGTGAGCACATGAATCTCGTCATTGTGGTTCCTACTCTTCCCGCGGATAGTGGTATTCTCTCTCAAGTTCTTCTGGAGGAGAGGGATGTGCTCTGTGCCTCTTGTAGAGTCAATTGGATATGAAATTTGGCTATCATCTGTTGGCAGAACTCTAATTGTTGTTCTTTCTTTGTATTTTTTTTATTCCCCTTCGCCAAGCAGAGTGCTTGAGGGAAGGGAATGGCTGGCCACTCCTTAGATTGAGGGCTATGAATAGGTTCCTGCTGTTGTGAAGGAATGGAGCCCATACAAATATCATCATGCAACACATATGGACTAGAAGTAGATAAATAAATCTTTCCTTTAGTAATTTTTTTGGTATTTTTGATATTGTCCTGATATACAAAAACAATAGGAAACACAATTGGAGTAGACAAGGTGGCGTCAGTATCACCCACGGCATCTGTCTTCGCGACATCAGCACCATGATCTCGATTAGCATCAAGTCGGATGGTGGCATCGATACCATCAACTACATCTGGAGAAATAACGGCCTCAGTACCATCGGTTGGATCATCATCCTTGGTGGCTTCAGCACCACAGTCACCGACATCATCAACGTCATCAGCACCGTTGCCCTCGTCGTATGGCGCTCCTGGATCATCATGTGGTCATCGCTCAGATGAGGCATCACCGGCTGGCATCTTACCGCTCCTAAGTGTCTCAAAATCATCATCAAATAGGTATGAAGAAATATCACCCAATGAATCACTAGGAGTGGTGCTCTCTGTGAATAGCACCTGCTCAGATTTCCTCTTCAGATTTTTCGGATCGGGCTTGATCTGAGAAGGTATGGTGGCCTTACCCTTAATGATATCCCTCATCTCCTGCCTAAACTCGTCCATCTCTCGCCTGAAAGATGTCTGCTGGTCTGAGAGTAAGCCGGCAAGATTGTCAAGAGCTGGGTTCTCATAGGCTGGTCAATGAGAACCAGACAGGTTGCCTCACTGAAAATGAGGCTGGCTCTAGTACTGGTGAGGGGAGGCTGAGTGAACTACTGAGGCTACTATTGTTGCCTCCACTGATGTCCCTGCTGATAGGGATGATGACCCAACAAGTAATACTGTTGTGGCTGGGAGTAGTGAAGCTGTTGTTGGTGTTTGCTGCTCTGTCTACCATGAGTTGGAGGTTGCTGCTGAGATGAGGTGACTCCGATATACCACCTGAATCCGGGATGATCACAGCAGATCCCACGATGCTGTGGGTCACGCCAAATCCTATTGACTTCCATCAACGGCTCCTGCTCGTAAGGGGAGGGAGGAAGAAATTGCCAGGGGGTGATCATGCTGGTACACCACCATCTGAATGTCCCGAGACACTGGTGGTTGAGTGTAATGCTACAACTGTTGAATCGGCTCCACCTAGATGTGGTGAACCTGGCGGTACTGGGCGGAGTGCTGGGAAGAGTTGTTGCTGCAAGGATCATCCAGTGACCTGAGATGGGCCTGAGAAGCTGTTTGTGCTTCTAAGAGACACATGATCTGGGTCTTCATGTCACTGGGAGTCTATGCCAACTGGTCGATCTGCGTCATGCCCTGGCACTGCTTCTTCTCAGTAATCTCTACGCGGTCCAACTTCTCGCTAATGATCCCCATGTCTGTTGCTGACGACTCTGCTTGTGCTATTGTTGCTGATGAAGTGTATGGACCAGTATCGACCCATGCTACACGGCCTGTGGAAGGGGCTTCCCCTGAGTATAGACTCTGATCTGGGATATCAATGTATAGTTCTCAACCATCTCCTCATAGATGGCCCGGACCTGGTCTTCATTCTTGGCGAAGTAGGAACCCCCACATGAGGCATTGACAAACCCCTATAGCTCTGGTGTTAGCCCACAAAGAAACTCTGCACTAAGTTGGGCTTGGAAATCTCATGGTTTGACCACTAGTCGATGAACTCACAAAATCGATCCCACGCCTCATGAAACTGCTCGTTGGCGATCATGGTGAAGTTGTTGATCAGAGCTCGAGCTGCATTAGTCTGGCCGAGTGGATAGTACTTATTAAAGTACTCGGTCTGGAGGTGCTCTTAAGTGGTAATGTATCTCTTTAAATGCTTTAGCCAGTAGGCTACTCTATCCACCAGGGAGAAAGGTAATGCTATCATTTTGATGGTTTCCTCGTCCAAGAATCTATCATGGACTGTGCTGCAGATCATCCTGAATTCTTGCAAGTGCAGATGCGTCTCCTCGATGGCTGGACCATGGAACTTGGGCAGTAACTAGATCGTTTGGGGGCCGAGCTTGAAGTTGCCTAGAATCTCAAGGAGCAGGATCCAACGATGGGTGAGGGTTGCACCAGGGTTGTGCAACTACCTCATCGGTCGTGGCTATCTAACTGGCTCTGGTTGATCCTCCTGGTGTCCATATGCTCCTCCTCCAGGTGCTAGTATGTCTCCACCAACAGGTTACTATGACTCTCCTTTGTCGGCTCACATCTATGCTAACTCAAGGCGTACCTCTGCCATAAATGCTCCATGATCTCTAATCTATCTTTGCATTGTCTCCAAGGAGGCTAGGAGTATGTTGTTGATGGCGTCCTGATCCAGAACATAAGTAGAACCCTGGGGCTGCTCATCCGTGTGTCATTCATTGTTGTCCATCTCGCGGGTCTCTGCAAAGGCAAAAGATCCTAACTCAGGTGCCGTCAAGTGTGCATAATTCTGTGTTGGCCTCTGCTCGGGCACCTCAGGGCTGGTGGAAGAAGGGTAGTCGAGGGGGAACAAGGTGGTAGTGAACTCAGGTTCGGAGAGCGGGTCCAGACTCTCCGAAACTACCCTAGAACATTGGGGAGGAGCGCTCGGGAGAGGTGTTGTCAAAGGCAGCCTAAGGGGCGTCCTTCCCATCATCGTGATGTCAGGATGAATGCGGATGAGATCTGGAATGCAAACAAGATCAATAGTCAAATCCCCAATTCACATACGTGACACTGAGCTGATGATCGTAAGGGCTCGGTCATTAATCTTGTCAATTTTATTTTAGGTGATCAATAAGTCTATAAGAGAGATTAAGCCAGCTAGTAGGAACCTGATGCTCCCAAGAGACTAGCCCAAATCTTGCAGTTAGATGTTTCCCAACCAATATGGGTGCAGACCGTTTACCGGCTACCCGATCTGCCGAATCTACTAAGGATGTCCTGGACCAATTACCGACTACTCGGTGAAATCCTCACTAGAGAACAAATAACTATGAGAACGGTAGTCTCAAGGAAGTTCAGGTATGGGTCTAGCCTAGTGTGTGGGTCACTCTCTCGCTACATATAAACCAACCAATGAGGGGATGACTCTGAACAAAAAAATATTTTTATGTGAGGTGGGTTTTAGGGTCAAGTTTGCATTAACAGTCCCAATTTTATGATTTTCTCTTTTTAGGTATTTTTCAAATTAAAACAATTACTAATGAATTTTTTGATCTCCTGATTTATTTTAAGTCTAAAAACAGGGGGAGAAGTCGAAAAAAGCTGATGCATGATCAAACACTATGATGCATGCAAAGATAGAGATGCATACCTGTCGCCAGCACTCTACATGAAGGGTGATCCGCACATAAATTAAAAGATTGAAATAAAACTAACTATCTGATGCACGAGAAATCTGCTATGAGACGAGAAATTTCTAATAATCATGAAGAATAATAGCTAGTTGATCAAAGAGAGAGGTCGATGTCCGGTCTCGGATGTCGATAGGTGTCAGCCCCAACTGATCCTACATGCACAATATACGACCTCTAGCAGCACATGACCTCTCAATCGATCAAAGGGATTGGGCCTTAAATTATTTACATCACAATCAATCAAAAACCTAAGTCTAATGGCCAAATCTGCAAGAATCAAATAGAAAAAAATACGATAAGAACAAATCCGCGAAAAACTCAGTGAGGTTACCCGAGCACACCGGTGCTCGGTGAAACAGACCCCGATATGTCAAGTCCAAGAAGAGTGTCCAGAGTCTAGAATTATTACAACAATAATAATAAGTCTATTGAAAAAAAAACTAACTACTCTACTTCTACTCTATCTAGTATAACTAATCCCTGCTCTTCTCCTGCTCCTCCTCAGGTGCGATTTTCCTCCAAAGTGTCCTTGGGTGGTTTGTCGCACAAAAAGCAAAATAGAAATAGGTTAGAAAGCAGTTATAACAAATAGAGATAAAAATATACAAAAATCTGAAAATACGACTACTAAGCCGTGCTCCCTAACAACGATGCCATTCTGATGAGTGACCCGAGTAACATGGGTTCGGAAATAATCAAAGGGTCATTGCGACCCAGATCACAAGGCCAAAGCTCAATAAGAAAAAGATCGAAACCACTCAATCAAACAGATAAAGCAATCAAAACAATGTAAGTGATTTCCACTATTTATTTTAACCTAGTATAGCGACAAGGGTAAAATTCAAGGAGCACAAGAAAACCTTCGAAGTAGTCGAAATAAGATAGTAAAATGCATATTTTTATTAATTTTTAATTTTCCAAAACTTTTTAGGATTTTTAATTAAGGGAGAAAAACAAGCTAATAAGGAAACCATGCATACAAGCAAATCTTTGCAATTTTATTCAAGACTAAAATACTCAAAAATAAGGAATAAAAATATTTTGGTTTTTTTCAAATATTAAGGTATTTTTGGTAATTTTCTCGAGTTTTTCTAGTGTTTTTGTGATTTTATAAAAATCAAGTAAGAGCTAAACAGGAAAATAGTGCATAGCCAATAAAATATTGCAAATTAAAAGTAGGTAAAGTTCCCTAATGTCCTAGGGAGCAATTTTATGAGAAAGTAAATAAATAGAGATGTATTTAGGAACTGAAATTGTATTTTTATTATTTTTCTAGAATTTCTTTACAATTTTTATAAGTTTTCAAGAGTTTTGTGATTTTTAGGGTTTTTTAATGATTCTCAAAGAAAAACTGGTACTAGAAGTAAAGCAAGCAAAAACAAACACTCGCTAATTCTTTTGGAATTTTTATAGAAATTTAAACATTTTTAATGTATTTTATAAAATATATAATGATCTTTTTATGGGTTTTGAATTTTAGAAAATAAAATACAACAAAAGTAAACCCAAAAATTACAGTAAATATTAGGTGTTAGTAGGAGATAACGGTAATTTTTATAGAATTTTTGGAATTAATTTGGTAATTATTTAATTAAAAACAAGACACACAGATTGTAGGGCCCTACTTGTAATTATAACAAAGATCCATGCCAAAAAATAACATGGATGAAAAACATAGGGCCAAAACTGCAAAATAGCCAGAGAATAAATGCACATGCTTATTAAACCACGTACAGGGGCATAAATGCAAATATCAGAAAGTTTCCATTCAAAACATAACATATATAAAAACCAGAACATAACATACAAATACACCAGCCAAGCATGTGATCTTGCACGTGAGTTCACATATAGAGGACTAAAGTGCAAATACTGAAACTAATAAGGGTACACATGCAAAATATCCAAAATATTTTAAGCTACGATAAATATTTATAGGAGTAAATTGAAAACATAAAACAGATAAATATTTATAGGAGTAAATTGAAAACATAAAACATATTTATAGGAGGGGCCTAAGAACATTTTACCCCTTATTAAGGAGTGATCCAATGAACGATGAGTGGATACCCCTTCGGCGATGGATGGTCGAGATCGGATCCTCGGATGGATCTGACGACTAGGAGCCTCTTGATGGTGAACAATTGGGATTAGAACTTGAGAGGACCCTGATTGAACGGCTAGGACGCTATATGGATGAACGGGGAAGAACTCGCCTCCAACGAGTTTCAATCGGTGATGGCGCACGGGTCCGGTGTCCTCACGAGATGGTGAGATGTGGAAAAGGTCAGCGATGATGCTCTACAGCTGCTGGATAGCTCAGAAGGGCCCATGACCAAGAGAGGGGTCCTGGGGATGCGTGGTGGACCTGGTGCTTCCAGGAAGTGTCCAAGACCTAAAGACGAGATCTTTCGCCGTGCGAAGCCTACAGGAGAAGATGTGTGCTCTGGCCAGGGTTAGAACGCCAAAAGCATCGAGAACCAAGGGTGAAGGGTGAATGGGCAAGTCTCTCGTGACATGAAGTATTCGACCCGATTGGAGGCTCCAACCCAATGGCTGGAGCCACGTGGGGAGTTGCAGAGCAAACATAGAAGCAATAGGAAGTCGAAGAGAGCCGGAGTAAGGTCAGAAGACGGTGAAACAAGCAATGAAAGATCATCGTCGGAGATGCTCTGTTTCTTGGAGAGAAGATAGAATCGATGGAAAATGGAGGGTATAGTGAGTACCTAAGGATGGAGGAGTATGGATGGGCATGTAGACGATGATCCACTAGGGGTAATGACCCTGATAGCTGGCGCAGCTAGAGGTTGGGCTCATCACAACATATCTGAGGAAGAACCTCACCGGACCTGGGGCTCTCACACTCCAAAAAGCTCCTTCGCCCTCTCCCTCTTACGCTGTTACTCTGTAAATGGCGGAGCGGGTATGCAGGAGGAGGTGGTGCAGCCAATGGTGCAGGAAAAGGAGGAGGGTGCTCTATATAATGTTCCAGGTCCGACAAAGAGGGAGGCGCAGCCCGCGAACCGAGTTGCAGATCGAGCAGGAGGATAACGAGCGAGGGTTGGGGATCCGCACTCTTGATTCAGAGCAGAAGCTCGGGTAAGAAGGAGGTCGGATCAGGTAGCTAAAATTGGGAGAAATCAATGCAAAACCTGATTCGATGACAAGTGGGCTAGCGGGGACCTGTTGACCGAGGTCAACGAATCCTCAATCGCCCAATAATTGGAAGCCTGGAAAGAAGATAAAAAATGCTAAAGGAAAAAATAGAGAAGGAAAATAAAGATAATTAATTTAAAAATAATAAATTAATTAAATTTGAAAATTAATAAAATGAAAAATGATTATTATTTTCAAGGAATTTTTATGTGATTTTTAATTATTTTTATGAAAAATAAATTAGTGTATATACAATATATAGTATTATATACAAGTATCGTATGCCTATGTATTATGTACATTTTTTACTTTGTTCTTTTTACACAAATACCCCAATTTTATATTGTATTAATTTTCAACATATTTTTATGGATACAAAATAATTTTTATTTTATTTTTATGAGTTATCTACAGGTATAGAATAAATAGTGAATATGATGTGTATACATGTGTATTTGTCCAATTGAGGAGGGATTTTATTTTTACTTTTATTTAATTTCTATGCATTTCATTTTGTTTTTATATTATTTTTAGAAATATATACAAGTAGGTGAAAATATTTATTTAATTTTTAATTTCATCAAAAATAATTATTTACAGACATAGGTAATATGTACAACACAAAGCAGACTCTATCTCGCTCTACTTATTTTATTTGGCAATCAGGTCAAGGTTTGACCTTCTCTTGGGGTTCAGGTCACTCTGTATATATTCTAAATACCTCCTTCCTTTTTCTTTTCCTTTAGTCTTTTATTTCTGCACAAAAACCTGCAAGTTATGCACTAGTAACAAATGCATGTTGAATGCTATGTTATTGTATTTACAGGTATTTACATGTTTCTTTGGTAAGATAAATGACTAAAATAAAAGAATAAAGAGTGAGAATTAGGGATTCATCACAAGCCCACCAAGGAAGTTCCTAATCATCATCATTTCTAGCTTGACTGGCAAACAAGAATATTTCCTGCTAGAGATTCTTGAATAGAATCGTAAGTCCTTAGGCTGGAGCATGCCTGATCTTCGCGGGATTAACCTTGCTTTGTGCTCACACCATATTTACCTTGAGGAAGGTGTTAGAACCTCTCATGAGTTCTAGTGCAGGCTGAATCCAAACTTATGACATGTGCTCAAGAAGGAGATTGAAAAAAAGGTGTACACGGTGTTTATTTATCCCATCTCTGATTCCAAGTGGGTGGCACTACTTCATGTAGTCCCTAAGAAGGCGGGACCTCAGACTGTCACCAACTAAGATGGAGAGGAGATGGCAATGCGGTTACCCAAATCATGATGTGTATGTGTGGGTTACAGACGCTTGAATGCCATGATGAAAAAGGATCATTTCCCCTTACAATTAATAGACTAGATATTGGAGAGACTTGCGGTGAAAGAATTCCTTTGCATTCTAGACGGGTACTCGGGCTACAACCAAGTAGCCATTGCTCTTGAGGATCAGGAAAATACCCAACACGGGCATGTAGATTTTTACCGCAGATTCATAAAGGACTTCTCAAATATTGCCCGACCGCTAACAGAGATCTTAGGAAAAGATGCAGAGTTCATTGTAGATCATAGGTGTCTTGAGGCCTTGGAGTTCCAAAAGAGTAAGATAATGGATGCTCCTATCCTACAGGCTCCAGATTGGTCTCTTCCTTTTGAGATCATGATGGACACTTCTAAATTTGTTGTTGGGGCATTTAGGACAAAGGAGAGAAGGGATTCCTTACGTTGTCCACTACGCAAGCAAAGTACTCGATAAGGCTCAACATAATTATACGGTCACATAGAAGAAAATGCTTGTCGTACTGTTTGCCTTGGACAAATTCAGGTCGCATCTTTTAGGGTCCAAGTTTACTATGTTCACAATTTACACAACTAATGAATCCCTGATTTTCAATCTTTATTCTTTTATTTTTTCTCTTTATATTGGCAAAACATCTTGTAAATACCTGTAAAAATAATAACTTATCATCTTGCATGCCTTTGTTAGTATTACATAATTAAGCATGTTTTTGGCTAAATAAAATAATAAAGGAAAAGAAAAAGAAATGATGTATTTAGAATAAATACAGAGTGACCCTAAATCCTAAGAGAAGGCCAAGTCTTGACCTGATCGCAAAATATAATAAATAGAGAGAGATAGAGTTCACTTTGTGTTGTGTATATTACATGTACTTGTATATATCATTTATAAAATTAAATTACTCTTTCTACATGCTTATATATATTTCAATAAATAATATAAAAATAAAACAAAAATCAGAAAAAATACCAAAAAATAAAATCCTTCATTCCGTGTACAAAACACACTTTTATATATTACATCCATTATTTATTGCATACCTTTAAATGATTATTTAAATAAAATAAAAAATATTTTACACTCCTAAAATTATGTTATAAATAAAAACAATATAAAATAAGGATATTTTGTAAAAATAATAAAATAAAAATACCTATACATACTACATAGGTATATTATACATGTATATAATATTATATATTGTATATACATTAATTTATTTCATAAAAATAATTAAAAATCACAGAAAAACATTATAAAAATAATAAACATTTTTATATTTTAGACTTTTTATTTTAAATTCATTTGCTATTTTTATTGAATTTTTATGTATTTTGTATATTCCAATTTTCTGATTGGTCTTGGACATTTTGTTGACTTCAGTCAACGCCTCCTCCCAGCCTGGGTTGGATTGTTGCCTTCTCATCAGAGCTCCTTCTCCATCTTTTCTCGCCCGATTCCGTGCTCCTCTTGACCCATTTCTTCGCCCGAACCTCCTCCTAAGATACATGTCCATCGTGGATCCCTAGGAAGGCACGGATCTTCCTAGGGTTGCATGCACCCGCTCAAGCATTCCACACCCCTGGGAACCCTATAAATCTTCTCATTCGCCCCCGCAGCTTGATAGCTCATGCCTCTCCTCTTCCTTCACCCGTAGACACCTCTAGTCGAGTGACAGCAGCTTGGAGGAGCCCTTGGGATTGGAGTTTGGTGGCTTAAAGCCATAGCTCACCAATGTGGTCGGAGTCCTCCACTGCGTATAGCCTCCCTGCTCGTCACTACGTGGTCCAGGTCATCACCCTGAGGTTCGTCATCGCCTGAAGCCTAGCAGTCCCTCTAAACCTTCAGGTAACGCATCTATCCTTTGCATTCATATATCCATTATGATCTTGTCATTGCAATCCACCATACGTACCTTTGCTCTGGTCAACTAGCTGGGAGCTCCAACATCCGTTCCTATACACACCGATCGACTCCTCGACGCACACCCCATTTTCCCTCGTAGTCTGATCATCCTAATACTCATCCACACGGGTGAGATTAGACACGAATTTCCTCCTTCCATCCTCGTCGGTATCCCAAAGCCTTCGTTCACCATCGTTTCCCTAGTTTTTTGCTCAATAAACATCGTCGGAGCATCACCTCCGCGCAATGTACTCTTTGCAGGTTTTGGTTCATGGAGGAGACCCAATTTGACCCATCGATCGCCTAGGTGGAGCTACTCCAGGTCCTCCTTCATAGCCACGCTCATCCGACCATTGCAATCATCATTGCAACCCTCCACCGGATGAGGGAACATCTCACTACACTACCGGACCATTCAGATCTTCCATCGGGTCGGTGGATCGTCTCCCCCGCTCGATCGAAGTTCGCCCATGAAGAGTTCTTGTAGACCTCCTCTCCCTCATTGGATGAGCCCCTTCTACTAGATTCCATCACAGTCGTCGATCGCATTAGCTTTTTAGCCGTTGGATCTGACGCCATCAGACGCATCCGACCGCACGTCCCCGACATTCTCTGACCGTCAGATCTGCAGCAGTCGGGTGATCAAGGCCATACACCGGCGCCTTCTCTGAGCATGCGCCACTTGTCCTAAAAAGTGTATATTTCCCATTTATCCTCATTAGTTTTTGCATTTAGCTTTCATCCAGTAAATAATTATTGTAGTTGTGAACTTCTACAGTTTTGACCATTAATTTTATGGTATTTGCATTTTAGTCCTGTTGAGTTTATAGCACGGGGATGTACACGTGACTTTTGGGTTATTTGCACTGTATGCCATGCACTTTTTATATGTTATGAATTGAATGATATGTTTTTGATATTTGCACTTATACCCTGTAAGTCTGGACCACGTGTAGCACATCTGCTTGCATAGACTTTTTGCAACTTCGTCCCTATACTTGTTTACTGTGTTACTAATCGGCCCTGGAACTTAATATATTTGCACTTAGATCCCAGTAAACTGTACCTAATTATATCTTGTATTTTGGACTTAATAATTATCAAGTTAATCCGAACAATTATCTAAAAATTACCACCAACTCTTGTTGACGTGTAGTGTTTTATAAATTTTAGTGGATTATTTTGTTTGCATTTATTATTTTCTAAAATTCAAAAGTCCTAAATATTGTCCTGTCTATTTTGAAAATCCACAAAAAACGAAAATTGTCTTAAAAATTCCAAAAAAATTTCGTGCATCTTTTTTGTGTGTTTTTGTTATCGTAGTAATTTTCTTTGAAAATTCCATAGAAAAACCCTAAAAATGAAAAACACCTAAAAACTTATAAAAATCATGTAAAATTCTGAAAAATCCAAAAATTCTCATTTCAGTTCCTATTTTTAGTTTTTTAATCGTAGTTTATCATAAAATTACTGTCTAGGATTTCAGGGCATGTTAATTATTTTTAACTTATAGCTCAATCCTGGTTGCATGTTGTTTGCATTTTTAGTCACTGTTTGATTTTTATAAAATTACAAAAACATCAGAAAATCTCCATAAAATTAATAAAAATACTTTAATACCTCAAAAACCCAAAAATATTTTTTATCTTAATTTTCTGAGCATTTTTAGCCTTGGTTAAAATACAAAAAGATTGTGGTGTTGCCTTATTTTCTTATTTGTTGATTTTATTTTCTTATTGAAAAAAATAAAAATTTTGCAAAATGAAAAACCACTAAAAATATGTTATTTTATTTCTGAGATTTGACTAATTCGTAGGTTTTCTCGTGCTCCTTGTGTTCGACCCTGATTGCTATACCAGGTAAAATAAATAGCGAAACTACTTACATTTTGTGATTGTTTGATCTTATCTTGAGTGGTTTTTTTTCTTGATTGAGCCCGGCTTGTTGATTGGGGTCGCAACAACCTTGATATTTCTTGATACTTAACCCTAATCGATAGTTAGTCCATCAACAACCATCAAGTATCTCATGGAAAAGAAGGACACAAAGGCGCATCTTCTTAGGTGGATTCTACTACTCCAAGAGTTCGATTTGCAGATCAAGGATATGACAGGATGAAGAATGTGGTGGCGGATCACCTTTCCCACATAGAGTCACATAGTTCCTCTGAGACTGACCCCATCAAGGACTCCTTCTCCAACGAGTTGATCTGTTATGTCGACTCTCTTTCATGGTATGCCAACATGGTGAATTTCTTAGTTTTTAGGACAGTTCCCCATGATTGGTCCAAGAACATCATTGAATGACTTAATTCAGAATCTAAGAAATACCATTGGGAGGATATGTTTCTTTTCTTCAAAGGTTCGGATTGTGTTTGGAGGAAGTGTATTCCTCGGGAGGAATACATGAATGTCCTCACTTACTGCCATTCCTTGGAGGCAGGAGGACATCACTCCAAGAAGAGGACCGCTTAGAAAGTGCTTTAGTGTGGCTTGTACTAGCCGACCCTATTCCGTGATGCATATGCATCTGTTAAGTCAGGTCGAGTAAGTCAGAGAATGGGAGGGACCGTCAGTCCCAAAGATGAAATGCCCATGCAACCAGTCATTATGGTTGGTGTTTTTGATGCATGGGGCATAGATTTCATAGGCCCATTCCCTAAGAGCCATGATTATGAGTGATAAATCTCGGATTCATCACTCTAAATCTCATTTATTAAGCTTGATTCCCTCAAAATCAACTGCATTTCTGCATCTATTCAGCATAATTAGCATTCAGGCATGTTTTCATAAGAATTGCATTTTAGCACTAATTTCTACACAAAATAAGAAGCCAAAAATCCCAGCCAAAACTAACCTGTAAATAGCCTAACTTCCCTCATTTTTAACTAATTCAAGCTAACTCCGAATGACCCAAAATCACCTCCACTGTGTACATATCACTAACAAGAATAAATGAAAAATACGAAAAAAATACTAACTAAAATAAGTGGACCAAAAACCCAAACCCTAGTTCTAGGATTTCCGAACTAAAACCCTCATATCATCCCCTCTAGTGTTTGTTTTGATCCCACTCACTTTTGAACTAATGTACATTCAATTACCTTCAAAACAAGACCAAGTTCAAGTGAATCGGAGCTCATACGTGAAAGTTGGGTTTTGGGCCTCTTTTGTACATTTTGTATTTTAGCAGTTTTTGACATATTATTTTATGTACATAATTAACCTATTTTAGTTTGTTTCTTTTTCGTTTGTCTTCTTTGAAAAAAGTTTTATTAAAATACGTAAAAATCCAAATCCAAGTTGAGCTTGAAATCAAAGAAACAAATTGAGTTCGAGTCTTCACTAACCGACTATACAAAATCGATCTTTTTAGTATTTTATTTTATTTCTTATTTTCTTAATTAATAAAAATCCAAAAAACAGATTAATGTGTAATTATTTAACTTTGATTTTATTATATTTTTCAGATTTTTATCTTGTTTAAAAAATGACAAAAAAATTATAAAACCCAAAAATCTAGGTATTCTATGTACATGGGATACCCTACAAATTAACTTAGTACATTTGATCGATTTTGGTTTTGATGTCTTCATGAAAGTTGTATATCTCATCAAGACGAGCAATTTCTGTGAAGAACTTTTTCAATCCGAGGTCGTTTACTATTTCTTTTATATTTTACAAAGCATTTAATTTCTGAATTTTCTGGTGTTGACACGTGGCCGCCTCTGGGGTCGCCATGTATCAGCCATTTTTGGCATTTTTAGATACCATTTTAATCAAAAAAATTAAAAACTAAGAAGCCACCGCACGTGAGAGGCGCGTGCCGTCTTCTTCCTCTTTTCCATTAGCGGGTGGCATCGCCTCCTTCTATTTCGCCACCGCCCCACGTATCTTGCACCTCCGCCCCGCGATCCTCATCTCCAATCAAATCTCGACCACTCCGAATCCCTTTTCGATCTCCCCAAATCAATCGTCGATCCCCAAAGACCTCTTTCCATCGCCGACCACCCAAACCTAACCTATTTAAGGAGCACCGCCGCCCGACCTTCGATCCCATCCACCGATAACACCAGGCCGAGCCCTATGCTGACAGCACCATGGCTCGCCATCGACAAGATCTGAGCTCCGGCTCATTTCAGGTCCACGGCAAACCACCCCTGACGACCTGCTGCAGCTCCGGCCTTTGCCCGTTGAGCCTACGACTCTGACCACCGCCAACAACATTCAACCTTCGCCGACAACGCTCTAGCCACCATCGCGTTTCTGCGAGAGTTAACCACTGAAACATCGTCTTCTCCGACTACAGCCACCCCCTGCCAGGAGATTCTCTCCCCGATCGTCTTCAACGACTGCCTCATCTTCACCGCCACGACGCTCCGCTACACGGACACCGCCTTGGCCGGGCCTCCCCTCCTCCACAGCCAAGACTCCAGTCACCTCTAGCAGCGGAACCTCCGGCCCCCCTCCGCCTTAGCAGCAACACCTTGGCTCCGCCATCCCTCATCGACACCGCCAAGGCTGGGCACCAGCCCCGAGCCCCCCGCACACACTCCGCACATCCGTGGGGGAACGACACCAGCATCACGTCAACCGTACGTCACCCAGGTCACGTGCTTTGCACATGACCGTGGGTAAATTGCAGTGGACCCCCCTGCCTTCCTCCAAATTGCAATCCGATCCAGCCATTCCAAGGGCACGTGTTGCATATTTCACCCCTCAACTATAGGTAACTATATGCCCCCCTGCACTATTTATACATATTTATTTTATTTAAATATTGCATATGTACCCCTATGTTCCCTGTTGAGTTTAAACCTCTACATGACATTATTCTATTTATCAAAAATGGCATTGAGTTTCTCAATTAGTTCTCTACAGTCTAGCATATTGTGGACATTTTTGTGACTGATGGTTAATTAATAATTAATTATTTTGTGGAAAATTGCGTATTTTGCCCATTTCGTGCTTTAAAATTTGTCATTAATTAATTGTTGCTCTAAAAATTCTCAAAAAATCACATATTGTAGAATTAAATTTTTCTTAACATTGTGCCTAAAAAGAATTGAATTTACATACATAGTTTGTCCTGTAAAAATAATTTGCATATTTCAGTGTTTGATTTTTAATAGGTATTAAAACTAGTCTTTTTGAGGTTTAGGATTTTTCTGAGGTCCATTACCTAGTGGTAAATCTTAGAAAATTTTATTCCATGAAAATAATTAGATTTAATTATTATTATAATTAAATATTGAAATTATCTTTGTTTGCATTTAAAAATTCATAAAAAAAAACATATTGCATCCAAAAATCCCAAAAAAACTTATAGTGCACTCATTTCATCATAATTGCATCTTGGCCAAATTTTGTATTTTTCGGACATCATTTGAGCGTAATTTACACTTTAATAGGTCGAAAATGCATTTTGCATCATTTATTGCATTAAAAATTACAAAAAAAAGACCGCCTCGAAAACCACGCACGAATTTTGATAGACATAATTCTAAGTTGTTCCTTTGCCTCCTTGTATTCGACCTTGGGACTTGCCCAAGTAAAATAAAAATAAAACCGCATTGATTAAAAATTGATTAAATTATTGTGTGGTTATTTTCTTGACCGATTTTGATTGCCGCCTACAACGAAACAACATATCACAAATCATTGTTTTTAAACGAGCGAACAAATACACATCTTTTTAACATAATGCAATTTCGGAGCCGTCAGATGGCGCCGTTGCCGGGGAGGCAAACAACTTAGATTTTTATCTTAAATATTTTTGTTCAGTTTTCAGCATTCGGGTAGTCTGACCCCTGAAATATTCATTGTAAATTCCCTTTTTTCTGTAATTTATTTTCAACATTTATTTTTCTTATTTTTGATTTATTTGTGAGTCACTCTCTTACATTTTCTCTCTTAGTTTTCTTGCAAGGTACTCGACGTACGTGGAGCGGTTTTTCAGGAACTGAAGCATCTTCATCGACTTCTGAAAAAGCCACAATTAATTTAAGATCGAGTCAAGTCGTGAGAGAGTGTAGAGTTTAGGATTTTAATTTCTGCAAATTTTTAATTTCTATAATTAATTGCTCATTTATAGCGGTGCTCGTTTGGATTCTCGTATGTGTATAAAGACCTTTAACTATTCTTGTGGTGTGTCGTGGCCTGTTTCACTCTCCAGTATGGGTGGGACCCGACTTGAGTGGCGATTAGGATAGACCTACACATACATCTCTCAGAGCATTTTATTTTTTAATTGTGCTCATAGGAATTAGGCCATATTTTTACATTAATCGAGATGCACAGAGATCGTTCAACTTAGCCAAATTCAACTCAATTCTTCCCCGCTAATAGAACTTTCCACTAGGTGCAGTTTTTCATCGGCTTGCATTTATTTAGAATAAATTTTCAATTTTTGTCTAGCATCCCACATGGAGATTGTGAGGATTCACTGTAAGTCTTCTATTTGAGCATACGTCATAGTTTTCTACATGCATCAGCTTTTCTGAATTTCTCCCTCTTCTTTTGCGACATAATTTTAAAAGAAATTGGGACTGGATAGTAGACGTATATTTGTGCTCACTTAATTCTTCAGTGGTCGCTTAATTAAAATTGGGACTGCTAAATATAGCCGACTTCAAATAACCCATAAAATCAAGAATTTCTATGGGAGAGCAAATCTGACCTTGGATTATTTTATTCTTTTTCTGAGTGAGCGAGAGACGGCACTTAAGGCTAGACCCCAAATCCGAATTTTCATATTGACTACTGATTCTGCCAAAAATAATTAGCTACTTCTCAGTGAGATCTACGGTTTGCCGGTAAATAGTCTGGATTTCCTTAGCAGAGGAGGTGGTTTAGAGGACACTGCATAAGGCTCTGTCCTCAAGTAACGGGTAGCCGTTTTACGGTCTGTACTTACTCCCATATTGGCTGAAAGTAGGTGCAACTAGTCGTAAGAATTTGAGCCAGTCATTACGAAAATGTCGGCACCTAACATCTCACTAAATTATTTTCCAAGATTGTCTTGTCACCAATAAAAATTGAAAAGAAAATAGCCGAACTCTTACAGCTTCATTGTGTGAGTTGGTGAACACGGGGTTTGATTTGTGTTTGCATTGGTGTGCGTGAATCGATATCGAAGATCAAAAGTCGTACATTTTGATAAAATTTCTTTTGACTATCCCATGCAATCTTCTCTCTCCTTCTTGATTTAAACCTCATCATGGATCTCTTGTCCAAAAATTCTTGCAGACTCAACCCCTCATTCCTTTCAGCTCTTTCAAAAATGGTCGAACATATATCTGAAAATCCATCAGAGCTATACTATGAAAATGAATTTGTCTCGATTAGGCCCAAATCAACTAAATCCTCTTCTTTCATTAATCCACCAACATTTGCGGGAGACTTTCACCCGCGGATGAATTCGGCCCTCTCGTTGAATTCCTACCCAAATCATCCAACCGCACATTACCACCTACCATCTTGGACTGAACCGTCTTACTCTCGGTTTCTATCTAATGAACCATTTCAAGATTAAAATACCTTTGAGACTCAAGACTGGTCGAGAAACCTAACCCAAATGGAAAGATCCGCACTTAATGATCATCAGTGTTGTAATAACCGCGACAATCAAATCTCTATTGACCAACCCGAATATCGCTCATTTGATCAGTCTATATATACAGAGGACCACATGGATGATATCGACACATATGCACCCTGTATGACCCCATTATTTGAGGATAAGATCAATCATGACCATGGAAGTAGACTCTACTCAAACCAGGATGGCATGCCTGAGTCACGACATGTTGAGTATGAGACCTACACATTCCCGTAAAATCCTTCCACTGAGCAGCCTCCTTCCATAAATTTTTAGGAGAAATTTTCAGAAAAAAATGATCATATGTCGGACATTCCGAGAAACTCTCCTCTGAGCACATACAGAAAAATAGAAGATGAAATTGTTGAATCGCAAAACCTCACACATCGACTGCTCCCATGATTGATCATGAATAGAAGTTTGAGAGTGATATTTCGAGGATAAATAAAATATTTGAATTAATGGAGGATAGATTTCAAAATTTGCCGACCGACTAATTTAACTCTCTAGGAGCTCAGATATAAAAATGAATGAGGAAAGGATTGGATCTAAGATTGAAAATCTTAAGGATATTAAAAAACCTAGGGATGATTCTGAAATCGACACTTCTGCATACTACTCCCCTAGGAATGACTATGCCTCTGACTCTTACTCTGAATATCTGAACCCCTACTCATCTGAGGAACACACCACATCCCCACACCACACAGAAAATACAAAAAATTTTGGAATATTCGAGAATCACAAAAAAATCGAAAATCTCAAAAATACATAAAAATTGAAATCGAAGAAGATCTGAAGAATTTGGATCCTGCTTTACGGGAAGTAATGGAGAAACAATTGATTTTTGAACTTCCCTTTATAAAGGCCATTGAACACTTCCCCGACCTTAAAGGATTTGTAATGGACAAATTAATGATAAAAAAAGTCAGGTAGGATTAGAACAAAGACTGAAAGACATATCTTGTCAATGACCTCCTCCTTGGTGTTGAGGAGAAAAACCAAGATCCGCATAGTGAAGCAGTTGCCCAGATTTTACTTCATAATCAAAGACACAATTTTCACCCATGCTCGGATAGATGACGATTCACCGATCAATATTCTCCTGACCTCTGTATTTCACGAACTCAGACTCGGACCGATCAGGAAAATACGAGAGATTGTTCAATTGGCTGACTGATCGATAAAGTGGCCGAGAGTAATCATTTCTGTCATCATGACATTTCAAGGTGCTCCGCTCAAAGTAGAATTCACGATCATTGATATTGAGCATCAAGGAGAATTCACCCATACTCCAATTATTCTCGGAAAGCCATTCTTAGCATGGTTAAGGCATTTTTTGATTGTGAGACTCGGGAAATCAATTTTACAGCATTGGAACCACTTCGATCTGACCCAGTCTTTGAGGAATCACGATTTTCTGAGGCAACCCACAAAGTCCCCGACAACCGTAATCATGAAGCGGTAGAAGAGCCCTACCCTTCTACGACACCTGAGATAGCGGTTCTTAATGAGACTATTAGTTTAGAGAATCTCCCCCCTTCTCCATTCCCAGTTGCTCTCACCATGGAAAATCATGTATATGAATCATATGATCCGGAGACTTATGCATGGTCCCACACTGGGTCAACCTATTCTGACTACCTTGATCACATCAACTTGACACAGGAATGCTCCAATGTCAAATCAATTAAGAATAACATGCAGAGACTCTTCCCAGTATTTCAATTCCCGAGAATCTCAAAAATAGACAAATCCTTTTTCTAGGATCCTGAGACATATGCATGGTCACACCCTGGAGCAACCTTCTCTGAATATCTTGACCAAATCATCCCAAATCTAGAGTCCACCAACATTCAGGAGACTAAGAACAAGCACGCATCCTGAAAACCGACCAAGGAGAAGAATTCAAATAGCTATTCATATGGATACTCAAGTGAACCGACACCTTCACGAAACAAGAAAAAGAAAGTCACCTTTGACCTTTCGGAAGAGGAATCAGCTGATGATCCTTCATCAGGTCCGAAAAAGGTTGTCTACATGAGTGAACACTGTTCGGCAGCTCTAAAGCCATATCTTCGCAAGGATCCAAAATTCGATTCTCGTTGGACAACTCCCGTTCTTAACTACTATTCATCCAAAGCTGATGCTCATGTCCTCTTCAAGTACACTGGAATTATTTCTTATGAGCTGACTTTGATCGGTGCTTCTGAGTATTTATCTGAGGACAAACCAATTGACCCCATGAAGGGAACGAATTCTGAGAAATAACTAAAGAAACAAAAAGACATGAATATCTGGAGTGTGTCCACTTCAAATACTATTCCTCTGAGGATAATTCCGATGATAGATATCTTTCATCTGACTCAAACACTCTATCCACTATCCATCATGACTTTTCTGAGGATGACACTGAAATAGTTGGGAATCATATGCTTCATCTCCATCTCGTCATTACGATCTACCACCGCAGGGCTCACAAAAAGATCAACCGAAAACCGCCTTAATCATCGACTACCCACCCTCCCTCCCGACCACATCAATCTCCTTGTACAGTTTCTTCCTCTACTGAGGCCAAGGCCTCAGTATAGGGGGGGACCAATGCCATATGTATATACCATCTCCCTCATCACACTCCTTCTCTCGATCACTCCATTTCCACCCTTCTCTTTCACTTAGGCTAACCAGAGCCTAAGTATAGGGGGAGCCTATTCCCATCTGTTCATACTCTCCTCATTCACATACACCGATCACTTCATTTATCCCGCTCTTCTTAGTCTAAGGTATAGGGGATGGTTCTGTAAATCTTTTTCTTTCTCTTTTCCTTTTTCACTCTCTTATGCTTAGCCCGAGCTATGTCTTCTTTACTCTTCTTGTGCTCTGAGGACATGATACTCGCTAAGTATAGGGTTCTGTATATATACTTTGTATATATTTTACCCATATCTCGTACTTGCGCTTAAGTCTATATGTATTTACGGGGTCGGTAATTAATTCAAAAAAACAAAAGAAAACAAAAATAAAAAGAGTATTAACAATGATTGTGCCCAAAATTTTTGAAAAAAATGGCTTCTTATTAATTTTGCACAAAAAAAACCAAAAATCCCTTGCATAAAAAAATCACAAAAAAATATGTCTGCATTTCACACACCTGCACTTCATCCAGTACTTCATGCATTTGCATATGTGAAAAGTCATTGGATTCTGAACAGAGTTGTGAGCAGAAACTGAGAGTGGTATGGACTTGACCTTAATCCACCTAATTTTCAGAGGAACTTCGCCGAGAAATAGGATTTTAGAAACTTTAGGTCTTTGACTTAAATCTTTGAGTTCCATATGACAATGTGCAGCGTTTGAGTCTTAGTATCTAACATGGTCTCTTCATTCTGGGTACAACTCTGGAATAGGGAATTAATTTTTACTCTCGCGTTATGCACTTAGTTCAACTCAGACCGGATGCTGGAAGACTGTGTGAGTCTCTTTTCTGGTAGCGTGGAAATCTAAAAACTTGAGTACGAGTTGAAATAAAGATTCGGAAAAGGGATGGATGGATGGGCACAATTTTTTCTAAGACCCCAAAAAATGTACGGAAACAAAAAGATTCTATTTTTGTAGGGGCACAACAAGATCCAAGAAGAACCACCAAAAATTCCAAATACAAAGAAGCAACTACCAAATAAAATCTGTCCAAAAAGGTCTAAGCTTCAAGAAATTTGCAGATCTTGGTGCAGACTCGGCTACACTGGCCATCTTCACAAGGAGAGGTGACTACACTGGCCACCATCCAGTTCTTTTCACCTTCTTCTATCTTCTCCCCCCAATTCGATTGAGAACACAGCGCAACAGACCTTAGAAGGAAATACCTGACTCCCTGAGGATGAGTTACTGGTGAGGAGAGGAGCATGGTAGTCTGGCATTCTGGATGGGAAGATCTAAAACCTTTCACACACATGAGTCAGTTGTTCAATGTTCATAGGGTATACTTTGGGAAGAGGATTGATCTAAGATGACTTCTGAGCCGAAACTGTAGCAATGATGTGTAGAACTTGAGGGCTGTTGATTTTGAAATTCTAAGTCTCACAAAAGTTCCGCTAAACTATTAATCCAAAGGTCGAGTCTAGATTCATTTTCACCTTCTGCTCATGGTCTTGGTATGGAACCCAATCTCAATTCACCTTATGGCATTCATTTTTGATGCTCAGGGACGAGCATAGGGGGATAATGAATCTTGGATTCATCACTCTAAATCTCATTTAATAAGCTCAATTCCCTCAAAATCAACTGCATTTCTGCATCTATTCAGCATAATTAGCATTCATGCATGTTTTCATAAGAATTGCATTTTAGCACTAATTTCTGCACAAAATAAGAAGCCAAAAATCCCAGCCAAAACTGACCTGTAAATAGCCTAACTTCCCCCAATTTTTATTAATTCATGCTAACTCCGAATGACCCAAAACTACATCCGTTGTGTACATATCACTAATAAGAATAAAAGAAAAATACAAAAAATCACTAACCCAAATAAGTGGACCAAAAACACAAACCCAAGTTCTAGGATTTCCGATCTACAACCCTCATATCTTTCACATCCAATGTCCTTTTGATCCTACTCACTTTTGAACTAATTTACATTCAATTACCTTCGAAACAAGACCAAGTTCAAGTGAATCGGAGCTCATATGTGAAAGTTGGGTTTTGGGCCTCTTTTATACATTTTGTATTTTAGCAGTTTTTGACCTATTATTTTATGTACATAATTAACCTATTTTAGTTTGTTTCTTTTTCGTTTGTCTTCTTTGATAAAAGTTTTATTAAAATGCGCAAAAATTTAAATCCAAATTGATCTTGAAATCAAAGAAACAAATTGAGTCTGAGTCTTCACTAACCGATTGTACAAAATCGGTCTTTTTAGTATTTTATTTTATTTCTTCTTTTTATTAATTAATAAAAATCCAAAAAAATAGATTAATGTGTAATTATTTCTCTTTGATTTTATCATATTTTTTCTGGATTTTTATATAGTTTAAAAAATGTTAAAAAAATTATAAAACTCAAAAATCAAGGTATTCTATGAATCTATGTACATGGGATACCCCAAAAATTCACTTTGTACATTTGATCGATTTTGGTTTTGATGTCTTCATAGAAGTTGTAGATCTCATTGAAATGAGCAATTTCCGTGAAGAAACTTTTTCGATCTGAGGCCATTTACTATTTCTTTTATATTTTACAAAGTATTTAATTTCTTAATTTTTTGGTGCTGACACGTGGCAGCCCCTGGGGCCGCAATGTATCAGCCATTTTTGGCAATTTTAATAACCATTTTTATAAAAAAAAACTTAAAAAACCACCGCACGTGCGAGGCACGTGCCTCCCAGGCACGTGCCACGCACGTGCCGTCTTCTTCCTCCTTTCCATTAGCGGGCGGTGCCACCTCCTTCAATTTCGCCGCTGCCCCGCAAATCGTGCCGCCCCGCATATCTTGCACCTCCGCCCCGCGATCCTCGTCTCCAATCAAATCTCAACCACTCCTAATCCCTTTTCAATCTCTCCAAATCAATCGTCGATCCACAAAGAACTCTTTCCATCGTCGGTCGCCCGAACCTAACCTATTTAAGGAGAACCGCTGCCCGACCTTCGATCCCATCTGCCGATAACACCCGACCGAGCCCGGTGGTGACAGTACCAGAGCTCGCCATCAACGAGATCCGAGCTCCAGCTCGTTGTAGGTCTACAGCGAACCACCCCCGACGACCTGCTGCAGCTCCAGCCTTTGCCCATTGAGCCTACGACTCCGACCACCGCTAACAACCTTCAGCCTTCGCCGACAATGCTCCAGCCACCGTCGAGCCTCCGCGAGATTTAACCTCCACAACATCGTCTTCTCCGACTACAGCCACCCCCTTGCCAAGAGCTTCTCTCACCGATCGTCTTAAACGATGGTGTCATCTTCACCGCCACGACGCTCCGCTGTACGACCACCGTCTTTGTCGGGCCTCCCCTCCTTCGTAGCCAAGACTCCAGGCGCCTCCAGCGGCAGAACCTCCAGCCCCCCTCCGCCTTAGCAGCAACACCGGGGCTCTGTCGTCCCTCGTCAACACCGCCAAGGCCAGGCACAAGCCCCGAGCCCCCCCCCCCCCCGCATGCACTCTGCTCGTGTGTGGGGAAACGACACCAGCGTCACGCAGCCGCACGTCACCCAGTCACATGCTTTGCACATGACCATGGGTAAATTGCAGTAGACCCCCAGCCTTCCTCCAAATTGTAATCCGGTCCAGCCATTCCCAGGTCACGTGCGTAGCACGTGCCCTTTGGAAAAATTGCAGATTTCACCCCTCAACTATAGGTAATTAAACATAAGCCCCCCTGCATTGTTTATACATATTTATTTTATTTAAATATTGCATTTGTACCCTTGTGTTCCCTGTTGATTTTAAACCTCTACATGACATTGTTTTATTTATCCAAAAAAAGCATTGTATTTCTCAATTAATTCTCTACAATTCGTGATTGATGGTTAATTATTAATTAATTATTTTGTGCAAAATTGCATATTTTACCCATTTCATGCTCTTAAATTTGTCATTGATTAACTGTTGCTCTAAAATTCCCTAAAAATCACATATTATAGAATTATGTGTGCTTAACATTGTTCCCAAAAAGAATTGAATTTGCATGCATAGTTTGTCCTGTAAAAATCATTTTGCATATTTCAGTGTTTGATTTTTAATAGGTATTAAAACTAGTATTTTTGAGGTTTAGGATTTTTTTTGAGGTCCATTACCTAGTGATAGATCTTAGATAATTTTATTCCTTGAAAATAATTAGATTTATTATTTATTATAATTAAATATTGAAATTAGCTTTGTTTGCATTTAAATCTTCATAAAAAATCATATTGCATCCAAAAATCCCAAAAAAATTACAGTGCACTCATTTCATCATAAATTGCATCTTGGCCAAGTTTTGTATTTTTTGGACATCATTTGAGCGTAATTTACATTTTAGTCCCTAAAATAGGCCGAAATTGCATTTTGCATCATTTATTGCATTAAAAATTACAAAAAAAAGACCGCCTCGAAAACCACGCACGAATTTTAATAGACATAATTCTAAGTTGTTCCTTTGCCTCCTTGTGTTCGACCTTGGGACTTGCCCAAGTAAAATAAACATAAAACCACATCGATTGAAAATTGATTAAATTATTGTGTGGTTATTTTCTTGACCGATTTTGATTGCCGCCTACAACGAAACAACAAATCACATATCATTATTTTTAAGTGAACGAACAAATACCCATGTTTTTAACGCAGCGCAATTTTGAAACAATCAATGAGCATATTCTCTCATAAATTTATTATCTCTCTAGGTGGGTGGAAGCTATCCCTATCCAGTCGCGGACAGTCGAGTGTATTCGGATCCGATAGACATGATGGGTGCTAGAATAACATGTAGCTGGGGAACTTTGATCGAAGATGTGTGGTAATATACTACTCGGATCGAAGATCCCAGAGGTTCATCACCTTCGCAATGGTGCCACGCGTCAAATGGTTGGATCTGATGAGAAGGTGGATAGTCGGGATGGCGCATCTGTGCTCCACCACTTGGAACTGCTCCGCCTGAGCAGTCAGGGATTGAAATGGGTCTCCTTGTGCTTGCTTGAACCTGGGAAAGGTAAAAGGACTTGAAGGCTTTTCTCCAGTCAGATTATTACGAATGAAAGCATCGGGAAGTGACTGGGGAGTGGAGCTCTGGTTCCCAGTGAAGGTGGAGAAGGGAACCTAACCTAATCCTGCTCCGATGAGCAGGATCAGGATGCATTGGAAGATGATGAGTGAGTCGGTGTGTCGATCGAAGTGGGTAGATGGGTGCGATGAGGCTCCGACTGGATGGTCAGAGTGGTAGAGAATAGTCTAATCGAAGTGAAGGATGGAATGCAGGCAAAAATAAGGGCTACCTGAAGATTTTGATGGGCTCAACTTCATCAAGCGAGGTGGATGGCGAGGTAGTAGCCTCGATCAGGTTGCGGTGGACCTGGGAGGCTGCACGTGGTAGATGTCTGGTCACGTAGTGATCTATGCTCAAATCAAGCACCAAATCAAGCTCCGAATGGCTCCCCGAGGAGTTGTCATGTACTGAAGGTGGCTAAGGGGCTATAGTGGCGTGGGGAATGAGCTGCCAACAAAGGCATGCAGAGTGAAGTATTTATAGGTCTTCTGAAGAGTCTGGAAAGATCGGACGAGGGAGCGAACCCCAAGGAGGATCCAACCTTGCTTAGGGATTTGCAAGGATCACATATCATAGGAGAGGAATCGAGCACAAAAATCGAGGGCAACGGAAGTCGGACCCGTCCTGGAAAAGGTCGAGAAATCGAACCAATGATGAGTTCAGTCGGGTCGGGTCTAAAGGAGGAGGGGTTGACCTGGGTCAATAGACCCGGGTCAGCCAATCAGAAAATTCGAGGATAATAAATCAAAGAATAAATAAAATAAAATAGTAAAAGGATTTAAAATAAAAATGGTATGAATAAAAAGTGTTTATTATTTTTCATGATATTTTTCTGTGATATTTAATTATTTTTATGAAATATATACATTGTATATACTATTTGGGGTATTATGTATAGGTATAGTATAAATGTATATATTATTATATAATTTTTATTTTATTAATTTTAACCCAATATCCTTTATTTTTTATTTTATTTATGTATAAAGTATTTTGGGGAATATAAAATGTTTTTTAGTTGATTTTTACAAATTAAACAAATAAATTAAATAAAATGTAGTTTATTCATAATACAGAATTGTGGCTTTTGTACAATAGGTTTTTTTATTTTATTTTGACTTTATTTTTTTTATAATATTTATTTTTTTAGGAATATGTGTAAGTGTTTAAAAATACAATATGAGCAAATTATAAATTAAAATAATTAGATGTAGATATTTTAAAATATAGGTAGCCTATGACTATACCAGGACCCTATCTCCCCTACTTTATTACTTGTCGATCAGGTCTATTATTGACCTTCTCTCAGGTTTGGCTCAGTCTGTACATATTATATAATTACATCATTATTTTCATTTTCGTTTCTTTTTATTCTTTTATTCGGAAAAACAAGTGTTAATTATGCAATATTAACAATGATTTGCATAATGATAATTAATTGTATTTACACCTATTTATTTGTGTTTTTTCTAAAAGATGGAACTAAAATCAAAGAATAAAGAATGAGAATCAGAGATTCATTAACCTTATAATATATATATATATATATATATATTATTTATTTATTTATATTTTCTTATATACTATTTATTACTATTAATACTTATATATACCTAATATAAATTTAAAACCTTTAAGAAAAAAATAATTGTTCATTTCTTTATTTTGTATATTTTTATATTTTATATATATCTTTTATTATACACTTATTACTATATATAAATATATATACATATTATATATTAAAAAAACAAAAAGAATTTAAAATTTGCAAAATAAAAAAAATAAAAATATAAAATATAAAAAGTATATAAAACATAAAAACCATAAAATTTAAAGATAATTAAATCCAACAAAAAAATCAAAAAGTAAAAAAAGGTACAAAAATAATCGTTATTTATTTTCATAATTGATAATAATTACCCTATCCCTATTTCTCTCTATGTTTGAACACTCTACATACTTATACATTATAAACATATATTTTGTAGAGTTAAAAAAATAAATTTTGACTCACGCATTTGCATTAATTTATCATACACTATGGGTTGATTATTGATCTATTGATTGGGATACATGCTAAGTACCGTGAGATTGGCCTATACAACAATTGCTAGATCCGACCTATTGGACACCGCAAGCCCTCCAAGATCCAGATTTAGGCACCTTTGCTCGATCGATAGCTATCAATGGTATCTAGACTAAATCATCCTAGAGTCATCATCTCGAGAGACAAGAGGGTATAGATGCAGAATAGAGGATATGAAAATGAGAAGAAAAAGAAGAGAAAAGATGATAAAGGTAAAAATTCTCAAAATAAACAAATAACAAGAAGAAATGAAAAGAAGTGCGAAAAAATGTGTAAATGTGGATGTTTTGATCTTGACCTAATTAAACTAACCAATCAAACTGAAAAACAAGGGTGGTTTCACCAACTCAACACAAGTGAGTTGTAAGAGTTCGGCAATTATCTTGTCAATTTTATTGGTTCTCAAGCAATCTTGTCAAATTTAGTCTTTTATGGCTATCCCTATATGCGAGTGAGTACTACTAGACAATCATCTTGTACTTCCATTCTTGTGTAATCAGTAGCCTGAACTTTTTAAAGATCCTTGTTATTGGATCTGGATCTACTACCCAATCAAAGAATAGAGGAGGACGTCAATAGGCAAAACTAATACTTCCCCCTTGTGGGGTATTCGATTGTGGTAATATGAGACAAGGACCTATAATTACAGTTCCCCTATGCTCAATTCTTCAAACTAAGTCCACAAGAAAACTCACCTCTACTCACACACGTACCGATAGAATCTCCAATACTTCATGAATCCAGTTAAAAAACAAAGTAGTATCTAGGATAGGATTTGGACTCTATTCCTTAAAGGATGTGCCTCACTCAGACAAGAAGGTAGCTAAGAACAATGAGGGTATTGCTTACTCAATATAATGAAGTTCAATTAATTGATTTTATTTTAGTCAATTCTTAGCAGTTCCACGTTTTTAATATTTATGGTTTTTACTTATTTTGAGTATTTTCGTACTGAGGCCTAACAGTTTTATCAATTCTTTTCTTGGCCTATGAGTTAGCAAAATTAGAGGGACGGAATGGAAAAGCAATGCAAGTTAGAAAACGATAGTGCAATGCTCAGTTAGAAGGCTCACCTTGCTTCCCAGCTCTCTCCATGTGTGATACTAGAAAGAAATTGAAATTACACTAAATGCAATGTATTGGGGAAATCACCCTAGGATATGAGCTTATATTAGCTTGAAGAACTTGTTCAATATGACTATGTCCAAGCATGAGACTATAGGTACATGAATGGTATTAGGACTTTGGACCTAATTAACCAAACATCACTCTAGAATCTAAGGGATCATTCCACAAGAAATATAATGAAAAATAATAAGGAAAGCATAAATCACGGAGATAAATAAAAAGCATAGGGAAATAAGGATCAAGAAAGACAAAATATGAAGAAATCGTGAGAAAACTGATCAAGTCCCCTATGTGAACAATCATCTAATGAAATGGACGTGTGAAGAGTCTAAGTGGCTAGATATTTCGGCCATGGGATACAAATACATAAAGTCACGCTCTAACTAAATAAAATGATAGCCTAATATATTCTAAACTAGTGAAACAATAGCTACCATCTCCACGACCAATGGTTTTCTTTGGCTCTCTCCTATTGAACCACTATGAAGGGTTCAACCTTCGTTGCCTAGATGCATCATATCACCTAAGTGTTTTGCCAAGCTCTGTGGGCCCTCGCATGAAAAGAAACAAGATACATAATAGGAAATAAAGACAAGTGAGATAAATACGAGGTAAGTGAAAATAAAAGACAAACATATATTACAAAAAAATCTACTTAAATCATTGTCCTCGGTAACAGTACCATTTTTTGAGAAGGATGGGGATCGAGGTACAAAGGTGTTGTCTTAGCAGGTCTGTGGTGTCTAAAAAATCGGATCTGGTAATCAGTGTATCAGCCTCTCACTTGATGCACAACTCCCAATCCCAACTTAGTCGACAACAGTCAACCCAAAATAAAGATTAAGCAATAAAGGTGAAATGTGAGTCAAATTTTCTTTTATTTAACTCTACAAAATATGTGTATGGGTGAAGCATGTAGAGTGTCGAAATAAAAAGACAAAAGGTAGTAGAGGACAAAAATAATTGCTAATATCTTAAAAACAATTTTTGTGTTCTTGTTTTTATCTTTTTATGTATTTTGTTTGCCAAAATTTTTTGTGTTTTAAACTTTGTATAGGTTTCTAACTTTGCAATTATTTACTTTTTAATTTTAAAGATAAAATATAGATTAACACACTATATAAAAAATAGAAAAAGTGATAGATTTTATAAAAAAATATAAATATAGACCAAATCAATTTTCCCAAATACAAAAAAATGCAAGGAAAATTCATAAATATAAAACATATTTTTATAACTTTTCTATGATTTATAGAATTTTTATAAGCTTTTTTTGCGATTTTTAGGATTTTTGTTTGATTTCATATATGTATTAGAATACACTAAAATACATATAATATATTTTTGGGGGAATTTTTCTGTGTTCTGATATTTTTATAAATTTTCTAAGTTAAAAAAGAGAAAATAGATATGTTTTTGTATTTTTATAAATAGGAAAACAATGTTAATTACCTTACAAAAAATGTATGTGATAAAATAGGCTCCAAGATCTCAATATAGTTTTCTAATAATTTTTACATCCAAAATGGTACTTTTAATAATTGAAATACAAATAAAAATTACATCAGCAACATGAGACCTATTTGCAATTTCTAGGAAGTTACAGAGCATTTAATAAGATATTCATAAAATCCAGGGGTATACATGCAATATTCGCATTATCCGCTTGGCATGGGTGTAAAGGAAAATAAAGGGAACCATGGGTCTAATCATTCATTTTAACCAAAAATATTATATTATTCATTGCTCCAGGACCAAATCAAAATAATCAAAGTCAGAGGGGTTGGTTGCAAATATCCTAACACCGTCCGTATTTGGACAATTGAGGTGACCTGATAGTGGAACCATGTGCAATAAAGAGATTGTTCGAGTTCTCAAGTATAAATATTATATAATTTTAACAACTACATATGAATGTTTAATATTCAAAATTAAATACAAAAAGGTCTGGTGATGAGTTGTAATGATGGACTAAGTGATGGGTGAAGTGTAAGGGTGATCGAGGAGTCGAGAAACAATCGTGAACATGAGAAACAGTGGCCGGAGCCTAGAGCTCCGGCAAGCTATTTTTTGTGCTTTTAATGTACAATGGACCAAATCGAGCGAAATAAAAGATGAAATTTTTCCATTAATTATGCTACAAATCAAAAGTGTTAAGAGAAAACAACTCACCCAGTCAGAGGACTTGGATGCGGAGGAACCATTGGAGATGCTTTGGTGATGGTTGAATCTTAATTTCTCCTCCTTCTCCTCGTCCTGTCACTAAGAAACTCCTCCTGTCACCAGGGTTTTACTCCATACATGAATCTAGGGGCTATAGTGGGCGAAAACAAATTAAAATTCAAAAATGGGAGAAGCGGTGAATATATACAAGTTGATTTAAGGGTCCTCTGCATGAAAGAAGATTAGAATGCGAAGAAGTTTCATGAAAGAGTCAGGGGTTAATGAAGTCTGGATTGAGTAGAAGAATTTGGTGAAAATATGAAAAGGCATGGTGCAGACCAGTTGTTGAACAAGGATGTCCATCAGTCTTGTTTTCCACATAAAGCAGGAACATAGTCGTCGAGGCAACCGAATAAGAACCTCTATTTTAACCCACAAAGACATCAAGCAAAGCAAAGCAATAATGTGGTGTTAAAATTTATTATAACTCTACAAAATATGTGTATAAGGCAAGTAATGTAGAGTATCGAACATAAGGTACACACAAGATAGATTGGGAAATTAAAATCCAAAATTGTCCTCTTCTTATCTTTTTATGTTATTTTTATGTAGGTTTCATATTTTATATTTTTTATGGATTTATATATATATATATATATATTATGTATTTTTATTTTAGAATCTCGTTTTCTTTTTTTATATTTTCTTACCATTAATTTTATTTTTCTTTTTTAGATATAAAATAAGTATATAATATATAGATATAATATATATAATAAAAACAATAAAAATATAAAATAAAGGTAAAATCTAGAAAATACCCTAAGGTATAGTTCTTTTTATTTTTTAAATTTTTAAAATATATTTTCGGTAGTTTTAATATTAGTAATAATAAATAAATAAATATAGTATATAAATAGATGTACCCTTTTGATATGTATAAAATTTATATAAATATATCAAAATAAGGAAATAATATACTTTTGTCTTTTTATGTTTTTCTCTATTTTTGATATTTTTATCGAAATTTTTATTATTTTTTATTTTTAATTGAAAAAGAATGTAAAAATTATAATTTATATTAATAGGTCAAATTAATTTATGATTTAAAATTAGATAAAAGTCCCAAAATTTCCCAAAAATATTTTTAATGTATATATATAAATAAAAGTCTAAAACATAAACAAATATTTTTTGATTTATGTAGAATTTTAATGATTTCTATAAGAGTTTTTTATCTTTTTAATTTTTAATGATTTTCTTTGATATTTTTACAGATTTTTGGTCTACAATTACAAAATAGAGAAAATAAATATAATTTTTTGGATTTTTCAAAAAAGATTTTACATTTTTATGTATTTTTAAATGCAAATAGGGGAAATTACAAGGTTTCTTGAATTTTGAAAAATAGGAAAGTAGTTTTAAAAGGCCCAAGAGAAAATATGTGATTTAATATGATCAAGACAGTAAAAATATTTTTCCTAAAATGTTTAAATGTGAAATGATATTTTTAATAAACACAATACAATGAATTAAAATCTATTTCAAGCAGGGACCTGTACATAGTTTTTCAAAAGTATTTATCAATTTCCAAACCCTTGAAAGAAATCTAGGGTTAAATGTGCAAAATTCTTAGAATAAATTAGTCAATATACATAGACAGGGGTATTTTTGTAATTACAAAAAATGTGAGGTTCTCTTTGCCAAATATCCAAGAACTTTAATGCAAATTTAAAATAACAAGACTAAATTGAAATATCAAAAATCTAAGGGGCACCTTAAAAAATGCCCACCCCTCACGTGTAGGCACATGCGGTGATGTAGCGAGGGACACATATGCAAATATAAAAAGTATAGGGTTCTACTGACAAATATTACCAAATATTTATAACTACATATGAATGATTATAGCAAAAAAAATAAAATAAAAGTGCAGGGGTATAAGGCAAAATTACCCCCACATGCAGGACCGGGCAGTGTAGATGACCTCACTTGGAAACGTGGTTGCACAAGGACACTCTATACCCCTTCGTCAATGTCTACTCGGGATTAGACTATAGGTCAAATCTAACAATTGAGGCGCAGTGCAATCCAACGGCTGCTGCTATATCTAGACAAGGCTTCTAATCGAATGGCTCATGTTCTTCACGAAGAACATGGAAGAATACGACACTCAGATTCCTTCGATCGGCTTATGCTTCCATCTTCGGTGGTCAAATATGCATGCATGGGGGTTCAGAATAGAGCTAGAGCTCCTCCGCACCTGTAGAAGCCTTCAGATTGTTCCAGACCCATCAATGGGGTCCTGGTAGCTCGAGGAAGAAAGAGGCTCCAAGGATCCTACAACTCTACCGAAATCGACTCGTAGAGGGTCCTTTGGCCCCTGAAACCTACAGGTTAGCTTAAGCACAACCAAACGAGAGTCCTGGATGCCTTATTTGAATGGAATGAGGCCAAGATTGGTAGGGGTATAGTCTCCAATAAAGGTTGGCGGAGGGGAGCTGATCTCCTAATTCGGGAAGGATCAGGTTGAATGGAGTGGAGTGGGGAGAAGATCATCGACGAGTAAAGAAAGTGGAGATTATAGGTGGGGGGAATATTGAGGGAATACAATTTAAACAGTGCTTGGAGTAGAGCTTTGATGAACTAGGGAAGCTAAAATATGCAATGAATAAAAATGCAAAATGAATGCATGAAATGAAAGTAATAGTCAAAAGCAATCTGAATCTACATTAACCTATGGCTAAACATGTCGCAACAAGGAGCTGGTTGACCACTGGGCGGAGCTTCACCAACGACGGGGATCGACATTATTCATGTGACTACAACACGTTGCAAAATTAATCAGCCAAGGAGTTGTCAACTTCCACGACACGATGCATTAGGGATTTGAGCGATTCAAATCCAGGAAAGGGATCGAAAATCAAATGGAGCTCCTGCGAGAGGTTATGTACAGGTGTGACTTAGATGGGAAAGAGTGCATGATATAGTGCTCCTCAGATAGAGAAATCAAGCGTGTGTGAAAGCTCTACGATCAATGAGCAAAATCTCAAAAGGAATAGAGGCCAAATGGTGAAAGAATTGATGAGAAATAATGAGGAAGATGGGAGTCTAGGTCTGTCAGACGCGAACTTATGAGGGGCGGGGAGTTGACCGAGTCAACTTTGACCGCACCCTCATTTGTCCATGTAAATCAGGAAAAAGATAAAATAAATAAATAAAACCCTATTAATTCAAATTATAATAATAGATGACTTTATTAATTTTAGATTAAAACATGAAAAATATTTATCATTTAATGTAGTATTTTATTATGATTTTAATTTGTTTTTATAAGATAATTTATTATGTGTTTATTTTTACATGTATAGATATAGGCATATTTATCTATTTAGTATGCATTTATTTTTATTTTTTGTTTTAGATTTTATTGTTTTATACACGTAATTTATTCATAACTTTTTTAAATACACTTAAATATATTTTTATTGTATTTTTCTGATGTAATGTGTGCACTTGAATAAATATGTATACTAATTATATAGTATAAGTATAAATAATTCATCTATGTATTTATTTCATTTTTTATTTAATTGTATTTTTTAAAAAAATCTTTAATATAAGTTTGTACATGTATTATAAATAATATTTATAAAATTATAACTATATAAAATCATGAAAATGATAAGAATAAATAAAATGAATATTTCATTAAGGTATAATATACAATAAGGTCCAAAATCTAACTTTTGCAACGCAACACCAAATTGAATGAAACCACCTTCATTGAAATTTCTATTTAAAAATTAGATACAGTTAAAGGTGCTTTTAGTGAATTTTGAGTTCATATGGAGAAGATACAGGTCAGTGAAATTGGAATTTTGGATTTTTATTTTGAGTATAGAAGACATATTGTATATTATTTTAATGTGAAGTGAATTTTGTTTTTTTCTATGTATTTTTATCTACAATTTATATATCCAAAGTTTATTAATTTTAGGTATAAATTAGAAAGAATAATATAGGTCCCAAAATGGACTTATTGATGAGTTTGAAAACTAGGGTTTATAGTATTTTTGTCCTTATCTCCCCCTAATTTATTCCTTGCCGACCAAATCATCATGATGCTTAGGTCTCGGGGTTTAGGGTCAATCAAAACTTATGGTATTTAATTTCTTTTTGTTTCCTTTTCTTTATTCTTGTATTTTGACTTTAAATACAATATTTTATACAATATTTACATAACAAACACTATATGTTATTATGCAAAATAATTTGATATACATGCTTTTAGATAGGTTTAAAGGCTAAAATGAAAGAATAAAGGTAATGAAATTGTGATTGATCACCTCTCCAAAGGGGTTGGAGAGCTGATTGAGGTTAACTCTAAGTGCCACTTGATTGGTATACATCAGTCACTAGAGGACAAAACTGAACAAAAATAAAAATAAATAGGAAATAAAATAGCAGATGATTTTATTAAATATCAAAATTTGAAAGTTTTATTATTTTAATTAATATTTTTAGATGATTTTTGTTAATTTTATATGTATATTTGTTATATGTTAATTTTTACAAGTACACTTATAGGTAAATATTCATATGTTTTGTGTAGTTTATTTTTATTTTGTGTTCTAATATTTGTTTATAATCTTTACATATTTTATATATTTATAGCATAATAAATACTTATTTACATATTTTATTTTATTTTTATGTGTTTATTTATACACATATTATTTAGGAATTTGTCTCGAATTCGTTCGGATCTTTTAATCATGGATTTAAGCAAACATCTTCATTTCATTGTGGTGTTCCCTACTTATGACACATTGCACCACTCGAATGCGATGAGAAGTTGGCAAGGGTTGCTACATCGATGTCTGGATGTACTTCCAAATTTGCAAGGGTTATAGCACTAGGAAGGCATGTTAAAAAATAAGCTAGTTTTGCAACATCGTCGCTTGGATGCAGTCCGAAATTTGTAAGGGTTCTCGCATGATTGATGCATGCGGATAAAAAAGTTAGTGCAAAAGAGGTTGGAAAGGAAGTTATGAATAGGTAGTTGGAATATTGGCACTTAGACTGGAAAATCCATGGAGATAGTTGATGCGATGGAATGAACGAAGATGCATATATTATATCTACAAGAGAAAATGGGTTGGGGAGAAAGCAAGGGAGATCGGTAAGACGAGCTTTAAACTTTGGTATTCATGTAAAGATAAGGGAAGAAATGGTGTTGGAGTGGTTGTTCATAATGATTTGAAGAATTGTGTGGTTGAGGTGCAAAGATCTGGGGATTGGATTATGTTGCTAAAAGAAGCGCTTGAAAATGAAATTGTGAATATCATCTCATTTTATGCACCACAAATTGGTTTAGATGATAGGATTAAACAAGTTTTTTGAGAGGATTTGGGTAAGATTATGCAAGGAATCCCACAAAGAGAGATGATTTGCCTAGGTGGAGATCTTAATGAACATGTGGGAAAGGATGCTTCAGGGTATGCTAGTGTTCATGGAGGACATGGCTTCGTGGATAGAAATGAAGAGGGAAAAGTCTATCTGGATTTTATAACATCTTATGATCTTTTCATTGCAAAGACTCTCTAAAAGAAGAGGGATGAGCATTTAATGACTTATAGGAGTTGCTCTACTGGAACATGGATAGACTACTTTCCGTTGAGAAGAAGAGATCAGTTGTGTTGCAAAGACTGCAAAGTAATCCTAGGAGAGAGCCTGACCCCCCAATATCGCTTGTTAGTCATGGATGTGCAAATAAAAGGGCTAGTAAAGAAAAGGAGTGTTTCCATGATCACTAGAACTAGATGGTGGAATCTTCAATTGAAGTAATCAAGCTTCATGGAGAAGGTTCTACAAGACTTATCTTGGGATTATAATGGAAAAGCTAATGAGATGTGGGAGGCGGTAGCATCTTGTATCCGAAGGGTATCCAAAGAGATATGAGGCGGGTCAAATGGACGAGCTCCATGCCAAAAAGAGGCTTGGTGGTGGAGTGGAGGGGTGCAAGAGAAGCTCAAAGATAAAAGAGCTTGCTTTAAAGCTATGTCTAAGGATAGAACAAATGAAATTGTAATAAACTACAAAATAGCTAAGAAGGAAGCAGAGAAGGAAGTAAGCAAAACTAAGTCAAAAGCTTATGAAGTTTTGTACAAAAATCATTATTCTAAGGAGGGTCAGAAGAATATATACAGGCTGGCTAAAGCTAGAGAAATAACGATCAAAGATCTTTCTCAAGTGAGATGCATTAAGGATGAGGAAGGTCACGTGCTTGTTACTCAGAAGGATATAGATACTAGATGGAAGCAATACTTCCATAAGCTTTTCATTGGGAAAGGAAATAGAGAGATCACCTTGGGAAATCTAGCTAGTAATGAATGTTACTTGAATCGTGCAAGCTACAAACGAATACAAATGAAGGAAGTAGATGTGACTTTTAAGGTTATGAGACATGGGAAGGGTGTAGGACCTGATAGCATTCTTGTGGAAGTTTGGAGAGTTTTAGGTTAGCATGGTTTGACTTGGCTTACAAATTTATTCAATGTTATTTGGTGAAGCAAGAAAATACCTGAAGAATGGAGGAGAAACATCGTGATACCTCTTTATAAGAATAAAGGAGACATTCAAAGTTGTTCAAATTACAGAGGTAAAGATGATGACTCATACTATGAAAATTGGGAATGTGTGGTCGAAAGAAGGTTGGGGTAAATTTCCAAAGTAAAAGAAAAACAATTTGGATTCATGCTAGGTCGCTCAACCATTGAAGCCATCCACTTGCTGAGGAGAACATTGGAGATTTACATAGCTAAAAGGAAGAACCTCCATATGATTCTTATTGGTTTAGAGAAGGCTTATGATTCTGTCTTGTAGCAGATATTGTGGAGAGTTTTCGAGAAGAGACAAGTACCTATCCTATACATTAACCTCATAAAAGATATGTACGATAGGCCTTCATCTTGTGTAAGAATACATGATGGGAAGACTGACTATTTTGACATCAACACTGGTATGCATGAAGATTCAACTTCGATTCCATTCCTTTTTATTTTGATTATGGATGAGTTGATAAATCACATTCATGATGAGATACCTTGGTGTATGTTATTCTCTTATGATATTGTGTTTATTGATGAGACTAAAGATGGAGTAAATGAGAACCGTGAGGTCTGGAGACATGCTTTGGAGACGAAAGGATTTTGTATATGTAGGGCAAAGACTCAATATATGGAGTGTAATTTTGATGGAAGCAATGGTGAAGGAATCGATGTTAAGATTGGTGATCATAACTGTTGAGCTTGATTTTCGAGGTAGGAAAATTAATTGATAAAAATGTTGTGTCAAGTGGTCGTTGCTTTTATCCCCACAAACCTGTATCAACAAAAACTATTTTTTTTTTATTTTTGCTACTTATTAACCTGTATAGCGGACAGGGTCGAACTCAGGGAGGCTACAATTCCCGAGGGTTATTCAATTAATCAGAAACTAATTAAAAGAAAATAGGAATCTCAAAGGACAACTATCCTTGGTTTTTGTGATTTTTTTATCTTTTTATTTTTTAAATTTTTAATTCTAATTTTTTTTATTTTCTGATTTTCAAATTTTTAGTGATTTTGATTTTGTAATTTTTTTTAATTTTCAAAATTGACAAACAATACAAACAAGGTCAATAATATGCACTCCAACTCTTTTTACAATTTTCAATTATGCCAAAAATACTCAGAAAATGCAAAGAAAATATTTTTGGGTTTTAAAAGTTTCAAAATATTTTTGAGAATTTTTGTAAATTTTTCGGATGTTTTTGTATTTTTTTTCTAAAAATCAAACAGTGAGAAAACAAGAAAATGTGCACAGCCTGGAGTAATTTGCAATTTAAAAATATTTTAAATACCAAAACTCCTGTAAATTCTTTTTAAGAAAACTAGAAGCAAATATCTACAAACAGGAACTGAAATCACAATTTTTGGATTTGTGTAGAATTTTTTATGATTTTTATAAGATTTTTTATATTTTTCAATTTTTTTGGTTTTTATAAATAATTAATCCGTGAAAATTGGTCAGAAATTAAAAGACAATGAAATCAAACTACCCTAATTTTTTTGGAGTTTTTAGAGATATTTTCAATTTTTTATGAATTTTGGAATTTCAAGCAAGGAAAAATGACTTGTTTTTTATTTTTTCAATAATAATAATAAATGAAATCAAAATGTAATAAAAAATTATGCTAGATGGATATGAACATCAGGAGCATGGCACAATTTTTGCAAATTTTTGGATCATGAATAACATTTAATTCAATCAAAAAGAGCACTCAAATTATTGTTCTGTAGTTTAGGGGCTAGAATGTAAATACTAGAAAAGTTTTGGACTGAAATGTAAAGTTTCAATGTTTTCACCTCAAATAAATAATAAAAATAAATAACTGGAGAGAAATCGCAATTTTTACCAATAGATCATGTGCCTGGCATGTGCTTGAATCTGGCAAGGATGTTTTTATAATTTCCAAAACTTTGAGGTTGAACTTGAAATTTGTCCAAAGAATAATTTCTTTTAATCAGAAGCCACAAGCCCTAAAGACTTCGTTCTTTCAATTGCAATGGGCAAGCGTCGCCGCCCTTCTTCCTTCCTCTCCACGCAAGGGGCGGCTGCGAGGTCGTGGAGGGGTTTCACGGCAGAGGGCGGCGTCGTGCGATGGTTGCTTCAGGCACACGGGCTGAGGTGGCGCACGGGGGTGCGGCGCTACAATGGTTGAAGGGCGCACGGTGGGAGAGGGGGCGACACACGCCCCTACAGGAGGACCTGGGCGAGGAGGTGCGGGCCGCGGCTGGAGAAGATGCGCGGCGAGGCGGCAGGAGCGGTCGGCCTCGCGCGGGTGCCGCACGCTGGAGTCGAGGCGGCGCTGGAGTCGAGGGCACGCGCCTGTTGTCGAGAGAGGGGGGCGCGGGTGGTGCGTCCGACGGTGATGGCGAGGATGCGCCGCCTGGTGCGGCTTGGTGGGCAGCGGGGGTTGGCATCGGTGGTCGCGGCTGGAGGAGGGAGCCGAAGGAGAAGAGGGGGGGCGGCGGCGGCTGGCTGTCGTCCCCTCTCAAATTTTTTTTTTATTTTTTTCTATGTAAACAGGGAATGAATGAAAAACTTTTTTTATTTTTTTATTTTTTTTTTGTAAATCCGAAAAATAAGAAAATGAGAAATCTGAAATAGACAATAAAAAAATGATGAGAAATGTTTTTTTATATTTTAAATTTTTTTGTTGATTTTATTTAATGACCCTACAAAACAAACGTTAGAAACGAATGGTTTTTTTATTATTATTTTTATTATCCTGCAAAATAAACGTTAGAAATAAAGGGAAAAAATTTATTTATCTACAAAGTCGGAACGTGGATGGGGATTCGGCGAAAAATGAGGAATCGAATCCGATCTCCGGCCACCGTACGTGGTCGGAGTTGAGAGATCGTGGACGATAGAATAGAACGCGGGGAGAATTAGAAGACGATATGAAAATTCGGAATCGATGGCGGATCAAAATCGTGGTGAATTTTTTTATGATCTAGAGGTAACAAAAATGATGATGAAAATAAAATAAATGTGACGATGTAAATTACGATTAAACTAAGATAACAATGCGAAGAAAAAAATTTGGATCTCACCTTAGGAGCGGAAAATAGACCGTGATCGCCTCGACAAGGACGACTCGCTGTCACCGGACGCCTCGGAGGCTAGGCAACTTCCTCGACGAAATTTCTCTCGGAGATCGGGCTCCTCTCTCTAAAGATTGATCAACTTGGAATGAGGGAGAAGGAGCCATATAAATAGAAAAGAGATGAAATTTGAATTTTTGAATTTTTATTGGATAAAGGGAGATGAAAATTGAAGTGAAATTTTGAAAAAGAGAATTGAAAATTAAAAATGAATTTTTGAAAAAGAGAGATGAAAATAAAATGAATTTTTGAAATTTTTGGTGGATGGGAGATGAAATTTGAAATGAAGATAAAAGAGAGATAAAACTAATTACAAAATTATCTAATTTTTTGAATTTTCATCTATTTAATTTGAATTAAAAAATATATTTTTTATTTTTTTTATGAAGGTTAATTAAAAATAGCAACTATATACATATAATACATACATATGTGACACTATGTACAAGGTTAAATATTGAATTGGCCCCTTTTTTGTTTTTAAAGAATTTTAATTTTTTTTAATTTTTATTTTAAGAAATCAGTGGGATTAATTTACAAATAAATACAAATACAATATGCACAAAAATACATGGGAAAATTGCACAAACCACCCCAGAAAATCGACTTTTCAACCGTAACTCCAAAAATTATGAAAATACAGCCATTTTAAAGATAATTTAATTTTGAGTTCAATGGAAGTGATATTGATTCAATTTGAGCTCATATGGAGCCGGAATTGTTCTTTCAATTAGTGCTTAGTGCTTTTTCCAAGTGTGGCTACTTTTATTATGTACAAGATTTAATTGTGCAATCAATTTTAGTAATTAGAACACATTTTTATTTACAACTTTGGTTTTGAATGTTATTTGATTTGAGGTCAATTAAGGTACAAATAAATTAGTGTCAGTTTTATACAGATATATACAAAATTAGTGAGACATATTTACAACCAGATACACTCTTTTTTTTTATTTTCTAATTAAGAACCCTATCTCCCCCTAGTTTATTCCTGGTCGATCAGGTCAAGTCTTGACCTTCTCTCGGGGTTCGGGTCAGCCTGTATATAGTCTTCCTTTTTTATTTTATTTTCTTTATTTATTATTTTTTTATTTTCTTTATTTTTCCTTTCTTTCTTTCTTTATTTATTTTAGGTTAAAAATAGTCAGAAATGTACAATATTTACACACAAATGTAAGTTAGTAAGAATATGGAGTTAATGTTAAATGCAGGTGTTTTATCTGGGATTTTAAGCTAAAATAAAGAATAAAGATGCCGAATCACGGATTCATCATCCCCTATGCTTTACCTTTGCTAGTCCCTTAGCAAACACTTATTTGAATGAATAAGTGAAGAAAAGGAAAAAGAAAAGAAAGGGAAAATAAAATAAAGAAAGTAGGACAACATCGAATATTAAACTTATCTTCATAAAATTGTAGTTTGGAGATCTGTCGGACCTTTGGATTATTAGTGTGTCGGAACTTCTGTGAGACTTAGAATTTTAAAATCAACAGCCTTCAAGTTCTACACATCATTGTCACAGTTTCGGCTCAGAAGTCATCTTAGATTAATCCTCTTACCAAAGCACACCCTATGAAACATTGAACAATCGACTCATGTGTGTGAAAGGTTTTAGCTCTTCCCATCCAGAATGTCGGACTACCATGCAAATCTCCTCTCCAATAACTCGTCCTCAGGGAGTCAGGTATTTCCTTCTAAGGTCTGTCGTGCTGTGGTCACAATCGAATTGGGGGAGAAGATAGAAGAAGGAGAAAAGAACTGGAGGGTGGCCAGTGTAGTCACCTCTCCTTGTGGAGCTGGCCAGTGTAGCCGAGTCTCCACCAAGATCTGCAGGTTTTCTTGAAGCTTGGACCGTTTTGGTCAGATATTTATTTGGTAGTGGCTTCTTTGTATTTGGATTTTTGGTGGTTCTGCTTGGATCTTGTTTTGCCCCTACGGATATAGAATCTTTTGTTTTCGTACATTTTTTGGGGTCTTAGAAAAAAATTGTTCCCAGTCGTCCATCCCTTTTCCGAAGCTTTATTTCAACCTGTACTCCGGTCTTTAGATTTCCACGCCACCAGAAAAGAAACTCACACAGTCTTCCAACATCCCGTATGAGTTGAGATAAGTGCATAGTGCGAGAGTACATATTGATTCCCTATTCCAGAGTTATACCCAGAATGAAGAGACTAGGTTAGACACTAAGAATCAAATGCTGCACATTGTCATGTGGAACTCAAAGAATTAAGTCAAGGACCTGAAGCTTCTAAAATCCTATTTCTCGGTGAAGTTCCTCTGAGAAGTAGGTGGATTAAGGTCCAACGAAGCTCCATTCTTCAATTTTATTCCAGACATAGTTTAAATATCAATACTATCCTGAAAAATGCACATGCAAATGCAGAATATGAATAATGCAAAGAGTTTTTTTTTTGGAAAAGGAATGATGCACATGTGAAAAGAACACACAATTTTTTAAACAATTTTCTAATTTTGAACTTTTTATGGATTTTTTTTCTGAAGGAAAAATACAGATGTGAAAGAAAGGGTTTTTTTAATTTTGCAGATTTTTATAGATTTTTGATTTTGTAGTTTTTTTAAGGAAAAAGGGTTAGTAAAATATATACAAGTATATACAAAAAAAATTTTGTGTTTTTTGTTTTTATTTTTTTTGTTGATTTTTTTGTGCTTTTGTTTTTGTTTTTTTTTGTTTTTGTTTTTATTTTTTTATTTTTTTGTTTTGTTTTTGTTTTTTTTTTATTTTTTGTTGTGTTTTTTTTGTTGTTTGTTTTTTTTTTGTTTTTTTACGCAAGTGGATTTTACAAACTATACACATAACCCCTCAAATAAACGTATTAAAAGTAGAGTTATGTCTAAAGTATATATACAATATATACGACACCCCCCTATACTTAGCTCGAACTATGTCCTCATAGTGATCAGAAAGCGAAAAAAGGAAGACATAACTCGTGCTAAGTATAGAAAATTGAAAAGAAAAGATACAAAGAAGAGAAGATGGTGATCCCCCCCTATACTTAGGATCAAGTAATCCTAAGTATAGTGGAGTGTACAAAAGGGGAAAACCGATTATGAGAATGTACATACTCAAAAATAAAAAGACACAATATGAACAACATCATCCCCCTATACTTAGGGTAGAGTATCCCTAAGTATAGGCAACAACAAGAGTGATGAACAGGACAAAAATAAACAACACAAATCATTCACCCCCATTATACTTAGGATAAAGCACGTCCTAAGTATAGCACATATACACACACACAGAAAAGGGGTGAATGATAAAATGGGAGAAGACGGAGTAAAACGAAAGGATATACAAGAGGAGTGGATGTACAAAGGTCAAGAAGGTCGAAAGCGAACCTTCTTGCCTGACCGCTGAGGTATGGATTTGACAAGATGTAGGTCGATATTTGGATTATCATTAGATATGAACTGAGTAGGATCGACCAAGAATGTGTCCTCAACAGTTTCAGATTGTGCAGGCCTAAACCGATTATTGGAAGTAGTACTGTCATGTCTGGCCTGAGAAGTCTCGCAAACATCAAAGTAAAATGGCCCGAAATCATTATCCAAAAAAGTAGGATCAATATCAGATAGGCGAGCCTCTACTGGATCATCATCTTTATCAAAAGGCCCAAATTCTTTTATAAAAGCAATCAAATCAAATTTCGTCTGATCGGTCTCATCTGAATCAGCGTGAATAGGAGCGGACTCATCAGTGGAAGTAGTTGAATCATGTTCGTCATGTCTAGTCTCAGGTTCTGCCTTCCGTTCTAGGTTTTCTATCGTGTAAATTCCGCAGATGTCATCAATGCATCTCCACATACTAGAAGAGGAAACTCCAAGGTCTATGCTTTCTGAGTCCTCCTCCTTGAAGAGGAATTCTTGGGTCTCAGTATCATCCTTCATATAGCAAAAATCTCTGGTAGTATCATCATGATCAAAGTCCTTGGGGTTGTCTAACATGGGTGGGCTCTCATGGGATGCGGGTGTCTGGTCGGCAGTGGGTGTAGTGATCAACACACCGCTCCCTACATCAGAACGGAAGCGAATCTCTCCTGAACCATAATCAATAACAGCTCCCACCGAGGCGAGGAAAGGCCGTCCCAGGATGATTGGAGGGTGCTCCACAGGGGTGGAGGTCTCCATGGGCATTACAACAAAATCTGAAGTGAAATTCATGCGTTCAATAAGAATGAAAACTTTTTCTAAAATACCCTTCGGCCTCTTGATAGATCCATCAGCGAATTGAACTATCATCCTGGTTTTCTTGAGAGGCCCAAGATGAAGAGTTTGTACCATAGAGAAGGGTATTATATATGGAGAGCGTTATCTCAAGAATAGTCAGATATGGAGCAACTCACAAGGGGTGTGGTCATGTTCCCTTTCATAAAATATGGGTGATGAGAGATTACGTAGGCAGTGGCCATGGTCAAGATGTGACGCTCAGATCTTCTCCTTCGCTTTCTCTTCTTGTGTTGAGGAGTAGATATATCTGTCATGGCCTGTTGATGTGGGGCTTTAATGATCTCATGAAGGGTGGACACCACTTCGGGTTTAGTCAACATTTTTTTGAATTTTTGGACCTCATCCATACAAGGGAGGAGGTCAGAATCAACATTTACACGAGGATTTCCAAGAGCAGTCTGTACAGTAGAATCCTCGGTGTCAAGGTTGGGACATGGTTGTGTGAGTAGATGATCGGTCATTTGGGTCCTCTCCTCACAAAATGAATCAACGTGTCTCCCAAAATCTTTTTGTATTTTCAAAATTTTCTCATTTTTTGTATTTTGGATGATTTCAAGATCTCATGATTATCCTCAAGTGAATCCATATCCTTACATAATGGAGCAACGTTCTGGCTCATATTTATGTTAAAGAGATTGTTAATCCTCGAATTCATATGCTCCACCATCTGGTTCAGTGTCTCAAGTGTAGAAATCATGAAAGGTGACTCCAAAATCTCAGTACCGGGTGGGCTGAATGAGGGTGGATGAAAATCAAAGTCCTCCGCTTCCTGAAATAATTGGTTAGGCGGATATGCACAAAAATCAGGAGGAAAGTCCTCCTGGAAAAAGGAAGGTGGATCGTCTGGAGAGTATGAGGTGTCTGCGAAGATCGGATTAAAATAACTCCAGTCGGCCATCTTCGAAACAAAAGATGAGAGAGCACGAGGGTCAAGCCAAAAGATATGGAGAAAAAGGTGCAAATGCACAGAAGGATCTGGTATGCACACAAGCAATCAAACACAATACAAACCCCCAATTCACCAACGCAATGTGAAGACCGTGAAGGTTCGGTCCCTTAATCTTGTTTGTTTTTAGAGTTAGGTGATAATCACAAAGTTGTACAAACACTTAGGCTTAATTATGGGATTTGGGCACTAACCTTAGTGTGTACATGAGCACGTTAAAATGAATACAATGAGGGGGTTACTCTCCCCAAAACAATGATTTTTCCTTGTGTTTTTTTAGGGTCGAGTTTTCTTTAGCAGTCCCAATTTTAGGCAGTTATCACTTGGTTAAAATGTTTTCAAAGAATCGCCTACCGAGTGTCTAATTTCCTTTTTAACTTATGTGAGTGAAAACAAGGAAGGAGATCGGAAATGCAAATGCGCGATTAAAAACGATGATGCATGCAGGGTTAGAGATGCGTACCTTGTCGCCAGCACTCTACATGCAAGTGATCTACGCTGAATTTAATAAACTATCCTATATGCAAATGCAAGTGAACCGTCCTAGATGATAGCTTCTATTAACGAGCAAGAACAAGTTAATTTGACTAAGTCCAAATTACGCTCTACTCTATAGGCACAGAAATATTTTGTTTAGGGTGTTTGGACCTAATTAATTACCTGGCTCAAGCATTAATTAAAGCAATCGATAGATGGCTCGCGAAATCCACGGAAAACAAAGAAAAATAAAGGCGATGAAAACAAAACCGGTGAGGTCCCCCAAGTGCACCGGCACTTGGCGAAATAGACCCCGCAACAAATGAATGTCATGTTACAAAGTTCAAATGGAAAAGAAACTCTCTCTCTCTCACACACTCTCTTTTTTTAAAAAAAAATCTCTTTTTATTTCTTCTTCTTCTCTTCTTCTCACGCTATCCTGCGGCTTGGTGAAGAATCAAGCCGCCTCCATGTCGCTTGGGTGCTTCGGCTCTCCTAAGATCGCCTCCTTCGCTCTGCAGGCCCTCGCAAGAAAAAGAAAAGAAAATGTGTAAGAAATACAATTATCAAATATGAGAGAAAAAGAAAAAATGAAATGAAATGAATGCAGTGATATGAACAATGGAATGAATGGCAAAAATGTAAACAGATAATTACAACCAAGTATAGCAGGTCAAAAGAGAAACCTAACTACCCTCGTCGTGCCTCCCCGGCAACGGCGTCATTTTGTTGAGCATGATTTTTGAGGTAGGAAAATTAATCGAAATGTTGTGTCAAGTGGTCGTTGCTTTTATCCCCACAAACCCGTGTCAACAAAAAATATATTTTTTTTATTTTTGCTACTTATTAACCTGTGTAGCGGACAGGGTCGAACTCAGGGAGGCTACAATTCCCGAGGATTATACAATTAATCAGAAACTAATTAAAAGAAAACAGGAATCTCAAAGGACAACTATCCTTGGTTTTTGTGATTTTTTTATCTTTTTATTTTTTTTTAAATTTTTTTTTAATTCTAATTTTTTTATTTTTTTATTTTCAAATATTTATTGATTTTGATTTTGTAATTTTTTTAATTTTCAAAAATGACAAACAATACAAACAAGGTCAAGAATATGCACTCCAGCTGTTTTTACAATTGTCAATTATACCAAAAATGCTCATAAAAATACAAAGAAAATATTTTTGGGTTTTAAAAGTTTCAAAATATTTTTGAGAATTTTTGTAAATTTTTCGGATGTTTTTGAATTTTTTTTCTAAAAATCAAACAGTAAGAAAACAAGAAAATGTGCACAGCCTAGAGTAATTTAAAATTTAAAAATATTTTAAATGCCAAAACTCCTGGAAATTATTTTTAAACAAACTAGAAGCAAATATCTACAAATAGGAACTGAAATCACAATTTTTGGATTTTTGTAGAATTTTTTATGTGTTTTATAAGATTTTTGATATTTTTCAATTTTTTTGGTTTTTATAAATAATTAATGCATAAAAATTGGTCAGAAATTAAAAGATAATGAAATCAAACTACCCTATTTTTTTGTAATTTTTAGAGATATTTTCGAATTTTTATGAATTTTGTAATTTCAAGCAAGGAAAAATGACATGTTTTTTATTTTTTTAATAATAATAAATGAAATCAAAATGTAATAAAAAAATTATGCTAGATGGATATGAACATCAGGAGAATGGCACAATTTTTGCAAAATTTTTGGATCTTGAATAACATTTATTTCAATCAAAAAGAGCACACAAATTATTGTTCTGTAGTTCAGGGGCTAGAATGTAAATACTGGAAAAGTTCTAGACTGAAACGTAAAGTTTCAATGTTTTCGCCTCAAATAAATAATAAAAATAAATAACAGGAGAGAAATAGCAATTTTTACCAATAGATCATGTGCCTGGCATGTGCTTGAATCTGGCAAGGATGTTTTTGTAATTTCCAAAACTTCGAGGTTGAACTTGAAATTTGTCCAAAGAATAATTTCTTTAATCAGAAGCCACAAGCCCTAAAGACTTCGTTCTTTCAATCGCAATGGGAAAGGGTCGCCGCCCTTCTTCCTTCCTCGCCACGCAAGGGGTGGCTGCGAGGTTGCGGAGGGGTTTCTCGGCGGAGGGCGGCGTCAGGCGGTGGCTGCTTCAGGCGTGCGGACTAAGGTGGCGCACGGGGAAGCGTCGCTACAATGGTTAAAGGGTGCACGGTGGGGGAGGGGGCGACACACGCCCCTACAGGAGGACCTGGGCGAGGAGGTGCGGGCCGCGGCTAGCGAGGATGCGCGGCGAGGCGGCAGGAGCGGTCGGCCTCACGCGGATGCCGCGCGCTGGAGTCGAGGCGGCACTGGAGTCGAGGGCACGCGCATGTTATCGAGAGAGGGGGGCGCGGGCGGTGCATCCGGCGGTGATGGCGAGGATGCGCCGCCTGGTGCGGCTTGGTGGGCAGCGGGGGTTGGCGTCAGTGGTCGCAACTGGAGGAGGGAGCCGAAGGAGAAGAGGGGGGGACGGCGACGGCGGCTGGATGCCGTACCCTCTCAAAAAAAAATATTTTTTTCTATGTAAACAGGGAATGAATGAAAAACTTTTTTTATTTTTTTTATTTTTTTTGTAAATCCGAGAAATAAGAAAATGAGAAATCCGAAATAGACAATAAAAAAATGATGAGAAATGTTTTTTATATTTTTATTTTTTTTGTTGGTTCTATTTAATGACCCTACAAAACAAACGTTAGAAACAAATGGTTTTTTTATTATTTTTTTTATTATCGTGGAAAATAAAAGTTAGAAATAAAGGGGAAAATTTTATTTATCTACAAAGTCGGAACGTGGATGGGGATTCGGCGAAAAATGAGGAATCGAATCCGATCTCCGGCCACCTTACGTGGTCGGAGTTGAGAGATCGTGGACGATAGAATAGAACGCGGAGAGATTGAAAAAACGAGATGAAAATTCGAAATCGGTGGCGGATCAAAATCGTGGTGATTTTTTTTATGATCTAGAGGAACAAAAATGATGATGAAAATAAAATAAATGCGACGATCTAAATTACGATTAAACTAAGATAACAATGCGAAGAAAAAAATTTGGATCTCACCTTAGGAGCGGAAAATAGACCGTAATCGCCTTGACAAGGCTGACTCGCTGTCACCGGACGGCTCGGAGGCTAGGCAACTTACTCGACGAAATTTCTCTCGGAGATCGGGCTCCTCTCTCTTAAGATTGATCAACTTGGAATGAGGGAGAAGGAGCCATATAAATAGAAAAGAGATGAAATTTGAATTTTTGAATTTTTATTGGATAAAGGAAGATGAAAATTGAAGTGAAATTTTGAAAAAGAGAATTGAAAATTAATTATGAATTTTTGAAAAGGAGAGATGAAAAATAAAATGAATTTTTGAATTTTTTGGTGTAAGGGAGATGAAATTTGAAATGAAGATAAAAGAGATATAAAACTAATTACAAAATTATCTAATTTTTTGAATTTTCGTCACTTATTTAATTTGGATTAAAAAATGTTATTTTTTTATTTTTTTATGAAGGTTAATTAAAAATAGCAACTATATACATATAATACATACATATGTGACACTATATACAAGGTTAAATGAAGAATTGGCCCCTTTTTTTGTTTTTAAAGAATTCTAATTTTTTTAAAATTTTTTTCTTAAGAAATCAGTGGGAATAATTTACAAATAAATACAAATACAATATGCACAAAAATACATGGGAAAATTGCACAAACCTCCCCAGAAAACCGACTTTTCAACCGTAACTCCAAAAATTATGAAAATACAACCATTTTAAAGATAATTTAATTTCGAGTTCAATGGAATGAGATTGATTCAATTTGAGCTCATATGGAGCGGGAATTGTTCTTTCAATTAGTGCTTAGTGGCTTTTTCCATGTGTGGCTACTTTTATTATGTACAAGATTTAATTGTGCAATCAATTTTATTAATTAGAACATGTTTTTATTTACAACTTTGGTTTTGAATGTTATTTGATTTGAGGTTAATTAAGGTACAAATAAATTAGTGTCAGTTTTATACAGATATATACAAAATTAGTGAGAGATATTTACAACCAGATACACACATTTTTTTTGATTTTCTAATTAAGAACCCGATCTCCCCCTACTTTATTCCTGGTCGATCAGGTCAAGTCTTGACCTTCTCTCGAGATTCGGGTCAGCCAGTATACAGTCTTCCTTTTTTATTTTCTTTTCTTTATTTATTATTTTTTTATTTTCTTTATTTTTCCGTTCTTTCTTTATTTATTTATTTTAGGTTAAAATTAGTCAGAAATGTACAATATTTACACACATATGTAAGTTAGTAAGAATATGGAGTTAATGTTAAATGCAGGTGTTTTATAAGGGATTTTAAGCTAAAATAAATGAATAAAGATGACGAATCACATATTCATCAATAACATTCAGTAGAGAGATTCTTTTATATACTTGGGATCTATTTTGCAACATGATGGAGAAAATTATGGAGAGGATACAAATAAAATTAACTTTGGTGGGCTAAAGTGGAGAGAGCCACTACTATTCGCGTTGATAAGACAAATCCTTTGAAAAATAAAGGAAAGTTTTACAAAGCACTTGTGAGACTATGCTTTATGGATCTGAATGTTGACATGTGAACCATAGACATGTGTAGAGAATGGCAGCAGCAGAAATGAAAATGCTAAGGTGGATGTGTGAACACACATGTAAAGATCAGATTCGGATTGATGCCATCAGAATGAAAGTGGGTAAATCTTCGATCGAAGATAGGATGCGAGAAAATCTCTTAAGGTGGTGTGGCCATGTGCAAAGGAGGTCATCTGATGCATCGGTGAGGAGATGTGAGTTTTGGAATTTTAAGCTGGCTAAAAGAGGGTGTGGAAGGCCCAACAAGTGTTGGAATGAGACTATACGAAGCGACCTTAGTTTTTTTGGATCTAAGCCTGAGAATGACACAAGATAGATATGAGTGGAGGCAAAAAATTCATGTAGTTGACCCTACATTAAGTGGGAAAAGGCTTTGTTGTTGTTGTTGTTGTTGATTTATACACATACATAAATATATGTATAAACTTTATAGGTATAGAATACCATTGTATTCTAATACATTATTTATATGAATGTGTTTTTTATGATTTTCTTTGGTATATGTATTTTTAATGTATATCAAATAATATATACAATTATTTAAAAATATAGTAAAGAAATATATAGAATAAAGTAAATGAATAAAATATATAGATATATAATACAATGGGACCCCAGAAAACCAGCTGTTATATCTTAACTCCATTAAATTAAATGCTTTATTAGATAGATAATTTAATTTGAAATACAGTGAAAGTGAAATTGATAAATTTTGAGTTCATATGGAGAAGATATTGATCTGTGTAGTTCTATTTACGGCTTTTTCATCCGTGCGTACCATGTACATTGTACATGATTTTCAGTATAAATAAATCAACATAAGTTGTAAAAATATGCACATCCAAACTTATTTTGGATTTCTTTAAATAAGCTAAAAATTATCAGAAAATTAAAGTAAAAATATTTTTGAGTTGTATATATTTTATAGTGTTTTTGGTGATTTTTATGAATTTTGAAGATGTTTTTGTAATTTTCTAAAAATGAAATAGTGATAGAAACAATAAACAATGGATGACCATGATTGTTTTGTAAATTAAAAATAAGTAAAAAGCTTTAAATTCCTGAAGGTTATTTTTTGGATAAGCTAGAACAAAATTCTACAAACATGAATTGAAATCAATATTTTTGAATTTTTCTCTGATTTTATAGGATTTTTATAATTTTTAAGTGTTTTGTAACTTTTTAGGTTTTTATTGGGTATTTTTCAACAAAATTTATAAAGGAGCAAAAAAGCAACAAAAGATGACTATTATATTTTTTAGAGAATTTTTTGGTGATTTTCAAATTTTTATATATTTTCCAAACAAACAGGTACTTTTTAGGGTATTTTTATTTATTTTATATATTTTCTAACGATTCTAACCTCGGATGCAGCATACGACCCTGATTATTGTTAGGAGGTGGATCTAATGACTCAGATTGTTGGTGAGCATGCATGTCAGATCCACCTGGAAAGCTGATTTGATGCCTCTGAGAAAGAGATGGATGTGCGACTCAGATCGAATCTGAGTCGCACATCCATCTCTTTCCTACGCGACCACGATCACGTAGGAAAGCTCGAGAACACCTCCGCACACACATTCGCGCTACCATCGAGAGACGGAAATATCATTTCCGTGTGAGAGAAGATCCTAAGGGAACATCCTCGGAGGTAACGATGAATACATCCCTCTTGCTGTTGGTTTCCATGTACTCTTGTTTCCATATGCTTGAACATGTTTAGAGCCTTGGGTACGATTTATAGGTTAAATTTCATTATTGATTCGTATGAGGAAATCTGTTCCATTGATAATATAAATCGCAAGCATATTATATGATATCTATGCATTGTTTTTTTGTTGTTGTGTAAATGCGAGAGATGAGTATCATCTTTTCCCCCTTTCAAAATCTATCAGAACCTATCTATGCTACTTATGTTGATATTAGCGAATCTCAAGTTCGGAAATCAGAGCATACATCTATCATGCTACACGATTATTATGATTACAATATACGTGATTAGATTGGTTCCATTAACCATATAAATTTTACCTTAAATCATTAGTTGCAACACATATAATCCATTTCATCTATAAAAAAAATCATATACAAGTATACATAAGTATGCTCTACAGATAATTATAACCCCTAGAATTTCCAGACTTTTTTATCAACGGCATGAGGACGTATCGTTTATAATGTTCGAAAAGGTATTCAATCCTTTGTCACTTATTAATCTAAAAAGGTTATATTGATCGAATAAGGATTGGATTTAAGTTACGGGTATGTATATGATCCTATAATATGTTAGCTTGTTTCCGACGTAACACAATGCACAACAGATTAAATATCAACTTTATTTGTTTATCCTTTAACACTGAAAATCACATCGTTTCTAAGAACCTGAAATGCAAGTTCGATTTTCATGATTTACTCATTAATGTAGTACGTTACATCTATTTTAGGAGTAACAATTTTTATCGGAGCTCCTTCTCCAATGTCGACGGCGGCCCTCCGACGATAAAATCGACTAAGGTGGTGGTGCTCCAAAGAGAGGGAAAGATGGTGGTGGCTAGGGCATTGAGAGGGCAGCCTACCATCTCCTATTTATAAAAGGAGAGGTGGATTTGGATCTCGATTCAGATCCGGTTCGGATCCATATATGGGTCCCGACTATGATACGTAAAACAATGATAACTTGAGCTAGGAATGTCGGAATTGGATGTTCTTGGGCTCGTTGGAAAGATCTCGATGAGATCCATGTAATGGTGTGATTATTTGAATTTTTTGATACCAAAAATACTCCAGATTTTAGAAAAAAGAAAATTCGGGATTTCACATTGGTTGTCTTCTCATTCATTGATTCATTATTATTTAGTCATTGTAGTATAGGCTCGTCTATACTCAGTACAAGTTATGTCTTCTCTTTTCTCTCAGATCTATGAGGACATAGCTCAAGCTAAGTATATGGGGGTCATATATATGTTGTATATACTTTAGCCATAACTCGTAATTTGGTATTTTCAATAATATATCTAACTAATAAAAATTAAAATTTTCTTTGAATATAGTAAGTAATAAATCAGGTTAAAAATACTTTTGTAAAATGTTGGAAAAATAGTTTGAAAATCCTTCTGAAAAATCATTTGAAAACTATTTGGAAAAGGTTTTTTAAAATGTTTTCCACATTTGTAAAAATGTTTTGTTTGTAAAAAATCCATTTCTTTGTTTGAAATAAAATATTTTGGCAATCTATTTGCAAATGATTTGGAAAATGGTTGCAAAAATATTTTGAAAACCCATATATAATGTTTGAAAAATCTTTGCAAAATAATTTTCAAATTTGTAAATGTTCGTAAATATTATTTGTTGAATTAGTTTGAAAATAAAGTCTCCAGAATGTTGGCAAAAATCTTTTCAAAATATTTCTACAAACCCTATATATATATAAACATATAAATTTCTAAATCCAAATTCTTGTAAATACAAGATGCACTCCTGTGTAATTAGATGTACATATTTATTTGCCAAACCTTTTTATTTTTGAAAAACCTTTAAAAATTGGCAAAACTTAAAACCAAATAAATGTTGCAAAAAAATTTCAAAATTGCATAAAAAATTGCAAAACTTTTTCAAAAATCCAGAAAAAGTTCAAATTAGAAAATTGCATCACAAAAATAATTTCCTCGCATTGTACATAGCATTTGCATTTTTAGATAGAGATTAATAATTGAACTAGTCTAAGTAAAATCCGAAGATTAGAGCGTGGTTGGACCTTAATCTACTTAATCACATAAACCTTATAGAAACTGGAATTGGGACACTTCAGATATGCTAGACTTAATTCTTTGAGGCCATGAGACTTGTTTCAATGTTTTCTTGACTGCCTAAGTAAAATATTTCGGAACAAATGCACAACTCTTGTTGATAATGACCTAGCTTGCACACATGCACCTCGTACTTTTCTCACCTCAATTGAAGTGGTTGAGGTCTAGATTTGTCGGCATGAGACAGAAATCAATGGAAACATCGGAAGTCACACATTTGTGGTGATTATATTCCAACCCAATCCAGTAGCCATGAGGTCTAATGAAGAAGTTGTGGGTTGGAATAATGCTTCAAAAGAGGGATAGTCTACTGGCTTGAGAGGAAAAAGACTATATGTAAATGTTGTTGTATATAGTATTCAAAAAATGAAAAAAGAACAAAAACTCCAAAAAGAAAAGATGGGCGAATATCCAAGAAAAATCAAGTCCTATGGAAGTATGTATAGCCAATAAGAAAGCTTGAGCTTCAAAGTCAAATACATGTGAGCCTACAGCCGAATGACTTTGCTACACTTGTTAAGCATGATAGATAGCTACACTAGCTATCATCCATTCTTCTCTCCACCTTCTCTTCTTGAGCTGGTTGTACTTGAACCTAGAAGGGAATACCCCCCTTCTCGAGGAAAGAGTTGTTGGATTGGGAAATCAGGGTCAGCATGTTGGAGAAGACTGACTTTTACCGCTTCAGTCGAGGAGAGCTACATATCACACACACACATACACTGTCCATTCATAGTCATAAGGGTTTGTGTATGAGCTGACTTATTCTAACCTGGCTTTTGAGGAGACTTAAGCAGACTTTTGTGGTTCTTAGTGGTTGTTGTGCTTCAAGTCCTATTCCCAATTAAGGTTCCGACCAAACCTAATTTCCAAAAGGTCTAACTAAGCTTTAAACTTTGATTTTATGAAGACAAGTTTGAAAGTTAAAAGCAATCCAAGTTCTTTATTTTCTTTTCTTTATTTCTTTTATGCACTTATAGGCATAAGTGTTTGCTAGGGACTAGCAAAGGCAAGTATAGGGGGTGATGAATCTCCATTTCATCACCTTTATTCTTTCAATTTGGCCTTTAAACCCTAGCTAAATGCATGTGCATATCAATATTTTGCAAAAATTAACATCTCTTTTTTTATTGTATAAAGATTGTATAAATTACGTTACTTAAAGCCAATATAAAAGAATAAAGAAAAGGGAAAAAATAAATAAAATACCAAAGGTATTTTATGACCCTAAACCCCGACACCTGGGCATCATGATGACCGGGTCGACAAGGAATAAAGTAGATGAAGACAAGGGCTAATAAATAAATAAAGAAAACCCTAATTCATAAATGATCAATATTCCATTTTTGGGACCTATTTTATTTTTTATTTTTTATACCTCTAATAAATAAACTTTTTACATGAAAGTTATAGATAAAAATGCATAGAAAATACGAAATTTATTTCACATTAAAATAATACATATTGTGCATTCTACACTCTGAATAAAAATCCATAATCTAAACTTCTCTGACTCATATATTCTCCATATGAATTCAAAATGCATAAAAATCACTTTAATTGCATATAACTTTTATTACTTATTTAATGAAGTGATTTTATTTAATCTGGAGTTAAGATGCAAAAGTTTGTTTTTAGACCCCTATTGTACAATATACATTAATAAAATATCCATTTTATTTATTCTTTATATTCTTAGTTATTTTAAATTTTCATAATTTTGTAATACTCTTTATAGTATATATACATACTTAAAATTGAATAAAACCAAAAAAAACACATTAAAATATAAAAAGATACAAAAATACATAGATGAATATACTATACATATACATATATAATTAATACCTATATTTATTTGAGTATACAAATAAACTCAGAAAACTAAAATAAAAATATATTTTAGTGTATTAAAATAAGTGTATACAGCGATAAAATCTAAATTACAAAATAAAATTAAAATATGCAATATAAAGGTTAATATACCTATAATTATACTTGTAAATAGTAACTTACAATAAGGTAATTTAAAAAAAATAAATAAAAATTGGATTAAAATAATATATATAAAATAATAAATAATTTTTATTTTACAAATTTTATTTAATTAATTCATTTATTATTTATTTAATTATTTGTAATTTTCTCCCTGTTTTGTCACGTAGTGTCCTTGCTGGACAAATGGGGAGATGCCATCCGTTGACCTCAAGTCAACTTCTCTGACTCACTCGTAGCCCTGTGATGAATCTCATACTCATCATGCTAAAAGTCATTAATTAAACCCCTGGCTTAACTAATCCAATAAAATCACCATTAATTCCCTATTTTTATCTTGTAATATATTGTGTATAATTAACCCATAATTAATTGTATTTAATTATCATTATTTTCTTTGTAATTATTTTCTCATTAAAAACCCCTAAAATTTAGGTAGATCATTTGTCCATGACATCACTAACCGTAAAAAAGACTAAAAATACAAAAATAACTAAAAACTAAAAAGTCAGTGTTTTTATCCCCCTTAAAAATACCCCCAAAAATACTTTTTTGTACAAATGACCTCTTTTGGCTTTTCGTCCAACATGAAACTTGTAGATCTCTTCGAGATGAACAACTTTCATGTTTGGACTTTTTCCTAATTTTTCCTCTAATAATTTCTTTGTATTTTTCTTTGTTTTTATATTTTCGAATTTTCTGATTGGGCCACGTGGCACCCTATGGGCCGCCCACGTGGCCCGACCCTCCTTCCGCCACCCGGTGCTCTCCTGAGCCGTCGGATCTGATCCTTCTCGCCCCCATCCCAACTGTCCATCTCCGCTCCATCGCCCATCGTCTGATCCTTCATCTGATCAAATCTCAACCACCCCCTAGCGCCTTAACCACAGCCCCCGATTCACCTCCTATCCTATGGCTCCCCATATGCCACATTGCCCCTTTCCAAGAGCCGCTCGATCGCACCTCATCCTACGCCTCTTATCAGTTCACATCACCCATATCTTCTCCATCATACGATAAAGCCCGCCTTCTCATCAGCACCGCACACCTCCGCACTCATCTCAGCCACCTGATCCACACTTCCAGACCTAATCCTAACCCTCCAATCGCGGTATCATCCCAGCCATTGGTCGCAAGATCCAACGGTTTGCCAGTCGTCTCCTACCTCCATTTCCCCTCCAGGCGTTACGATCACAACGCCCCCTTCCTATTTTGGAAGGCGTCTTCGATCTCCCCTCCTCATCGTAACGCCACCTACATGTTGCCCTACCCTCTGCCATCCTCGTGTGACCACCATCATTCACCACCATTACTCCCTTGCCATTTAACCACCAGTGCAAAATGCCTTGCCAATCTCATAACTCCCGGCCATCCCCTCCATCCATGGGGTTGTGACCTAGCCTTCGGTCCTCTAGTGACTGCGGAGGGACCATCAATCGAGGTGAAGACGGCCCAGTCCCGGTGGGATCCATGGAAGCTCCGCCATGTCAGCTCTACCATCTCCGGCGATAGCTCGAGCTCGCTGGCGTAGCTGACCAGACTGGGCAACAACCCTGGGCTTCCCCGATGCCCAGCACAAGCTCCTCCTCCACCGGGTTCCACTCTCCGACGAGGTATCTTCCTCATGTTCTTTTCTCGTTATTTCTTGGAATTTTCCTGACTTACTCACTCGCCGCCTCTGTCATCCAACCATCCCACGAGCTTCCCAACTCCACCATCATTTTCGTCGACCACCCTCTTCTTCTCCAAAACGTCTCACGCTCCTCCCTCCTTCTTCATCGCCTCGTCGGAGGAGAAGACCCTGGGCCACCATCTCCCGACACCCCATGGCCCCCATCCCACTCATAAAACACTATCGCACGCATCGGCTATCCGAATCTAACTTCTGCAGATACAAATCTCTTCAATGGCCGATGCCTGCATTAGAGATCCTTTGAGCTGATCTCCTCTGATGAGGCTTCGTTGACTTCAAGCTCTGATCATTCCTAAAGCCTCGCCAGATCCCCACCACCTCCTCCAGCCTTTTAGCAACCTTCTGTGACTTCCAGACTAGTCGTTGGAGCACGAACGAGCTATAGAGGGTACGTCGGAGTGCAGCCTCCTCCGGTGGCCCATGGCGGAGGACGAAGAACAGTTGTCATTCGATCATCTGGATCGGACGGCCAGGATGATGACACATGGCGACCCAAGCCTCATTCCAACCCAGCAGCTTCGGGTCATCCAAGCCAAGACCCGAGCCACAGTATCGTGCCACGTCAGCCCAAGCCTGCGAGACTCCCGAGCCTAGGCCCCTCACGTGCAGAGCATGTGAGGGCTTGGGTAAATTGCAATGAAGACTCTGGATGTTTTGGAATTTAAATATTGGTCCTTAGGCACGTGTCTCACGTTTGTTTCTGGGTATTTTACAGGGATGCCCTCAAAGCTTCTGGAATTTGCAAAAAGGTCCCTACACACATGGAAAATTTTCATCAGGGCCCAGGCGATTTTTGGTATTTGCATTTAGGGCCCTCTAAGGACCTAAATGTAATATTTTTTTTCTTTTTATTTCTTCCATTTTATTACAATTATGCCCCTGTAATGTTTTCTTCATAACTTGAGCATCGTAGGTCCAAATTGCATGATTTTAGTGTCATTTTGATCCTTGTTTCTTCCTCTATCTCATGGTATGTTTAATTTACTCATCTGTCACCATTTTAAATGAAGTGAATTTTTATGTTAGATGATGACCCTGCTTTACTTGTCCTTGCTCTGATATGATGACTTATCTTAATGTTGTGATAAAAATGACCCTGATTTCAATTTTTATTATGTTGCTCATTTTCAGTTATATTTTTAGGGTATATCTATAATATTTGGTTCTGCATATAAGTTTCCTCGCATTACTCTCATTCATCATCTAAAATCGCATAAAAATCAACTAAAAATTACATGCATCATTTTATTGCATTATAATCTGTAGAGTGCATCCTGCATTTTCTTGAAGATGTGAAATTGAGAAACAATTCACACTGCTCTTGATTGATCAAAAATCAATAAATAAATAAGTAGCTTGTGTCCCTCTGTTCGACCTTGGTAGACTTGCCAAGTAAAAATATTCCACAACATTCAAAAGATTGCGGCTTTTGCTAAACCGAATTTGCCTCCTACACTACGACAGTTTCATATATTTAAAGAGACGGATTTCGCATTCATTAAATGGCGTCGTTGCCGGGGATCGAACCCGGGTCAACCGCGTGACAGGCGGGAATACTTACCACTATACTACACAAATGGCACCGTTGCCGGGGACACGACTTAACTTAATTTATTTTTTGAATTTTGATTTATATTTGTTGAATATTTTCAAGATTTACAGGTCCTCATTTCATGCATCATTTCTTGCATCATGTCTGCTGATTAATTTCCTCTGTATTTTTCTAACTTTTCTCCTTTGTGGTAGGGCCCATGAAAATCGAGGACGCTTGATCTTCATGGAGACGTGAAGTCGGGGGCTTCCGCTGAAAAGGCCGCAAAAGAGTTGGCAAAGAAATTTTAGGATCTTTTATCAGTCATCCTGCATGCATACTGCAAAAAAAACTTGCCTGTGCGTTTTTATTTTTCCTCAGGGCTTGCACGTTGTAAAAAAAAGAGAGAAGTAGATCACTTGATGATCTACCCACCCCCCCCCCACAAACACACTTGCACATATACACTCACCCCCCCTGTATATTTCATAAACACACACTCTCTTTCTCTCTCGCTCTCTCCCCGATCGCCATCTTCTGTAAAAACAAACCCTCTGCCCTTGTATCGAAGTGTAATTATTCCTCCGACCACAATAACCCCCCAACTCAGATCAGTTACTTAGGCTTTTTGTATCCTAAGTATAGGGGGGACCCACCTAGTCATCCATCCCTCGTGTTGTCTTCTTATACTTAGGTCAATTTTTGACCTAAGTATAGGGGGGTCCTCCTCCTCCTCAGTTCCACTATATCACCCTATATCTGACCAAGCCAAGGCTTCATATCACTTGTGCTATGAGGACATTGCAAAATTTAAGTATAGGGGGGTATGCCGTATATTACTGTATATCTACTTTAGACATAGCTTGTATTTTAAAAGCTTTTTAAAAACTCTTTCTCGGGCTTGGTTTTAGTATTCCTGTGAACTGAGTTTTGTAAAAACTTTGTAAAAATGTTTTCTTAAAAATTGAGGGATTAATTTGTGTAATTACTCCTTTAAAAAATTTGAAAAATTGAAAAACCTTTCTTTGAATTAGACTCTGACTACTAGGCTTAGTAGACACTTTCAGTGAGGGAACTTTGGTCTCCGTTAGCAAAGTGGGTGGTTTAGAGGACACTGTATATGGCTCCATCCTCGAGTAACATAGGTCCGTCTAACGGCTCGTACTTACACCCATACTGACTAAGAGTAGATACTTTTATTCATTTGAGCTTGGGCAAGTCATTATCTCTCCAAAGTTTTTAAAAAAAAACAAAACAAAACAAAAACAAAAAAATGAAGAAAATTAAAATCCATAAAAATCTGCAAAAGCCAAAAATCACACAAAAATCACTTACTAAGGAGTTGGTGTATTCCTGACACAAACACATTCACTCAAGGCTTGAGGATTTTGAGGACACTGGATTTCTGAGATCTAAAGAATCTGAGTTAACATGCATTAGTTATTACGGTAATTAAACTTTATTATCCATACTACCCTAGTTTGAAAAATTTGAGCACTATATTGCACTCTTCATCTCTACCTTCAAAAAGAATATGATCAGCACAATCACTTTCACAACTACATGATTGATGAGATGAGTTGAGATATCACTTGAGGAACTAGGACTAGAGATTTGAGTTTAGACCCGATCTAATGATATTCGAGGATGGGATAAAGTTAATGAAGGCTTCAGAAAACCCGAGTGTCAGCAAAACCCTAGCCAATATGTGAATAAGATTCATATGCTATCTCTTTAATATCTACCTATGTGCCAGGGTGTGATGAAACTTAATGGAAATTGTTGAACAGTTTGCGCCAACTTTTGGTAAAAGCAGTGGAGCTAGCCAACAAAAGAAAAGAAACGTCAAAGAAAAGCTCTATCATCCAAAGTCAAATTATAAATGAGCTTACACCAATGGCGAGCACTCCCAAACATTTTCAAAGTGTCCACTTGGACCAAGCGCTAATTAGGACCAAGGAGTTGGGATGACACCATAAAAAGGGCTCTGCATCGTAAGGGATACAACTCTGGGTGTCGAAGGTATCTTAGATACTCAGAAAAGACACACCCCACTGTACTCCCAGAAAAACAAGTGCAGACGACTCCAACTCTCTTGACGGACACATTGATCAGCAATCTAAAATTTACATGTGTTGAGTAAAAAGGCACTAGAGAGGCCCCTTGTTCCAATGCGGGGGAGAGAAAAATAGACACAATCTTATGCCCTCCATCATCTGGTTGTCCATCCCTATTTCAAGTCTGAAGAACTAAAGAGACGGTTGACTAAAGAAAGCATAGACTTATTCCCTAGTATTGAGGATGTGGTCTAGAGGAGAGTTTCTTGGATTGGAACTTCGAGTGATGCCTCGACTTGACTCTCATGAAATGCAGTACACCTAATTGCATATCCTTATATTATATGTACAAAAAGAGAGTCTGATAATTAGAGAAGTTGGATTCCTTCTGACTAAGGCTTAGATAAACCCAGAATTTTAGGATCACCTTATTTAAGGGTCTTTGAAAGATTGAGCCTTGAAATCTTCACTTGCACTGTCAGGAATTAATCCGAATCCTTCATTCTTTAGATGCTCGAGGACGAGCATGGTTTAAGAATAGGGATATGATAAATCTCATATTCATCATGCTAAAAGTCATTATTTAAACCCATGGCTTAACTAATCCAATAAAAATCACCATTAATTCCTTATTTTTATCTTGTAATATATTGTGTATAATTAACCCTTAATTAATTGTATTTAATTATCTTTATTTTCTTTGTAATTATTTTCTCATTAAAAATCCCTAAAATTTAGGTAGATTAATTGTCCATAACATCACTAACCCATAAAAAACTAAACATACAAAAACAACTCAAAACCAAAAAGTCGGTGTTTTTATCCCCCCTTAAAAATACCCCCAAAAATACTTTTTGTACAAATGATCTCTTTTGGCTTTTCGCCCAACATGAAACTTGTAGATCTCTTTGAGATGAACAACTTTCATATTTTGACTTTCTTCCTAATTTTGCCTTTAACTATTTCTTCTGTATTTTTCTTTGTTTTTATATTTTCGAATTTTTCGATTGGGCCACGTGGCGCCCTCTGGCTGCCCACGTGGCCCGACCCTCCTTCCGCCACCCGGCGCTCTCCTGAGCCGTCGAATCTGATCCTTCTCGCCCCCATCCCAACCGTCCATCTTCTCTCCATAGCCCATTGCTTGATCCTGCCTCTCATCAAATCTCAACCACCACCTAGCGCCTTAACCACAGCCGCCCGATTCACCTCCTATCCTATGTCTCCCTGTATGCCACGTCTCCCCTTTCCCAGAGACGCTCGATCGCACCTCATCCTATGCCTCTCATCACTCCACGTCACCCCATTCTTCCCCACCGTATAATCAAGCCCGCCTTCTCATCAGCACCGCACACCTCCGTACTCATCTCATCCACCCGATCAACACTTCTAGATCTAATCCTAATCCTCCAATCGCAGTATCATCCCAGCCATTGGATCGCAAGATCCAACGGTTCGCTAGTCGTCTCCTACCTCCATTTGCCCTCCAAGCGTTACGATCACACCGCCCCCTTCCTATTTTGGAAGGCATCTCCAACCTCCCCTCCTCATCGTAACGCCACCTACATGTTGTCCTACCCTTCGCCATCCTCGCACGACCACCATCATTCACCGCCATTACTCCCTCGCCATTTAACCACCAGTGTAAAACGCCTCGCCAATATCATTACTCACAGTCGTCCCCTCCTATAAAATCAACACCTTCTGCTCCGAGCAACCCATCCACCATCCAGGGGGTTGTGGCCTAGCCTCCGGTCCTCTGGTGACAGCGGAGGGACCATCAATTGAGGTGAAGAAGGCCCAACCCCGGTGTGATCCATGGCAGCTCTGCCATGTTAGCTCTGCCATCTTCGGCGGTAGCTCGAGCTCGCTGGCGTAGCTGACTAGACCAGGCAACGACCCCAGGCTTCCCCGAAGCCCAGCACAAGCTCCTACTCCACCAGGTTCCCCTCTCCGACGAGGTATCTTCCTCCTGTTCTTTTCTCGTTATTTGTTTCAATTTTCCCGACTTACTCACTCGTCGCCCCTGTCATCCAAGCATCCCACAAGCTTCGCAACTTCACCCTCATCTTCGCCGACCAACCTCTTCTTCTCCAGAATCTCTCACGCTCCGACCCCCTTCTTCACCGCCTCGCCGGAGGAGAAGACCCCGGGCCACCATCTCCCGACACCCCATGGCCCCCAGCCCACTCACGAAACACTATTGCATGCTTTGGCTACTCGAATCTAACTTATGTAGGTACAAATCTCTTCAATGGTTGGAGTCCGCATCAGAGCTCCTTTGAGCTGATCTCCTCCGGCGAGGCTTCGTCGACTTCAAGCTCTGATCATTCCTAGAGCCTCACCGGATCCCCGCCACCTCCGTCGGCCTTTCAACAACCTTCTCCGACTTCCAGACTAGCCGTTGGAGCACAGAGGAGCTATAGAGGGTACGTCGGAGTGCAGCCTCCTCCGGTGGCCCGCGGTGGAGGACGAAGAACAATTGCTGTACGATCATCTGGATCGGACGGCCAGGATGATGACACGTGGTGACCCAAGCCTCATTCCAATCCAGCAGCTTCGGGTCATCCGAGCCAAGACCCGAGCCATAGTATCATGCCACGTCAGCCCAAGCATGTGAGAGCCCCGAGCCTAGGCCCCTCACGTGCATCACTTGTGAGTGCTTGGGTAAATTGCGATGAAGACCCTGGATATTCTAGAATTTACATATTAGTCCCCAGGCACGTGTCTCACGTGCATGCTTGGGTATTTTACATGGATGCCCTCAAAGCTTCTTGAATTTGCAAGAAGGTCCCTACGTGCATGGAAAAATTTCATCAGGGCCCAGGCGGTTTTCGGTATTTGCATTTAGGACCCTCCAGGGACCTAAATGTAATATTTATCCTTTTATTTCTTGCATTTTAATTACAATTATGCCCCTATATTGTTTTCTTCGTAACTTGAGCATCGCATGTCCAAATTGCATGATTTAAGTGTCGTTTTAATCCTTGTTTCTTCCTCTATCTCATGGCATATTTAATTTTCTCATCTGCCACCATTTTAAATGAAGTGAATTTTTGTGTTAGATGATGACCCTGCTTTACTTGTCCTTGCTCTGATTTGATGATTGATCCTAATGTTGTGATCAAAATGACCATGATTTCAATTTCTATTATGTTGCTCATTTTCAGTGATATTTGTAGGGTATATTTGTAATCTTTTGTTCTGTATATAAGTTCCCTTGCATTACTCTCATGCATCATCTTATTGTCGCATAAAAATCAACTAAAAATTGCATGCATCATTTTATTGCATTATAATCTGCAGAGTGCATCCTACATTTTCTTGAAGACCTGAAATTGAGAATTTATTCACACTTCTCTTAATTGATCAAAAATCAATAAATAAATAGAGTAGCTCGTGTCCCTATGTTCGACCTTGGTAGACTTTCCAAGTAAAAATGTTCTACAACATTCAAAAGATTGTGGTTTTTGCTGAACTGAATTTTCCTCCTATACTACGACAGTTTCAGATAATTAAAGAGACAGATTTCGCATTCATTACCCTGTCAGATGTAGCTGCGACCTTTTCTTCTCGATATTTTCCCTCATGATACAAGGCCCGAGGACTTGTACATCTTTCTTGAGATTTGATCCCTGCTCATCTAGGATCCTCGTTGATGCTTCGCATAGGGCCAAGCATTCTCGATCCACCCGTAGACCCTAGGCGAAGTCTCCCATTCACTCGCTTGCACACAGGCTCCGTCTCCTCTATTTTTGATTTTCGATTCCCATTTGCACCATTTGTTCCCCTCATTTTATGCCCAAAGGCTCGAGCAGGTGACAGCTAGCTCGCCTAGCATTTTGCAGTCAGGAGGAGTGGTCTAGGAGGTGTTTCCCCCTATCTCTGTTGCTCGTCAGTGTGAGGTTCCATCTTGCGGACACTAGCCATCTTGAGGTCAGCTTTTTCATTTCTTAGGTAGATTCAGTTAGTAGCATTCAATTGTGCATCTTAGTTATGTTTTGGTTAACGTTTTAGTGTAGATTTTAGAATTTTAGCTTTGTCGAAGCTTGTGAGCTCCGGCCACCGTTCTTCACCATTATACCCAATTCCAACCATGCTTTTTTACCTCACCACCTTACCCCATCGTTTATCTACCATACGTGCCACCTAGCTCAACCAGATCCCCTTTGGTTCTGGACTTTGAGGTCCTTTCCATCACCCATCGCTAGACCTCACCGCTTGCACCCATCCCACCTTTATTCCATGCCTAACTTCAATCCATGCCAGATCGGGTTGAGACAGCTTGCCCCTCTCCCCATCTTCTTCCTGTGCAGGTCTCTTGAGCCTAAAGTCCAGCTGGGGGCATTTTTGAAGTCGGAGGAGGTTCCAAGGTACTACGAACTCCTTCGACCTCTTGGGAGCACTACGGTGTCCCCATAGTCTTTTGAAGCCATCATCAGCCGCGTACCATTAGAAGGAACGATTCGAACCACTCAAAAGTGATGGAGATGATCAGAGGTGCGAGATAGAGTAGATCGAAGCCACCTGGAGCGCAATTCTTCGCGTGTTCATATAAGGCCCTCTAGAGTCGTATGATCATCGTTGTTGACCCAGGTGTACAGGAGACGTCGTATATCCAAAGCTACTCCGTTGGATCCCCATATGGGATCTAATCCTAGATGTCCAGGCCCGAACCATTACTGCACTATCCAAAGCTAACACGTGGATAAGTGAGCGCCCACTCACCATTGGGTTTAGCGCAAATGGGGGTAAATTGCATATCATCTGCTCGATGTTGTTGCATTATTGTTTATCCTATAATTTATTGAATACGCTTTATTTTGTGGGATATTTGCAAGAGATCCAGAAATTTTGTGATATTATATTTGGGTCCAGTTCAGCTCAGCTTGCATGTCGTCCCACGTGAGCTAGGCATTTTGTAATTTTACTCTTGCGAGTTTTTGTATTTGTAGTTTAATATTTAAAATTTAAATATTAATGGTAAACTTTTGGGTAATTTGCATTATAGCCCCTGACATTTAATTTAATTATAAGCATATCCATGCTCATTTAAGTAATTTTTGTAGTCGTCTTCTATTATCTAAAAATATCATTTACTCTAAAAACTATGAAAAAATAATATTTCAAGTGTGATTGCTTGACCTTTCATGCTCTAATTTTTGTTCTATATTTTAGGTATTTTTCCTATTTATTAAAAATCAAGAAGTGTACGAATATTTTCTATTTGCTTCAAAAAATCCAAAAAAAATAAAACCTCATTTAAAAATCCAAAAAAAATGGTTTTAGTTTATTATTGTATGTAGCTTAAACCAAAAATCCCTTAAAAAAGAAATAAATTATTAAAAATTAAAAAGCTCCAAAATCTTTATGAAAATTCTTTTATAAATCCAAAAATATTTATTTCTATCGCTAAATTTTCTTTATATTATAATATCTATTAAAAACAATTTTGGATAATTTTAAATTTATTTAATGTTTTTAAATTCCAAAATAATTCATCTTATTAATTTAATCCTTATTTTGAGTTATTTTGGACTTTAAAATTACCTAAAAATTAGCAAAAAATCCAGAAAAAATCCAAAAACCTTAGAAAATATAAAACTATAAAAACATTTTATTATGCAATTTTGTGGTTATTTTTATTTGTATTAATGATTCTATTACCCAATATTATATGTATATCTATATAAATATGGGATTTTTACCCGGCAGACCCTATAAACTTTGCCAATTACCTCCACGACCTTTGAAATAACATAATTCCCTCCTCGCTCCGTAATCTTGCCAACTCTTTCCTGATGAACCCTGCAGTTAATCTATTTGAAGCTCGTGAGGGTTCTTAGAGTAATTTACAGGGTCGATATGGTAATTACGTTGTGCAAAAGGTCGTAGAGGTACTTTAAAAAGTTTATAGGGTCTGTTGGGTAAAAATCCCTATAAAGAAATACCTACCTATATTATTTATAAAAAAAGAAATTTAAAATCAGAAACTGATAAAAATAAATAAAAAATTAAAAAATATAAATATAAAAATATAAATATAAAATCAAAAAGACTTATTCTATTTAAAACCACACATTAATTCATTGATTCTTTGAGTAATAATTATACAAAATATAGTTATATTATTTATTCATGATTTATTTATAAATAGTATAACTACTACACTGACTTGTCTTCTTGTGTTCGATACTCTACCATAATTACACATATACTTATTTATTGTAGAATTATAATAAATTAACTCAGGCGCATTTATTGCTCGAATTTTATGTGTGATTATTGTTGATCAGAGGCATACCTGATCATCAACGATTGTTGATCGTGTTTGATTAGCAGACCGGTGCAAAAACCCCTCTATTAGTGGGGGCTCTACTGACTGGTCCAACCTCCTCATGTTGGGGGTGTTTCTACTATACCTATTGTACTAGTCTCTCCTTATATGTGGCAACTTTGTTTTGGTCAACTTCCTCTATAGAAGCTGTGTCATGTTCTCCCTCAGATTTCTACGAGATTCTCCTTTCAGTGTGAGGCATGCTTGGTTGAGAAGCATCACCGTTCCTCCTTTCCATCCCATTAAAGTTGGAGCAGTTCTTAGTTATTTGAGCTCCTCCGTTTAGACATTTGGGGACTAAGTTATGTTCTTGATCACCAGGGACACCGTTTTTATATGGTTGTGTTCGATGATTTTTCTAGACTTTCCTAAGTCTTTTTTATTGAAAAATAAGTTTGAGGCTAGATCTGTGATCAAATATTATATTAATGAGATAAAATTATTTTTCTATCAATGTCAAATATCTTCACTCTGATAATGCATTAGAACTATGCACCTTACAGCTTTTTGAGTTTCTTAGACCCCTTGGCATTGTTCACTAGACCTCATGTGCATATACTTCCCAATAGAATGGTGTTGCTGAGCGCAAACATTGTCACTTACTTGATGTGAACATAACCTTGTTGATACAGAGTCATGCTCCTCATGTTAATATTTGTCATTGATCAAATCATGTCACACATGATCCAATTGTAACTCCCTACAACTCTATTGAGTTCAGTTGTACTAGGAGGAGTGAGATAGGAATGATATTCATATCTCCAAAAGGTATTCTTCGAATTCATCTAATACGTACCTGCTACCTAGGTTAGATCAAAATCATTTCATCTTCCTTCAAACTTTGGTTCTAAACCAAAATTATGAAATCTTTGAACATTTCAAAGGTTTCTAAGGTGAAGAGAAGAAATATTATGTCATAAATAATCATAGAATGATATCACACATCATCAATATTTATTATGATATAAGATCTTGAATACCTTGACATCTTACACCATTCTCAGAGAAGGGTGTATTTTACATCTTTACTTTGAATACAATATTCATAAGTATGTAAGATTTGAAATTTTAGACAATCTAAAGTTTCACCTCTTACTAGTCTATTGATCTCATCAACAGATATATGTCCAGGCTTGATGTCTTATCATTATCAAACGGTCTTCATACTCCTGTTGATCTTTAAAGGTTTAATTTTCAGTATTAAAAATGCTAATGAATCATTCATTAATTTCTAATTTGGTAGAGTCCTCCAGATGTCATACTACTATCTGAAATATATCCATCATAACTCTTTAAGATAAGTCTATTCCAGAATTCATGTTTATTCACAACATTTAGAAATAAACAATGAGTGTACTCTAATATATAGGTAAGAATAAGGGTTCTCCCATTGAAATCATGAAGTTTATCAATCCCATAGAGATTGTTGCGATAATTGCATAAATATCAATGTGGATGACAATTAAACTATAAGATCAAATTTTCTAGTCTTCTAAAACGTATGCAACCAATTGCAAGTGTTTTTAGAAGACTGAGATACAATTAATACAATTTGATCTTTATTAAATAAGAAAGTCAGTTTCAATGATATGTAGATATAGATTATTCTGATATACTATCTGAGTCCTTCTCTAAGGATTCTAGATAGACTTGATAGTCATACTATCAATACATCGGCTTATTGCAGTATTGGCATTCATCCAACTCTTTGGATGACATGTGGAGATTACAGAAGTACATCCAAATCCTTAACTTTCCATCTTATTTGGCTTCCATTGTGCACTCTTCATCTATAAACAATCGTTGCCTAAGACAAAGGATCTCTTATGTTGAACTCAAAAAGAATTCAATGTAAGAGCATTTAAACATTTATACATACTTAATTCAATTCATACAATAGGAATATTATGAAGCTTCATGAATGACTTGAGTACAGACAGTAAAATGATAACTATCATCATGTCTACATCCATATAAACTCTAAAAGACTTTGGTTCATGAAGGTACTCAAATATTTTAAGTACATCATCTCTTATCGAGCTACCGTTCTACACAATGCAGTGAACCATGACATTCATGATTAAATATCTAGAGAAAATATGTATGCCAGAACATCTTCATAGATTTTATCACCATTATTTGACAATTATTATCATCATTGACATGTCACTTCCAAAGTACATTCGATTATGATCAAGATCATATAGACACACAAACCCTAGGTTGTTGTCCTATTGTCAATTTAGTTATCATTCCTCATTATTATGAGGAAACTTGCATAGTGCAACCACATACATTATGTGTCCAACTGCAAGTACAATATCTTGATCATGAATCCAATTCATGAGAATTTACTAGTCATTATTGAGTATAGTATTGAGTGGATTTCACGAAGGATTATCTGAAATAAGAAATTTGTATAAATGTATATAAATGTATATTTTACTATGATTTAGGAATTTTATATCAAAGTTGTCTTGTCTTATCAACATTGAAAGTTCAATCCCTTGATCATAAAGAGATACATTTACCATTATATCTCAGAAAATATCTGGGATCTCCTTCCTTATCTTTGTCATATCCCAATAATATGAGAACTTGCAACTCAGATAAAAAGAAGCGGGAACCCATTCTACCTTGCAAGTCCAACTTGCATTTCCCAATTCGATCTTTAACACCTGGGCCCAGTACCCCTAAGGTGATGTTGACCCGTCACTAATTGAACCAACCATCAACAGGATTATAACTCGTTATGAGCAATCAAATATGGTCCCAATAATATGAGGACTCCATATTGGGGTCACTACACATACATACTTACTCTTTTGAGAAGCAAAGAGACTGATTCAGATGCGCTTATATGCATGATCTATCACTTCAGACAAGCATCTCCTACATACAATCCCGGGCGATGAAACCCTTTGCATTGACGGAAGACCATGGATGTGACTTATGTAGTCCTCCATATCATGTCTAAATTCTAATTAATCATTATGAATTATATTCATTACGATTAATTCTTCCAAGGAAAGTTATAACTCCATTCATGATAGAGTGCATAATTTTAATTTGATGTAACTAATATATTAATATTAAATCAATTATCAGTCCAATTAATTAACCAACAAACAAATTTTAATTGTTGCTTGAAGATAGTATAATCTAAAAAATATGTATTTTTTGAATTTTAATAACTAGAAAAATATACCATGATCGCTCAAGCATTATCCCTTTTGTACCCACTATCATGGCCAGTGCTGACGAGGGTGGGACAGACCGCTCTAGAGTAACCTGCTACCCTAACGCTCCCTGACTAGACACTATATCCGCCTCGGGAAAGGATAATGCCAGATTGATCTTTTTGTACTTGAGATGATAATCGATCTTTCAACTAGAGTTATACTATATAATAATAATAATCAAAATATTTTTTATTAACATTATAAGGAGATTAGCTAAACAAATCCTTAATCCTATTCAAGAAACTTTGTTTGTTGGAAAGAAGATCATGTAACCAATTGTGATCAAGATCATATCTAATCAATTACTTGTTAAAGCAATGTCATTTAAGGAAATAATCATTATCAAATATTTCACAAAATATTCATAATAATTATTCCAGGAAATTAACCATTAATTTCACTAATTGATTAAATGACAATCACAGAGTTCTTGATTAGGAGTGTAATTTTCAGCAGTGACCCTCACTTGCTGAAATTAGCACATCTCAATCAATTTAAATCCAAATCATGCATAATAAGTTTCCATAGTTTGACAATTTGATTTAAAACATAATCCAGTTCTAGGCATTTCAAATATGTAATAAACTCTTTAATTATGTCAAGACTCGCCATCCCTGAAACAGTGGATAGATGTTCATTAAAATGATCATAACATGAGAAAATGGATTCTACATTACGCACACTCAAATCCCACAATTTCCTTATTTAATGAGGAACATAAATCAAGTGATAATTTTGTGTTTAAAAAAATTTAAACAGAGCCTAAAATATTAACAAAACTGGGTTGTGTGAATGAAATGCCATAACATTTTCACAAACCCTAATGAGCCCAAGTCTTCCTAAGTTTATGGATCGCATCCAAAACCTCTGACCTAAGGCTCTGATACTGCTTGAAGGATATGGGAAGATCCTTAAGCACATCACAAAAGTGTGAGGATCGCATCGTATGCAATCGGGAGCGATTAGTCGTAATAGTTGCTCGATGCAGCGGAATTTAAATAATTTTACATGTGATGAAACAACAAGATGCAAAACACTTCTTGGATCATTTCATCCAAAGAAAAAACAAGTATTAGGATTACCTCTTGAATCGTGGTTGTAGTAGAGTCTCTAAACAAAGAGACCTCATGTCTTAAGTCTGATATGACGGAGGAGACGCTTGCGAGCTCGTTGATGAAATGCGTGCTCCTTGCAATCCATGTTGATGATCCAAGCAATGAATCTCATGATCTTGTCACACGAGATTTGACATCATCTTCACAAGCGAGTCGCACCGAAGTAGACGGAGATCCACGAGCAAACAATAGGGCAGCATAATAACAACACTGCGGTAATGGCGACTCTCTATAGGCATCCAAGGTGGACAGCCAAAATTGAGAGAGAGAGAGAGAGGACATATAGAGAATGAGAGAGAGGGAGAGAGCATACGTTGTTGTTATTGTTGTAACTTTGAAGAGAAATGGGTGTCTCTTCTTATATAGTATTTTGGGAGTCCATGGATCCCAATCCATGTGCACACAAATCCAATGGATGAGATTGATTTGTGTTTCTTTTAATGGCTGAGATTTTGTAAAAATATAACAAAAATCAATTTAATTTAGATTAAATTTATATATTGATAAATAAATATAAATTAATCCTACAACTTAATTAATCAAACAAGGAGATAATGGAAGCAAGATTGCCTCCTTCCATTAAGAGGGGGGACAACCACCCTTTCCTAATGGGATTGGTGGTCGTCCACCCCCCTAAGTAGGAAGATGCAATCTTCATGTAATCTCATGAGATTACATTATTCCAAGGAAATATCCAATATTTACAACAACACTCGATGAAAATTATTCCACAAAAATAATTCATAATTATTTTGTGAACATTGCAATCATTCCATTGGAAAATTTTGAATCACATTCACAACCCAAAATAAAATGTAGATTACATTTTCAATTAATTGTCCAATGTGAATCCAATTCACATTAATAATTAATTAACAAATATAAATCACAATATGCTCTCTCTCTCTCTAATATATTATAAATCACATTTATGATATATACAATCAATATGGATAGTGCTATCCACATCATATCCATGATTATTAAATAGCATTTAATCATATTGGATCTCCATTCTCATGTTCCCAAATAATATGAATCACATTCACTTTATTCACATATTTGATAATTAAATCACATTTAATTCTCTATATAACTCTCTTTGTACTATGAATCAAATTCATATTATTCATGATAATTAAATCACATTTATTTATTCATTTTTCTCAATTCTTGGATACATATATCAACAATTAAATTATCCTCGAACTCTTTCAAGAATAATGTGCTTTTTTCGCAGATACTTGGTGATAAGGACAGGGTGATTGTATTGTTCCACATATAGTGACTTGGATATTATGAGCACATCTCAAATCGAGATCTTGCGGACCTCCCATAGATGCTTGATTAAATCAAGGTCGTGGATCCAATCTTCTCATCGCATCTCAATCACATTCAGATCACTGTGCAATACTTGGACCAAGATTAGATCACTTCTCTACTGAGAGGAGTCACTAAAATCCAGACCCATTTCATCACTCCCTGGGAATGGAAGCATCATTGTTATACAATCGTTTATGATCACATCACCCTCAGGTATTCATAATACTTGTACATCCAACATACTAGAAGACTTAGATTGAACCTAAAGTATTAGATCAATTTTACACTGTCTACTTCAGGGATTTATCATTAAGTTGCTCATTTGACTATTAGGAGTTGATATCGATCATATACTTTCCAAAAGTATATATCATACTCAGGTGTTGATCTTATACTTTCCAAAAGCATATATCAAACCTACAAATTTAGTTAAGCTTCCAAAGCAAGATAACCGTGCACGGAATTTGATCTTCCCAATATCTCATTAGTGAGCTCAAGCCTTGTGATTCAATAAATGAACCCACATGATCCCTTTGAGAGATCGTATTACTCTTATGCCCTTGTATGTACACCAGCGCGCAGGTGTATAGACCGTGATTAGGTCATCAACCTATTGGTCTGCCAAATGTACATACTCAGACATATAGTAACACATCTGTCTCCGGTCAGAGGATGCATGCCTATATCGTGACAGCATACGACATAGGTCTTTGGTTATCTCGATCTCGTTAAATAAAATATTTGACATATCTTATCTAACACAATCCTAATCTCTATTCCTATGTAGAGGACATGCATCAAGAGACCGGTTAGATATCATCCTTTAGAGAAAGCATTGCCATCTCCTTCTTAGGCTGGAGATCATTACTCAATAATCATTTGACGGTGCTTGATGAATCCTCAATCTAAAGCTTTAATATTCATCCAAGCACCAGCCTCTATGATTCAACAATTAAATCAGCAGTTTTACGATCATTAAGATGGCTACAGTACAAAACCCTAATTGTACTAAGGTACCTATTTTGCAAATTAATCATTCTTCATTTCAGATCAGAGAATGATATTTGCAATAACATTTATTGCATAATGGCCCATTGTGGGCTCGCATGTCCAATACTTTCTTTATATTTTCTCCGCATAATGATTGAGGATGCCTGACTTTACCATCTCTAGAGAAACAATCTCATTTACTATAGAGTTGGCAAGTGAAACTTTAAAAGTCTCCCTAGTATCTAGAAAAAAGGAAGCAACGGTGGTCCCAACACCTCATATTCAAACATGATACTCATGCTCATCAGCTCACTTGTGATATCTGACAAGTCATTGAGAAAATCTAACACGGAGTTGTCCTCCTTGAATCTCAAGTTCATCAATCTCTTGAGAAGAAACAATTCGTTAAATCATGTTTTGGATGTATAAAGATTTTCCAACTACAACCATAAGCTTCGAGCATGATTTTCATCTTCATTGTGGTTGTAAACGTTTTCATTCACAAATTGTTTGATGAAATTGTAAATTTTCTCTTGTTCAAAATCCCATTTTTCATCTATTTTGGTTTCAATCTTCTAGGTGGTGAACACCGGAAGGTGCATAACATTCAAATATAAAAGATTCTTCAAATTATTCTTCCACAAAAATATAATTGTCCCCATCTAGACTAATCATCTAGTTCGAATCAAAGTCTATTTTGTGATTCATTATTAAACAAGCTCTGATATCACTCTATTGGGAATAAACAATCCCACGAATATTGCAGAAGCGAGTATCGAACCAAGCAACTTAACATATTAACAAGCAAATCCAAGGAAACTAGAACCACGAGCAATCAAATAACAAACAAACAATCACCATCATAGGTACGGTGAACATAAGAGATTTTAAGTGAAACCCTAAAATGTGAGGGGGAAATCACAAGGCTGACTCGACCCGATCAAAATTCTCCACTAAGACTTGGTGATAAAATCATTTCATTTGAGGTTATACAAAGACCCAATTTTCTCTCAAAGGAGTATTAACTAAATACCACCTGATGAATCTCCATTTCATCACCTTTATTCTATAATTTTGTCCTGAAAAACCTAGCTAAATGCATGTAAATATCATTATTTTTACAAATTAACATTCATTATTTATTCTTATTATATATAAAATATAGTTTTTAATTCCAAAATTATAGAATAAAGAAAAGAAAATAATAAGAATAAAATTCCAAAGGTATTTTATGACCCTAAATGCCGAGACCTAGGCATCTTGATAACTAGGTCAGCAAGGAATAACGTAGGGGGAGATAAGGGCTAATAATGCAACAAAAATCCTATTTTTTATTCATCAATAATATCTTTTTAGGACCTATTTTATTCTTTATTATTTATACATCATATAAAAAATTTTGTACATGAAAAGTATAGATAAAAGTACACGTAAAAATACAAAATTGAGTTTACATAAAAATAATATATAGAGTACATTTTACACTCAAAAATCAAAATCCAAACTTCCCGGACCCATATCTTCTCCATATGAACTCAAAATGTACTAAAATTACCTTTATATGTATATTACTTTTAATATGCTATTTAATGAAGGTAGTTTTATTTAATTTGGATAACCGATTTCTATTCTTTTCATCTTCTCTTTGAGTCATTGTAGCATAGGAGTCTTTCCACTTTTCTATACTTAGCACGAGTTATGTCTTCCTTTGCTGCTCTCTGATCACTATGAGGACATAGTTCGAGCTAAGTACAGGGGGTGTCATATATATTGTATATATACTTTGGACATAATACGTACTTTTAATGATTTTTTTTGGGATATGTATATAAATTCGTAAAATCCATGTATGTGTGCGTATAGACTTTGATCACCTTTCTAAAAAATAAAAAAACAAAAAAACAAAAAAACAAAAAAAAACAAAAAAACAAACCCAAAAAATAAAATAAAAAAACAACAAAAAACAAAAAAACAACAAAAACAACAAAAACCCAAAAAATCCATGTATATATTCTTGTATATAGTTTAGTAAACCTTTTTTCCTTTTGAAAAAAACTACAAAACCAAAAATCTATAAAAGGTTGCATAAAAAAACTCTTTTCACATTTGCATCATTTTTTTTCATTCTTTCAAAAATCCATACAAAGTTCAAAATTAGAAAATTGTTTCAAAAAAATTGCTTTCTTTTTGCATTGTACATATTTCCTACATTTGCATGTGCATTTTTCAGCATAGTATTGACATTTAAACTAAGTCTGGAATAAAATTGAAGAATGAAGCTTAGTTGGGCCTTAATCCACTTAACTTCATAGGAACCTTATAAGAACTGGAGTTAAGACTTTTCATGTCCTAGTGACTTAATTCTTTGAGTCCATAAGACTATGTTCACATGTCATCTTGATTAGTCTAAGTAGAACATTTAACAACACACACATGATTCTTCCAGACTGTGGCTTATCGTGGACATGCACTCTACACGTAGCTCTTCATGGAGGAGGTAGTGAGGAGGCAGAATCTTTTAGCTTGGAGTAGCATACGAGGGTAGTACATCTAGGCGGAACCTCTCATCTTCCTCTAGGGAGGGTTGTGCATCTCAACCTGATCTAGTAGCATTGAGGTCTAAAGACAGGATGTTGTGGGGTTGCAATAATAGTTCAAAAGAGGGATAGTCTACTAGCTCAAGAGGAAAACTCCTTATGTACATGTTGCACCTTGTATATATTTTCAAAAAAATGAGAAAAAATGCAGAATCTTCAAAAGTGGACAGGCCTGATTGAAAGCAAAATACTTGCCGGAGTGTACATACAAGGATAAAAAAATTAAAAAGAGCTTCAAAGTCAAATTTTTGTAAGCTTGCAGCTGGATGACTTAGCTACACTGGTCATGCAATCAAGGATAGGTAGCTACACTGGTTACCGGCCATTCTTTTCTCCATCTCCTCTTCTTGAGCTGGTTGTACTTGAACTTAGAAGGGAATATCGCTTCTCCTCGAGGAAGGAGTTGCTAGATCGGGGAACTAGAGTTACCTTGTTGAGGGAGGTTGTTTCTTTGCTACTTTTGAGATGGTGAGCTATATTTCACTTACACCATACAAGTAAAGATTCATAGTCATAAGAATTTGTGTATGTAGACTTGTTCTGACCTGACTGTCCTAATTTCTTTATTTTTCCTTTCTTTTTCTTTTTATTCACTTATTCTTTCAAATAAGTGTTTGCTAAGGGACTAGCAAAGGTAAAGCATAGGAGGATGATGAATATGCATTTCATCAGCTTTATTCATTTATTTTAGCTTAAAATCCCTTATAAAACACATGTATACAATATTAACTCCGTATTCTTAGTAACTTGCATCTGTGTGTAAGTATTGTACACTTATTACCATTTTAACCTAAAATAAGTAAAGAAAGAAAGAAAGGAAAAATAAAGAAAAGAAAAGAAAAAAATATTGCATATATTTAATAGATACTAGCTGACCCAAACCCCAAGAGAAGGTCAAGACCTGACCTGATCGATCAAGAATAAAATAGGGGGAGATAGGGTCCTTAATAAAAAAATCAAAAAAAAATTGTGTATTGTGTATATTTGTATATTTACACTATTTTATTTGTACATAAATTGACCTCAGATTAAATAATTTTCAAAACAAATGTTGTAAATAAAAATGTTTCCTAAATAATAAAAATATATGCACAATAAAATTCATGTACATAATAAAAGCAACCACACTTGAAAAAAGCCATTAAGCGCTAATTGAAAGACCAATTCCATCTTCATATGGACTCAAATTGAATCAAACTCACTTCCATTGTATTCTAAATTAAATTATCTTTAAAATGGCTGTGATTTCATAATTTTTGGAGTTACGGTTGAAAAATCAGTTTTCTAGGGTTGTTTGTGCAATTTTACCATTTATTTGTACATATTTTATTTGTAAATATTTTTACTAATTATTAAAAAGAAAAATAAATAAAATAAATAAAAATTTTAAAACAAAAAAAACTAATTTCTTTATTTAACTATGTATAATGTACCGCATGTATAGTATATGTATATAGTTGCTATTCTTAAATAACCACCACAAAAAAATAAAAAAAATTAACATTTTTTATTTAATTTAATTAAGTAACGAAAATACAAAAAAAATAATTTTTGTAAATAATTTTAACTTTATCTCATTTCAAATTCTTTCTTTTATCTCTTATCTTCATTCAAAATATTAAAAATTCAAACTCCGTTCATTATCTATTGATATGGCTCCCTCTCCCTCATTTTCTCTTGATCAATCTTTAGTGAGAGGAGCCTATTCTCCAAGAGCTATCTTGTCACAGAAGAGTGCCTAGCCTCCGAGTCATCCGGTGATAGTGAGTCGGCCTTCGTCGAGGCGAGCACAATCTTTTCCGCTCCTAAGGTGAGATACATTTTCTCTTGTTTTTCATCTAGATTATTCTTAGTTTAATTTTTTGCATTTTAATTTCATCGTTATTTTTTATTTAGATCTTAGAATCTATCATCACTATCTGATTGACCCGATTCGATTTTTCATCTTCACATCTCAATCTATTCGCGTTCTTATTCTACCTCACGTAATCCACCAACTCTGACTGCGTATGGTGGTCGGAGACGTGGATTCGATCTACATAGCAAGGATCCGCATCCACTCACATCTCTGTTTGATGTTTTTGCATTTCAAATAATCGGGACCGAGTCGTCGTGCTCGTTTCCTCATTTGTTTATAAATAAAATAAAAAAATAAAAAATATATACTTCTTTTTCTAACATTTTTTTGCAGGATAAAAATAATAAAATAAAAAATAAAAAAAGGATTCATGCAATTTCTATTTTAAAAAAAAACAAAAAAAATAATTTTGTATCTATTACAGTTCTATTTTACAAAAAAAACAAAAAAATATATAAAAACAAAAAAAACAAAACAATTAGCGCAATAAGCGCTCGCCATCGCGCATGACCGCTCCACCAGCCTGCGGCAGCGCCTCCGCCATCGTTTCGCGTCCACCGCCGTCTTCCGCAGACCCCGTGAAGCTGCGCCATCTCGTACTCCTTCCAGATCCTCCATGCAATGTTGCGCAACCAACCCTCGCGCCAGCCACCGCCCGCTACCTCCTCTGCCAGCGAGCTCCCACCATCTGCACCGCCTGGAGCTCCTCCAACCTATCTCCCACCGCCCGTCGCCATCCGCGGCTTCCCGCGCAACCACCTACCCGACACAGAGCCACCGTGCATGCCACGCTGCGTTCTCAACGTTGCCCGCACAAACCGCCCGTCGCGGCCCCCTCTCCACTAGCAGCCCAGGCTGCATATCCCTTGTCCATGCGACCACCGACCAAGCTCCTCCAACCTTGCTCCACCGCCTGGCATCACTGCCAACTCCTCGCCGACCTCCTGTTGTCGCCACCATCCATAATGCTCTCTACATCCAGACGCGTGAGCCCCACTCGTACATGAGAGCCGCCACGCACCAGTACGCCTCCGACCCGCCGCCCTTGGAGAAGAAGGCAAGGGGCGGCTGCACCTCCCCTTGTGATCCTTTGCTTGAGAAGAAGAAAGCCCACAAGAACCCAAGATTGAGTTTTAAAAAAATATTTGGTGAATTGCATAAAAGCCCTTTGAGGTTTCAGAAATTGTGAAAAGTCCCCCACCAGATTCAAGCAAGTGCCACATATGTGTTTCTTGGGTAAATTGCATTTTTCATCCTACTTTTATTTTCTTGTTATTTTCTGATGCAAATACATTGAATAATTGTCTTTCAGTCCATGTTTCCAGACTTTAAGTTAGCATGATCTGTTCTTTGAAATAAGTACTTTTGTTGGTCAATAAGTTTTGTAAAATCCATGCGATGCTCTTGATGTGTGTATGTTTCCAGCATAATTTTTTCCATTGCATTTTAAATTCATTCATTATTATTAAAAAAATCAAAAACAATATTATTTTCTCTTCTTGAAATTCAAAAATTTACAAAAATTTGAATATTGCTCTAAAAGTTCCAAAAAATATATTAGCTTTATTTTATTGTCTTTTAATTATTGTCCAATTTTTGTATATTAATTCTTTTCAAAACCCAAAAAAATGAAAAATATCAATAATCTTAGAAAAATCACAGAAAATTCTACAAAAATCCAAAAATCGTGATTTCAATTCTTGTTTTTAGATATTTGTCTATATTTTAGCATAAAAATATTCTCCAAGAGTTTTGGGCATTAAAATATTTTTAAGTTGCAAATTACTCTAGGTTGTGCATTGTTTAACCTTTTTTCCACTATTTGATTTTTAGAAAAATATAAAAACATCTTAAAATTCTACAAAAGTTCTCAAAAACATTTCAAAGCCTTTAAAACCAAAAAATATTGTCTCTATAATTTTCTGGACATTTCTGACTATTTTGAACAATAAAAAAAGAGTGTGGTGTGCATATTTCTTTACGTGTGCATATTGTTCCTTATTTGAAAATAAAAAATGTAAAATTAAAATCACTAAAAATTTGAAAATAAAAAATAAGTAAATTAGAAATAGGAAAATTTAAAAAAAAGATAAAAAGACAAAAAAATCATAAAAAATCATGATAGTTTGCATTTGAGACTCCCTTTTTCTTTTAATTGATTTCCGATTATTTGAATAACCTCGGGAATTGTAGCCTCCCTGAGTTCGATCATGTTGCTATATAGGTAAATAAGTAGCAAAAATTTCTCTCGCTTTATTATTCTCTTGTAATTTTTTAGTAGCTTAAGAAGAGAAAAATTGTTTGTTTGGTGCAGGATATTTGGGTTGTAATGACCACAGCGCATTTAATTTCATATCTTGATTTAAACCCGAATATCTCGTGCCAACAGTCATACACCCATCTTTGACCACCGCAACCACCTCCAACTCTTTCCCCATTCACTTCTCGACCTAGCCACACCATTATCCCCCTTCGTCCCCCTCGGAATCGAAGGATTTGTGATCCTCCAGTCGCCACCTTGTCGGAGCACTCCATCCTCGACCATTCTATCTCGATTCCATGCCTAATCAGGTCGGGGCACTTTTCCCTCGACCCGTGCCTTCGTTTTTGCAAGTTCCTAGCCTAGGAGAGCCCCATTCGAGGGGCATCGAAGTTCAACTGAAGCTCAAGATGTTTCGACACTCCAGGCCCCCATCAATGGGGCATGAACCTCTTTGATGCCTCTAAGAGCTGTGGATCGACGCCAGCAACCTTTTGACCATCTTAGCAGCCTCTAGGAGTATCCGAGTGAGGAGGGCGGATCGATCGAGCGAGCTCCTGGGAATAGTTCTTCCTAGTTCATCTAGATGCATCTAGAGATATTTGATTGAGTCTGATTGCCAGAATGAGCAGGTGGCGTTGGATCGAGTCAAGCTACAACCATTAGATCTCCGAGGGGGTCTAACCTACATTGCTCATCCGCCAAGAGGTATCACCTGTTGTGCGGCTGCCATGTGTTAAAGTGAGATGATTTACGGTGTACGATGGTGCACATAATGGGGTAAATTGTGCATCTATTCCCCTACCTTTTTGTTTTCTTTATTTAGTCATCGTAATTAAATTTTGTAGTTTAAATAAATGTTTATATTTTGCATAGAGGCCCATGAACTTATTGGATATTGCATGTGGGTCCAGTCCAGCTCAACTCACGTGTCATCCCACTTGAGTTGGGAAAATTTCATGTATACGCTAGCAATTTTGTAATTGTAAAATAGTCCATCTAATTTAAATATCAGTTGTATATTTTAGGAACTTTTGCTCATGAGCCCCTGACTTTGATTTTAATTTCAAATATGCCTTTCCCAGTTCATGTATTTTTGTGCTTCTATTTCATTTATTTAAAATAGTATCACTGATCCAAAAATTACGCAAAAATAGGGTTAGATGCCTACTGACATTTACATTCAGCCATATTATTTCATTTGGGGCATTTTAACTATTTATTAAAATAAAATGAACACATTTTTGCCCCTATTTGGCTTAGAAAATACCCAAAAATAAAGATGTTTGGAAAATAAAAAAAAAACGTTATTAATTATTATATTTTATAACTCTAGACAAAAAATCCAAAAAATAGAAAAAGAAAAAGCATAAAATTTAAAAAGGTCTAAAATCCAGTAAACATATATATATATATATATATATAATACCAAAAAACCCAAAAATTAATATCTATTTATTAAAATTGATTTGAAGAATTTTGGACTTTATTTGTTATTTTAAATCTTCAAATCATTTGGCCTATTTATTTAATCCCTGTTTTGGGATATTTTTATTTTAAAAATACATAAAATTAGCATAAATTTCATAAAAATCACAAAAATAATAGAAAATCATATAAAACCCAAAAAACTTATTCCCTCAATTTTTATTATTTTAGTAGTATTTATTATTATAGTAGCTTATATTATATATATAACCTTATATATTCATATACTATGTATTTAAACAGAAAAAGAAATTAAAAATTAGATAATATAAAAAATATAAATTATGAAATAAAAATAATTAAAAAAATATAAAAAATAAAATCTATAAAAAACAAAAATTTAAAACCCACACCAAAATAGAATAAAAGACAAGAGAAGAGTAATAATTTTTGTGCATTATTGCCCAATCTACCGTATGCTCCCTATGTTTGACCTCTACACACGTTTGCATGCTATACACCTTTGTTTTAGAGTTATAATAAAGTTTAACTCCACATTTTTACTATTCATTGGTATATTCATTGGTGGGTTAATTGTTGATTGAATCAAGGATTTATGAGTAGTCGCTTCAGCGACACCCTATCTTCGCTTTGTAGTGAGGATACTTTTAGACCCTGTAAATTTCTATTCATCGGTAAGTTATTTAATGAAGGCAGTTTCATTCAATTTGGAATTAAGACGCAAAAGTTAGGTTTGGACTCCTATTGTATAGTTTACTTGAATAAAATATTTATTTTATTTATTCTTTATATTTTTTATTAATTTTGTTATTGTAAATATTATTTATAATATATGTACATAATTAGAGTAGAACAAAACCAAAATGAAAACACAAAAATAAAATAGCTTATATAAATACAGATATGAATATACTATACTTATACCTGTATAATTAATACCCTTATTTATTTAAGTGTACAAATTTGATTAGAAAAATATAATAAAAATATATATATGTATATAAAAATAGATTATAAATATATAAATTAAGTATATAAAATAATAAAATTTTTAAATAAAATAAAATACTAATAATATAGGTAAATAATCCTATAAATAAAGCCCTAAAACGTAACTCGTAATAAATATACCCATAAAATAAATAATTCATATTAAAATACTATAAAATAATAAATATTTTTTATTTTATAATTTAAAATTAAGTAATTCGTTTACTATTTGTTATTCTTTTTACAATATTTTTGGATCTGCCTTTTTTTCTTATTGGTGCACATGGACGAACAGAGAGGGTCAAGAGTTGACCTCGGTCAACTCTTCTCTCCAGATGTGCACCCCGTCAGACCTAGCGTTTAACCCTACTTCTCCCTTTTTCTCCAATAAATGTGATCACGATTTGGAATGATTCTTCTTTGACCATTACTTCTCGAGGATTGAATCATTGTCCCTATCCCTCTACCTCGTTCTTTGTCGTCTGCCCATCACCTGCACAAAACCTCCTCCAACTCCTTCCTCAAATTTTTGAATCCTCTTGCTCCAATTTTCTCCTCCTTTTGTGCTTCATGGCTTGAGCTATTGGATCGAGGAAGCGGTATAAGGGTGATCTCTTCCGTCTCTGGCGCTCCATCACCGTGAGGTACCCCATCTCGCAGCTATGGCTGCTCGAGGTAGCTTTTTCTTACTTTCTAGATAGTCTATAATATTAGTTTTTGTATCATGTTTTTATATTAAATTTTATCCATTGCATTAGCGTATATTCGCCTCTTCGTAGATCGTCGGAGCTCCACTCCAGCGAGCTCTTCACCATTCCTCGACTGTTTTTCGACCCACGTTCCGCTATCGGTCTTCGTCTACAGGAGGCCACAAAAAGCTCTTGGGAATCCTCCGATCGTACCGGGAGCTTTTTGAGGCCTCCTGCAGACGAAGACCAGTGAGGCAAACAATTTGAGCACCAGAACGTCGATGGAGATGCACTGAGTTAGAGGGAATCGAAGATCAAAGCCCAACTCCATCGTCGTTTCTTCCTTGTTCTTGCTAAAGAGAAGCAGTCATCTGATCTCCTCCGTCTCCCAGATTGATCGCCAACTATTGGATGCACCAGCACCTCAGTCGTTGATCTCCATCCGGAGATCTAATCTCGACCGCAACCAGCCAGCCGTCATCGGCCATTGATAGGCTGACACATGGATAAGTGGGTGCCTGTGAACTGTTGGAGTCGTGCCTTAGTGGGGGAAATGCATATTTATCCCACACCTTTTTTCCATTTTTGTTCTAATCCATTAATTTAATTAATTAGTGTAACATTTTTGTAAAAATTGCACGAAACCCTCTATCTTTATTTAATATTGCATTTGGATGCAGTCCACGTCACCTCACGTGTGGTCCTACATGAGGTGGCACTTTTGCACTTAACTCCTTGTGAGTTTTGTAATTTCACTTTGATCCATAAACTTTAAATATTAGTTATAATATTTTGGGTATTTCGCAAGAACCACCTTACCTTTTATTTTAATTGCAAATATGCCCATGCTAGTTCAATAATTTTTGTAATTGTTTTGTATTTATTAAAAATATATCATGTGCTCTAAAAATTACAAAACAAATAGGGTCAAGTGCCTGTTAGAATAAAAATTCACGCTACATTTTAATTTGTGCTTTTTTTAGCATTTTCTTTATTTCCTAAAAAATACATTTTATTCCTGTTTGAATTAAAAATTATCAAAAAAATATAAAACCTTTTTTGAAAAAAATCCAAAAATTACATATTTTTTATTTTAGTATATTGTATCTCCAGACCCAAAATCCTTAAAATAGAAAATACTAAAAATTAAAAAGCTCCAAAATTTTTATAAAAATATAAAAAATCATAAAAAAATTAAAAATATTTATTCCTTTTACCACTATTTATTTATATTATGATATTTATATCAAAATAGTTTTGGAAAAATTTTAAGTTAATTTCTATTTTTAATTTTCAAAACAATTCGGTCTATTTATTTAATCTTTGTTTTGGGATATTTTTAACTTTAAAAATACCTAAAAAATAGAAAAAATATCAAAGAAATATAAAAAATATTATAAAAATATTTAAAATATTAAAAAAAATTATTTTGAACTTTTTGTTTATTTTTAGTTGTATTTATAATATATTATCATATATTGTATATATAGTTATATATATTCCTATATTTTATAACTAAAAGAAAAAGAATATAAAAAATCAAGGAATATTTTTAAAGAAAATAAAAATTATGAAATTAAAAACAATATATATAAATTAAATCCAATATATATATAAAATTAAATGCCCACACCAAAAAGATAAATAAAAGACAAGAAGAAGGAACACAAATTTTGCGCATTCACTTGCACGATCTATCATGTTTTCTCCCTGTGTTCGACACTCTACATACTTGCACTATACACACATTTGAAGTGTTAAGTAAATTAACACCACTCCATTTAATTTGAATTTATATATATTTTTGTGGGTTATTGTTGAATTAGAAGAATTTTTGCAGGTCGCCACAGCGACTGTGTCTTCGCCTTGTGAGGACATATCTGACCCGTGATTTTTCCCTCTTTTCATGACATCAACAAATTAAATTGGAAGAAGATGGAGAAATGTCACCCATAGATGTTTCCCTAACAAGCTCTCCTGCTGCTCATTAGTCGTCTTGAGAACACGATCACCATCTACACTCTACAACCCAATCTAACTGAAAACGACAAAGAGGAAGGAAGGAACACTTGCACCCAGCACTCAACTTTGAGAGAACGGGGTGTCCAACTTGTCCTTAGGTTTTGTCCATCGGAAGCCATATTCTTTCTAGGCGAATTTCATTCAATGCCTGAATGGGCAATTTGCGATCGTGCCAATCAATGGGCTGGAATAACTTGGATGTCATATCCCAATAATACTTATTTGTTTGCATACAAATTTACATTTTTTCCATATTTATGTATTTAGTATTATGTGATATATATTGATGCTTATAAATATATTTATACTAGTAGGGAACACGTGCCTTGCACGGGAAGTCAAGTTTTGTATACATTTACTATTAATTTACGTCAGCTGTTAATATTCATTTAACACTATGACACAGTGGTCAACGGACCATGGTAGCAGTTGCAATGAGGTGAGAGATGGAACATCAAGTATTAATTTACGTGTGTCATCGATGCTTTGACAGTTGAATATGAAGCAACTCAAAGACTTAGATGACAAACAAAAGGCAAGCACTTTCATCAAGCTTGCCATTCCACAAATATGTAGAAATTCACTTTAGTTGTTCGAAGGCAATCAAAATAATCACCAAATTCAACCTTGTAATAAAAATGATCAAACACTAAAATGAAAAAGGTAAATATCCAAAATGAAAAGAAGAAAGTTCCATCTGAGAACCGATAAATAGAGTTGTTCCCTTGGCCTTATGAGGCTTTAGAAATCTATCAACCTCAAGTAGGAATGTAGTAATACAAAATCTGCATAGATGCGACTCTCTCGTATACTAAATCAAATTAAAAAATTCCCATAAGACTAACGAGAAATAATAGAATCGACAACTAATCATCATCAACGAACTTATAAGCACAGTTGTTCCCTCAACCTCGAAATCAACATGAAATCTGCATAGTTGCGACATTGTCATATATTGAAAAAGTTCATCCACAATACAAGCATTCAACCACATTAAAAGTTCCTCATATGCCTCACCGTGTATGTTCAATCAGCAAGTCATCGTTACCAAGCAACAACTATCAAATCGTGAATGAAACTAAAAAATCATTGTTGGAAAAGAACTATCAATTCGTCAATGAAGCAAAACAAATCTTTTCCCAAATTGGATGTCACATGAAAACACAACATAGTAGATTTTCATAATCCGCACTTATAATGTGGTATCTAGTCTTCAAAAAGATGTGGAAGAGAAGGTGTGAGAACCCAGTATATGTCCACGTTTACACGTCTTTATGATTGTGATACGTATGTAAACTGATGCACATGGAAAGTCAATAATAAACAAAATACATATCCTAATTTAAGAAGTCAATAACCAAGTTGTAGAGTCAAACTTTGCAATCCAGAAGTTGTATCAACTTTCTCTATATTTGCGATATGTAGCCAAGTTTAAATACATGGATATTATTTTTGCATTGACAAAATGTGAATATTCAATCAAACAAAACATCCAATAGAACAGAGCACTTCTTAAACGTGTCTTGAACTGAATAATAAGGATGTAATGGCTTACCATTGCCACCTCAACAAATGAAATATCAATCGAAAAGTTCGATTCTAGACATTTTACGCGGGAGATAACCATATTAAATACTGAGTCATTACCTTTTTTAACTCAATTTAATATTGTGAAACGATTCCTTCGTCATGGCTTCCAACTACATATTAACAATCAAATATTCAAATTGTATGTTGAGTTGGTTAGTCTTCATTGAGACAACAAAACATTCAATTAACAACCGACATTAGATGTTCAATGATTCAAACCAACCCCAAGGCATAAATACCAGATGTACCGCAGTAGCCTATGCTTGGTAAACACAATGATATCACTCAGTATGACCATATGGGTGCGCCATCAACCCCAAATAGAACGAATGTACATTTTTCGCCTTGAAGACCTTAACATCATACAGAAGAATGATATACCCTTTTGAGTACTCCAAAATATCATAGCATAAACTATTGCTCAACCGCAGGAAACTACAGATGAAAGTAAATGCACAATAAACCACCAAGTCATTCAACCGAGAGGTCATGGTTAAGTAGGGGCAGAAAAAAGCAAAATGGATGAGAGGTTCGACAGTAGCGAGAACCAGAAGATGATGGGAATGAACCACTGAATACGAATGCAGATGAGCAATCAACCACAACCATAAGCACATGAAAACAACTAAATATAAAGGTGATCGATCACCACTCGCGACCACCGGAGAAGAAAGATTATTATAAATGAGTACAACTCTCTTCGTTCTCTCGCTCTCTCGTCACTTTCTTCTAGCTCTCTCTCTCCCCCTCTATAGGGGTTATATTATTCTTGTGGTGGTGTAGAGGCAATGCCTCCACTCCCTCTATATATATATATATATATCCCAATATAACCCCATAGTCCTATTCCCAATAGGCCTATAAGTAGAATACAACTCAACTAATATGAGGATTAGGAGTCCAATCCGATTAGGATTCCTGATCCTAATTTGACTACAATCCTAACAATCTCCCCTTGAGTTGTATTCCATCACGATCTCTTCATCGTCTTGACTCTACACTGGGCCATCCTCGTCATATGTAGGTCTCGTTAGCAGGATCTCACCGACTCTGGGTGACGCACCCGTCATTGGCTGCCCTCGACGTATCCCCTCTCGGGCTCTCGCACAACTCAACATTGTGCCTCATGATGCGACACCACAAATCTCTCATGACTAGAGATTCTGCTGACATCCTCTGGTAAAGCGAATCTCACTCACTTCTCCTTATTGCGTGTTTCTGTAGCAGAGATGCTGATACCCTACCGCTCTTTCATCATACTGCTCGTCTTGGAAAAAACTAGAGTTCCATCACTTGTCACGACCCTTCCCTCAAGCTTATGCACTGTATTTGGCATCCTCGTCCCACAAATCACCACACGTGCTCCCTTGATATCTCTAAGAACTCCCCATTCAATGGTGACTCGATGTCTTCGTGACTCAATCATTCCCAGTGAAATCAGATTTTTCTTGGCTGTAGGAATGTGTATGATATCTGTCAGAGTTCGTATTGCTCCATCAAACATGTGGAACTGCAATGATCCAATCCCCTTGATGTGGTGAACCTCTCCATCTCTCATCTTTATCATGCCATCTTTGCATGCCTATTATGTACTAAACTGTTCCCGAGATGAGCACACATGATCTGAACATATTGAGTCTAGAATCCAGCTTCAATTTTCCTTCATCTCCCTAGATCACCTTAGCAAACTCTCCCTCGCGGACTGTGGTGGAATCCTCTTGGTCAGATTCAGAATCACCAACCTTTTTCTTTCCTTTCTCCTTCTCACGTCTCGGACAATCGGCTATTTTGTGACCCTCCTTGTCATAATAGAAGCATCTGATCGGACCCTGTGACTTGGATCAACCTCTAAATCCTATCTCCCTTGATCATGTACATCTACCCTCGGTTGCCAACACATGACCTTCGTTATTTGTTTCATAATCTGTCGACCTCCATCGAGACTCTTTCATAAGCTGTGAACCAACTGTCTCATCTAATGTGATGGTCTCCTTGCTATAGAGTAACTTCGTCACAATATGATCATAGAGAAATAGAAGGGAACTCAAAAAGATCAGTGCCTTATCCTCATCATTGAAGGGAGATTCTACGTTTGTATTCCTTTCCTCAAGTGTGAGCACGTCTGTTAGAATCTTGTTGAATTCATCCAAGTGCACTTCAAGCTTTTCCCTTTTCTGATATGAATGGAAGCCGCAAGAAAGTATTCAGATTATGGCACGTTACTAGTTGTTATCTTCACATCAATATGATCATTTTCACATGTCGGTCATCTTTAGACCATAGAGCTTCTTTTTCATCAATAGTCGGTTCGTCAAAGCTTTGGACTTCTATCGTCCCTCAAGCTTCATTCAAACCTCTTCTAGATCCTCAGGTTGATGACTTCACGAAGAGTGTTGTCTTGCAAGAACAATTGTATTGTACAGTTCATGAGATCCCTTATCTCCTTACACTCTTCCTCTTTCATCTTCTCTACCTTCTTTTCTTTATCCTGGAGATCTTTCACAAGTCCTTCTTGCGTGAGTATATTCTTCACCCATCGTTGCCATAAGGTGAAGTCGTTCTTCCTATTAAAGTGTTCTACGGATAATGATGCACCCCTTGATGTAAATTTTTCCATCCGCTTTACTCTCGATCTGAATTGTCTAGCTCATCTAGAGTGCGCAAAAACCCCTATATGGACTCCTGATCACCTCAATCGGACTCTGAATACTCCTGATTTCAACGATTCACCATAACGTTGGTTCTTCACAGCCTCTGAAGAATGCACACCTTTTGTGTCACGTCGTCTCCTTGATGTCGAATCTCGCTCTGATCTGCCATGTCGTATCTGATGAATCCATGATTCAATAACTTTTCTGTCACATTTTATCTTAAAACCCTTAACAAATGCTTGTAAATATTCATTAATTCCCATCTTTTAGCAAATCCTCATTCATAAATAAATAGTCACTTTTAAGCATCACAATCATGTAAATAAATAAAGAACAAAGAAAAAGAAAAGAAGGCAGATTGGATATATGTATATATGTACAATATGACTTATAAATATAAATATAACTGCAAGGTATATTTATAGCCTAACCCTCGAGACCAAGTCAGCATGGATTGGTCGACAAACCAAAAAGTAGGGGGAGATAAGGAAAGAAAACCATAAAAATAAATTAAGACACACCTCATGTACCTCTCATTATTTATCAAATAAATACAAAAATACAATTATTTTTAACTAATTCATATGTATATATTTTTCACCGAACTCTTTTCCTAATTATTTTTAAAAATATACATAAAAATATAAAAATAAGTAAAATTATTACCATGTACATATACCAAGAAATCCTACTTGTAAATTATCAAAATCTCAACTTCCAGACATCATAACTTCTTCATACGAGCTCCAATTTCACTCTACTAACCTTTAAAGTTCATAAAATAATATTCTCTAATTAATAAAGGTGGTTTCATTGAATTCGGAGTCTGTTTGCAAAAAGTCGGTTTTGGGACCAAATGACAATGGGATTTCTAGCTATTTATTTTATGTAGAACACATTATTTATAATTTTATTAATTTTATAATTTCTAATTATTTTCATGATCTTGTAATTTAACCCTAATTTATTTCAGAATTTTTGGAGTTTTTTTATTATTTTAATAAAATCAAAAATCCTAAATTATAGGTAAAAATGAACTAGATAACCAATACTTGTATTTATTAATATATGTAAATTAATTTATTAAAATCCCTAAAAATTCACACAACTTTTATTATTGTAATAATTAAGAAAATATAAATTTAATTTTTATTTATTTATTAAATTAAAAATCCAAGACCTATTTATCTATATATATTTATTAATGTAATATGTATATTTTGAATAATATTTATTATCTGTAAAAAGTAATTATTCCATAAATTAGATAAGTAATTTATTTACATTTCTTGTATTTATCTTTAATTAAAATAACTTCATTTACTATTTAATAATGAATTTTCAAGCTTTTTTCTCATCTGGCCAACCAGGTGCTGGCACGTGTCAGCACCAGGTTCATCTTCCTCGAGAAGCTGGTAACGCCTTTCTATTCTGACCAACTGACTTCAACCATTTCTCCAGTGCACCTCATAACACTTTCTGACGATCCACACCATTGAAAATATTCTCCTAACTACCAAGATCATCGCCTACCCTTAGATTTAGCTTGGGGAGCACGAAATCTCCCTATAAAAGCCCTTAAAGTCCGCCATTCCTAACTAACTTTCCAACCACCTAAGCTACCCAGCTCCAGTGGCTGAACCCCATTCTTCCTAGCCTCGCTTCCCTGATTTGGAGGTGACAGCTCCACCCAAGCTAGCCCGCGTGGAGGAGGGATCATCGGAGGAGGTTCTAAGGTGCTTGGCTGCCTTGCATCACCGCCATCGCGTCGCGTAGAGCTCCGAGAAGACCGCTCATTGAGCTATCATACGAGGGTCATATACCATTTATCCCAGGTCAGTTCATTCCATCTTTCTCAAATTTTATCTCGAATTCCATGCCACGATTAGCATGGCTAATCACACCATTAGATCGCCTAATCATCTAGCTTAGAAGCTCACCCAAAATACACTTTCAAATCATTTCAAATCCATTCAAATTGTGTCGCCCTTTGTTTACATTTTTATGCAATTCTCATTAATTCTGGAAACGTCACTTTTCGATCTTGCAAAACTTAAACTTGTTGTTTGCAGATATATTTTGCATCAGGAGCGAATTCAAGCTATCTAGAGTCTTCAATCTTCACGAAATTACGATTCCAAGAAGCTGCAATAACCATTCCTCATAACAGAGCAGAGGGAACCTCCATCTTCATCAAGTTCCTTATGCCGATCGGAGCCATTTTAGCCTGCCATCTACCACGGGTGAGCTCGAGGGTTAGAGGCACTAACCCCCTGGCCCCGTCGGAGGTCCTAAAGCTACGCTGATCGCCTGAAAGAAATCGAAGAAGAAGCCTTCTTCAGCAGCTGCTGAAGAACCTCAAGAACTTGAAGAATGCCAGACGTCACAGGCTACTAACACGTGGAGGGCGCGGACGGCCAGGATCAGCGCGTAGCTTCTAATCGTAGCCGTTCAAAACGAAATGGTGGAATATTTGCAACATAAGCCTAGCGAACTTCCAGAATTTAACCTCGCTCCAGAAGGTTTCCAGATTTACATTTAGGTCCCTCCGCAGGGACCTTAATGTAAAAACTTTTATTTTTCTTTCAAAACAGTCCCTGTTAAGGACCATTTTGCAATGTTTTTTTCATATTTTTTTCTTGCGCTTATACTCCAGGGATGTAGGGGATTTTTGGACCTAGTTTTGACCTAAAGTTTTATAGATTTTCTTGGGGTAGTTACACAACTACCTCCGCGAGTTTTTCATTAATTGTTCATGTAATTTTCACATAATTTTATCGTGTTTTAATTCGTCGCAAATCGACTCCGTTTTGTTTTACTTTCGTGCTTGTTCGAGCCCGTTGCTCGTCCCGTTTACTTACTATATAGTATCATCTATTTTTACCTATATTTCACCTATTATGTAATAAATAAATTTTGTGAAAATACCCCTTTGAAAAATTAATAAAAACTGGAAAAGATTAAAATCAAATAAAAAATAAACAAATAAAAACTCAAAAAAAATTTGTATCTTTTCTTTGATTGCTTTAAGAAGAGATATAAATAAGTCACAAAATTATTTTCTCCTAAAAAATCAAAGCACTCTATTCTGTCTCCTTGAGTTCGACCCAGGCACACTTACATGGATAAATAAATAGTGTAGGTTTTTCTTAAAAAACTGAATTTATTTGATCGATTGGGATCTCTTTGCGGCTTTTCTACAATCGATAACTTTTCTTCTAAAAAGCCGTAAACCGATTTTAGCCCGCATCAAAATGGCACCGTTGCTGGGGACGCATTAGAGTATTTTGAGTTTTTACCTATTTTTTGTGATTTTATTTTTTCTCTTCTTTTTGTATTGTTTTTCGTAGTTTTTCTTCGATTTTTCGTACAGCTTTTCTCGACTCATCTCTCGATTTGCTTTAGCCGCTAATCAATTTTTGTAGGGCCTACAGGATCAGCCGGTTTCTTAGGAAGCTGAGTCAGTCGAAAGAGCAGAGGCCAACTCCTTCTTTACGAGTCAGCTGCAGAGGGCAGATATTGAGTAGTGTAATTTTGTAAAAGAGAGAGAAAGAGGGAGAAACTGTATTCAACTATAGTAGAAGGGGTACACTAAAGACATCCCGACGTGTTATCCCCCCCCCATTTTATTCGGGGTCTGATTCGCCGGATACCGTGTATTCGGGGGATCAGGGCACCCATCATGGTTTTCTTGCCTTATCGATTTTTCTGCGGCTTTTTTCGATCGATGCTTGCTTACGTTTTTATTCTATCTGATTGTGCCTATGTAGTTAGCCATAGGACTCGCAACCTAGGTGAATGATTTTAGGATTTTTTATAAAAAGAAAAATAATCAGTAGACGCTTGTTTGAAAAAATCCAAAAAAATTACAAAACCACAAAATAAAAATCTAACCTAAAAACCGTAACGATTCATTTGATTTGGTAGAGTAATCCCCGCACATCTTCTCAGAGTGCGCGAGCGAGAGACGACCCATAAGGTTAGAGCCAAAACCTCGTATTTCTCATGAAATACTACTTAGTCTATACACCTGATCACTGTTCCTCAGTGGGTACGCTCGGGTAGCCAGAAACGGTTCGACTTTACTTAGCAGAGTGGGAGGTTTAGAGGATACTGCGTAAGGCTCCGTCCTCAAGTAACACGGGTAGTCGGAAACAGTCCGTACTTACTCCCATACTGGCTGAGTGTGAGTGATTTTCTGTAAGGACTCGGGCCAGTGTTTTGAAGAAACTATCGGGCACCTATCAACTTGTATCAGCTCGCGATAACCGATCAGACTTGTTTGCTAATTACAACCCTAAAACCGACAAGATAACAGACCGAACCCTTACGGTCTTCATCGGGTTGTGTTGGTGAAAGCGGGGTTTTGCTTTGTGTTTGCTTGCGGAGCATGAGTTACCGCGGTTTCACATTTTTCCCTCTCCTTTGAATCGTAAATCGTGCTCTCCCTATCTTTCTCTTGACATTGAAGATGACGTCTCGACGACTTTTCTGCTCAGACTCCATGAGTCGATCGTACATCTTCACAGGCTTGGGATGACTCTCTTCCCAAGCTGGTCCCATCTGATCTCGAGGAGAGTCAGACCCAGACTCCCTCGCCTCCTGGCCAGAATATTGAGGCAGACCCTTGCCTCAATACATCTAGATCTCCAGCCGATTTTTCGTTGAGTTCTTACGAGAGCTTTTCTTTCACAGACGATCAAACGACTTGCAGCAAAGGACCAGCAGACGAGAGGCCACCAGCTGAGGAGCATCACGAAGGAAGACCAGACTCTGCAGACATTACAACCGGGATTCTCGACACGCTCCAACAGATGAACATACAGATTCGGGAACAATTCAGAACTCAGAATGAGTTGCAGGGTGAAATAGCCGCGCTGCGAGCAGGGGCCGGGAACCAGCTACCGCCTGTAGTAGTTCCCGCTACTTTACGGGATGAGTATGAACTGGGCGCGAGAATTCTCCACCATTGGATTCGGCTACTGCTGAATCAAGGGCCATACGAGTTGAGACCGTCCTTCATATCACTGCTTCCTAAGTTCTATGGGAATGTCGTAGAGGAGCCGTTTACCTTTTTACATCAATTCGAGATGATTTGTGGTATGGCTTGCTATCCAGGAGTTATGCAGGAGGCTGTACGCCTCAAGGCATTTCCCTTCACCTTAGCCGATAAGGCGCTTTACTGGCTGAGTCATCTGGGAAGGGAAATCTCTACATGGGATGATCTGAAGTCCACTTTCCTACGTAAATATTTTCCTCTGGGAAGGACGAACATGATGAGGAGTCAGATCTCCAATTTCACACAGTTTCCGCATGAATCTTTCCATGAGGCATGGGATAGATTCAAAGACCTTACGGAGAGATGCCTGCATCATGAAATACCGATGAAGATGATAGTACAGAATTACTTCGGAGGACTCCAGCCGGACATCCAGGGTTTCGTGAGTATCGCATGTAGAAGCAGTTATTTGAACAAGGATGTCGAGTCAGTCTGGGCCATCTTCGAAGGGATGGTTGAGAACTCGAGAGTCGTCAACTCTACTCGGGCATTTTAGAAAGCCCCTCAACCACCACATCACCGAGAGCACCATAAGGTGGCTAATATCACATAATCTGAATCAAACACCAACATGGGATTCATTAACGAGAAATTGACGTTGGTGGACGTGATTCAGAAGCAAGTCCAAGACTTACAGCCGCTGCGAGAGTTGGAGAAACTCTCATCTCTACCTCAGCAACTGAGTGATCTTTCAAAAAAGGTTTCTGAGCTCTAACTTCAGTACCAGCAGAGCCAGTCTTCTTCGACCGCACAACCTACATGAAGGATCTTACCTGCTTCACACACCCGTCAGGTTCATTACGTACAGAGTGAGCCAGAGACTCCGCAAATCGATTGGCATGAGGATCAATCTCATGTCAATTCCGGCCAGATAACCAGCGCTGCAGAGATGGAGGTTGAGCCGCAAGCCACTCTCGAGATTAACGGGATCCGGTATACTCCAATTCAGCAACCGAGTATACCGCATCATTAGCAGTAGCCATACGATCATCCGCAGCATGGACGTCCACACTTCCAGCACCGCCAGAATTTCACGTAGCAGCAGTCTCACCCGAATGTTTATCATCAGAGACCACAATCATATCAGTATCGTGCTCAGCATTCACAGACATATCCTTATCAGCGGCCGCAGCAATCTTCCTCCACATCACAGAGATACTCCCAGCCTTCCACCTCTCAACAATACACGCCAAGGCAGGAGAGAGGACCAAGCCAGGGCCACCATACCGAACCAGAGATGTCTTCATAGGCCCAGGCACTCAATCAGCTCATGTATATGCTGAGTACGCTCCAAATTGCGCATAAAACTGAGATATAGCGGGTTAACCGTCGTCTGGACGAGTTAACCGCACCAAAGACCACTCTTCCAGCCCAGCCTCAAATGAACCCGAACAACAAGAGGAGCATCCAGATCAGGTAGATACTACAGGTAAGATCTTGTATCCTGAATTTTTATCTAACTTCATTCGTCTCAGGAGTGGTAGATCATCACGAGCACCTGCTGGAGTAGAGGAGAGGGCACTAGAGGAGCAAGAGCAAATCCTTGAGCCGAAAGATTCTGATGTCGAGGAGGAAAACCAGCACGATGATAAGGACGACTTTTCAGATCCAAGAGACGGGAGCGATGCCGATATAGTAGACATGGACACTAGCGAATCAGACAATGGCATCACGCTAGATCAGGCAGATAATCCTAAGAAAAATATATCTTCCCCCGTCTTAGAGAGTTTTGTACATAATTCTGAAACTCTCGATGTGCAAGCTGATTCCAATATGAATAAAAATTCTGATTTTCTGACTCCTGACTTTGTTCCTTTTCCCGATGCTCTGTTTAGAAAAGGTAAGAAAAATAATAAAAATAATATTGTGACTCCAGAGACCGAACGATTACTAAAAGATCACATCTTTCTGAAGATTCCACTTCAGGATGCCTTGGATCATTTTCCTACACTCAAGAATCAGTTTGAGGAATAAATGTACTACATGTAGGAAAAAGAGATCACGAGTCGAGAAGCATATTTTGACCAAGGCAACTTCGTGTGCTATTCGAAACAAGGTACCCAAGAAGAAGAAAGATTTGGTAGCTCACTATGTTTCGTACTCTCTTAGATAATGGTTCCTCGATCAATTTACTTCCATCCTCTTTGCTTGATAAGCTCAAGCTAGGTACTCTCCACAAATCACGAGTGATACTTCAGTTTGTAGATCGATCTGTGAAAGAGATCTAGAGGTGTGCTGAGGAACATTATCGTGATCGTTCAGGGCTTGCAATTTCCAGTGGACTTTATTGTCCTAGACATGACATGCCCTACGTAGTTATACCTTGCTCCAATCATTCTCGGGAGGCCATTTTTGCAGACAGCAAGAGCACTCTTTGATTATGATGCTGCGAGAGTATCATTCCATACAGACAATGGAGAGATACACATTGAGATGGAGAGAGAATGTAGCAGTCCTAGATCAGTATGGTCATTTACTTCAGAGGACACCAGTCTTGCAGAAGATTGTCAGCACATAGATCAGACACAGTTTCCTGATCTTGAGAGCGTTTGTTTTGATACCCACGATATCCTACACGAGGATAGGGTAGATCACTTGGTACCAAGTTCTTCAGATGATTGTTCACATATGGAGACAGATTTCATATCAGATTCAGATGAGCAGTCACCTGCAGTAGATATCTCAGTACCACATATTGAAAGTACACATATTACAGCACAAGAGTCAGTTGATTACATTTCACAGATCATACAGTCCATTCAGCGTGGAGAGTCGGATGGTGTGATGCTTACACATATAGACACCTTCTGTAGTCCGACTCTACAGATGCATATTTCAGAAAAGCGAGCTATGCCATGAACAGAGTTCACTTATAGAGGAGGCTCTACTTTTTCATCCAAGGATCAGTACGCACATAAAAAGCAGATTATACAGTATGACCCTGGTTAAAGTGATCTATTTCGTACAGGATTCATGATCATCCTTTCACTTCATCTCATCCTGTACAAATTCTTTTGAGCCATTCGATTTCTGGAGATCCGTAACACTTATATATTCTTCGTAGACCACAGTCGTCCCCATTTTTGCTCGTCTTCTAGGCTAAGGATACCAGATCCTAAGTATAGGGGGATCGATTGTTCGCTGATTGATGTTGTATATTTTGTTCTGACTCTTTTGTATAGCCTTTCTTTTTCACAAATCACTGGTCACCGATTTTTAGCTACATTCTTTTCTTTACTTAGGATGCCTTATGCTAAGTATAGGGGAGAACCGAGTGATTTCGATGATTTTCGTATTCTTTATTCCTTTTGATCCTTTGTTGTTTTTTACTCAGTCATTCCATTTTTGCTCTCCCGTTATACTTACGATGACCTGATCGTAAGTATAGGGGGGTTGACTGACTTGTACTCTTTATTCTTTTTCACCTAATTTTACTTAGCACGAGTTATGTCCTCCTTTTTCTCTTTTGACGCGATGAGGACATAACACAAGCTAAGTATAGGGAGTGCGTATATATTTAATATATACTTTTGTCCATAACTCGTACTTTTATGTATTTTCTATATCTATAAAATCCATAAAAAGTGGGTAAGGGTTAATTTAAAATCTACTTATATTTATTTATTACTTATAAAATCCATGTAAATAAGTAAAATATATCTAAAACTTGCAATTAAAAGATATAATTAAAATATGTATTTAAAATTTGCATAATACTTATTTAAAATCCTATTTATTAAAACATGTGTAAAAATCATTTAATCTCTAAACTTGCAATTAAAAGCTATAATTAAAATATGTATTTAAAATTTGCATAATACTTATTTAAAATCCTATTTATTAAAACATGTGTAAAAATCATTTAATCCTTGTAAAATCCTTTGTAGATAAAAACTGTAAAATACATTAGATATTTAACCCAAATAAAATATATCTTGTAAAATTCATGTACAAAAATTTGTTTATAAAAATCATAAAATCCATAAAAAAATTACAGAGTTCTAATAGTCATAAAAATTACAAAAGCCTTAAAATCCATAAAAAATGAGTAAAATTCAGAAAATATACTTCACAAAAACATGGTTGCATTTGCATTCGCATTTTTCAGAAAAAGTTTGATTTCTGGAACTAAGGATTGAGTCTAGTCTGAAGAATGGAGCTTGATTACGGCCTTTAACTTTCGTTGTAAGGAGACTGGTTAGGATCTGAAATTTAGACTCTTCAGGTCTTTGACATAAAATCTTTGGGTTCCATAAGACCATATTTGGGAAATCAAGTCATATGTGCTTAAGTAGACCATTTGGAGTCATCTGTACAACTCTACAGCAGTGAACCAATCTTGAACACATGCACTATGCACTTAGCTCAACTCGCATGGAGTTACGAAGGGTAGTACATCTTGGTAGTTTGTTTCTATCCTTATCTGTGCGGCATTGACGTCTAAAGACGGGAGAGATTGGGGTTGCGATAGTTGCTTCGGATGAGGGAAGGATCTGTTGACACAATTTTTCTAAGACCTCAAAAAAGGGACGGAATAAAAAGATGCTATATCCGTCGAGGCACAAAAAGATGAATGTAGTGCAAGCAAATTACAAAGTCAAAGCAAAGAAGAAGCCACCAAATATGACCACAATGGTCCAAGCTTCCATCAAAAAATGCATGCACATCTTAGTGAAGACTTAGCTACACCGGTTGAGCTTCACAAGGAGATGCGTCTACACTGGTCGCACTCCACTTCTCTTCTCATTCTTCTACTTTCTCTCTATATTCGAATGTGGACATAGCAGAACTAAACTCAGAAGGGAATAACTCCCTCCCCAAGGAAAGAGTAGCGGGATGAGGAAGCTATAAAAGTGTATAGCCGGGATGGACGGTTTCTTCATTTCTCTAAGCACGAAGAGCTAAATCAATTCACACACTGTACAAATTGACTTCAAGGATGATAGAGTTTGCGATATGAATAAGTGAGTCTGAAATAGATGATGAAGTGATCTTGAATAAGGATTCGTTGAACTTGAGGACTGTTGAGGATAAATCCTAATCCTAGTTACCGACAAAATGCTTGTTTCAGGCCTGATCGAGCTCTGTCCTTTGTCTTATCTCATGAATTTGTTTAGAAAACAAATTCATTCTAACTTTCTTTCTTTTTCACTTACTTTTTCAAAATAAGTGTTTACTAAGGGACTAGCAAAGTTTAAGTATAGGGGGATGATGAAACCATGATTCATTAACTTTTCTGTCGTATTTTGTCTTAAAACCCTTAACAAATGCATGTAAATATTCATTAATTCCCATCTTTTAACAAATCCTCATTCATAAATAAATAGTCACTTTTAAGCATCAAAATCATGTAAATAAATAAAGAACAAAGAAAAAGAAAAGAAGGCAGATTGGATATATGTATATATGTACAATATGACTTATAAATATAAATATAACTGCAAGGTATATTTATAGTCTAACCCCCGAGACCAAGTCATCATGAATTGGTCGACAAATCAAAAAGTAGGGGGAGATAAGGAAAGAAAACCATAAAAATAAATTAAGACACACCTCATGTACCTCTCATTATTTATCAAATAAATACAAAACTTCAATGATTTTTAATTAATTAATATGTACATATTTTTCGCCAAACTCTTTTCCTAATTATTTCTAAAAATATATATAAAAATATAAAAATAAGTTAAAAATATTGTGTACATATGCAAAGAAATCCTACTTGTAAATTGTCAAAATCTCAACTTTCGAACATCATAACTTCTTCATACGAACTCCAATTTCACTCTACTCACCTTTAAAGTTCATAAAATAATATTCTCTAATTAATAAAGGTGGTTTCATCGAATTTGGAGTCTGTTTGCAAAAAGTTATTTTTAGGACCAAATGACAACGAGATTTCTGTGCTATTTATTTATGTGGAACACATTATTTATGATTTTCTTAATTTTATAATTTCTAATTATTTTCATGATCTTGTAATTTAATCCTAATTTATTTCAGAATTTTTGGAGTTTATTTATTATTTTAATAAAATCAAAAATCCTAAATTATAGGTAAAAATGAAATAGATAACTAATACCTGTATTTATTAATATATATAAATTAAATTATTAAAATACCTAAAAAATCACACAATTCTTATTTATTATTCTAATAATTAAGAAAATATAAAATTGATTCTTATTTATTTATTTATTAAATTAAAAATCCAAGACCTATTTATCTATATATATTAATGTAACATTTATATTTTGAATAATATTTATTATTTATGAAAAGTAATTATTCCATAAATTAGATAAATTGTTTATTTACATTTTTTGTATTTATATTTAATTAAAATTACTTTATTTACTATTTAATAATGAATTTACAAGCTTTTTCCTCATCTGGCCAACCAGGTGCGGACACGTGTCAGCACCTGGTTCATCTTCCTCAAGAAGCTGGTAACGCCTTTCTGTTCTGACCAGCTGACTTCAACAATTTCTCCAGCACACCTCATAACACTTTCTGACGATCTACACCATTGAAAATATTCTCCTAACTACCAAGATCATCGCCTACCCTTAGATTTAGCTTGGGGAGCATGAAATCTCCCTATAAAAGCACTTAAAGTCTGCCATTCCTAAGTAACTTTCCAATCACCTAAGCTACCCAGCTCCAGTGGCCGACCCCCATTCTTTCTAGCCTCACTTCGCCTGATTTAAAGGTGACGGCACCGCCCAAGCAAGCCCGCGTGGAGGAGGGATCATCGGAGGAGGTTCCAAGGCGCTTGGTTGCCTTGCATAGCCGCCATCGTGCCGCATAGAGCTCCGAGAAGACCGCTCGTTGAGCTATCATACGAGGGTCATATACCCTCTATCCCAGGTCAGTTCATTCCATATTTCTCAAATTTTATCTCGAATTCCATGCCACGATTAGCGTGGCTAATCACACCATTAGATCGCCTAATCATCTAGCTTAGACGCTAACCCAAAATCCACTTTCAAATTGTTTCAAATCCATTCAAATCGCGTCACCCTTTGCTTAAATTTTAACGCAATTCTCATTAATTCCATAAACGTCACTTTTCGATCTTGCAAAACTTTAATCCATCGGTCGATTCTTTGAATCGAGCACATGAACTTGTTGTTTACAGATCTATTTTGCATCCGGAGCGAATTCAAGCTATCTAGAGTCTTCAATCTTCACAAAATTACGATTCCAAAAAACTGCAACAACCAATCCTCAGAACAGAGCAGAGGGAATCTCCATCTTCATCAAGTTCCTTACGCTAATCGGAGCCATCTCAGCCTACCATCTACCGCGGGCGAGCTCGAGGGTTAGAGGCACTAACCCTCTGGCCCTGCCGAAGGTCCTAAAGCGGCACTGATTGCCTAAAAGAAATCGAAGAAGAAGTCTTCTTCAGCAGCTATTGAAGAACCTCAAGAACTTGAAGAACGCCAGACGTCATAGGCTACTAACACGTGGAGGGCGCGGACGGCCAGGATCAGCGCGCAGCTTCTAATCGCAGTCGTTCAGAATGAAACGGTGTAATATTTGCAACATAAGGCCAACGGACTTCCAGAATTTATCCCCACTCCAGAAGGTTTCCAGATTTACATTTAGGTCCCTTCGTAGGGACCTAAATGTAAAAACTTTTATTTTTCTTTCAAAAGAGTCCCTGTTAAGGACCATTTTGCAACATTTTTTCAGATTTTTCTTATGCTTATACCCTTGGGCTGTAGGGGATTTTTGGACCTAGTTTTGACCTAAATTTTCGTAGATTTTCTTGAGGTAGTTACACAACTACCTCCATGAGTTTTTCATTAATTTTTCGTGTAATTTTCTTGTGATTTTATCGTGTTTTAATTCGTCGCAAATTGACTCCGTTTTGTTTTGCTTTTCTGCTTGTTCGAGCCCGTTGCTCGTCCCGTTTACTTACTATATAGTATCATCTATTTTTACCTATATTTCACCTATTATGTAATAAATAAGTTTTGTGAAAATACCCCTTTGAAAAAATAATAAAAATTGGAAAATATTAAAAGCAAATAAAAAATTAAAAAAATAAAAACTCAATAAAAAATTGTATCTTTTCTTTGATTGCTTTAAGAAGAGATAAAAATAAGTCACAAAAATATTTTCTCCTAAAAAATCAAAGCACTCTATTCTGCCTCCTTGAGTTCAACCCATGCACACTTACCTGGATAAATTAATAGTGTAGGTTTTTCTTAAAAAACCGAATTTGTTTGATCGACTGGGATCTCTTTGCGGCTTTTCTACAACCGACAACTTTTCTTCTAAAATACCGTAAACCGATTTTAGCCCGCATCAAAAGTATCCCTCATTGTTGATGAACCAAGCTTTGATACTTGTGATGGGAACGAACCACCAAATTATGAATGTGGATGTGCAATCGACCACCACCACAGAAGCACATGAAGAAAAGAACAACCAAATATACTAGTGGTTGGTCACCTCTCGCAACCACTGAAAAAGAAAGATCACTATAAATGAGTACAACTCTCTTCGTTCCCTCGCTCTCACATTTCTTTCTTCTCTCTCTCTCTCCTCCCTCTATAGGGGTTCCATTATTCTTGTGGTGGTGTTGAAGCAATGCCTCGCACTCCCTCTATATATAGCCCTAATAAAAACCCATAGTTCTATTCCCAATAGGACTATAAATAGAATACAACTCAGCTAATATTAGGATTAGGATTCCAATCCCATTAGGACTACTAATCCTAATTTGACTCTAATCTTAATAAAAGGACGGTTTTGGCGTGAAGGAACTTCTAGGGGATGGAGCGGGCGAAAGAGCAGTGGAGGTGGTACGGCAGCGACGATCGGAGGGGAGAAGGGGAGAGCTCGCAAGGTCGGGTGCGGTCTGCCAGGGCCTACGCTCAACAATGGATGGGTGAAGGTCCACTATCGATGGAACGGGAGGTTGGTGGCTAGGAGCAGAGGGGCTAGCAGCACGCCTAGACCGTGTTCTTTTGGTAGAGTTTGCTTCCGTTGAGGAGCGCTTGACCACTAGGTGAACTAATGTCGATAACATGTTTGTTGTTTAAGTGCCATGGCTTTGCATAACGAAGCAAGGCATGTAAGTTTGGGAGCCGGTCAGAATCAGTTGTAAATAAGTCAAAAAGCCCGTTGGTAGGAGAAGGAGGCGGAAGGGAGGTCCTCTGTAGGGGGAAATCGGGTGTGGGGATGGTGTCGGGGGGAGTTTCAAAGGGGATGTGGTCTTGGTAATGCCTTGGCGGTTGTTTTCCTGGGGCTTGGATGGAAGGGAAGAGGATGATTTTTTGGCGCTATCCAACTTGAGAAAATCGCTCATTTGGAGACCAGCATGCAATATAGATGGCTTCCTATCAAATCTCACCTTGTCCATGGTTCATGTGCGGGGGATTCCTTATCTCTAGCATACTCTAGATCGAGTGCAGAAGATTCTGTCGGTAATAACGGAGGTTGAAGAAATCGTTAGTGTTGGAGTCAATCATGGTGAGTGGCCTGATCTCATCATCCGAATCTGAGATCTTCATCCTCAACATCTTGGCTGGTGGGAGGTCCAGCTGAAGGGGTGTATCTTTCAGGTGGAGCTTGCGATAGTCGGAGTGTTACCATCCAGTGTGGAGCACTAGTGGGAGCAAGTCATCGGAGGCCATCGTTACCCCGGCAAGGAGCAGAGACCAAGGTCACCAGGCAGATGGTCACGAATTCGGTACTAGTAGTTACAGAAGCTAAAATGTCACTTTTTTTATACATTGCATGTGTTTCGGTGCAACAAAAGCTGGGGATTCATTTCGATGAAAAAGAGAACAAAGACATGCAAATCCAATAAGAGGTCCATTTATCTCACGTGGAAACATTAATGGGGATTCATTTCGACGAAAAAGGGAACAGTGCCATGCATATCCAACGGGTGGTCTATGTATAACACGTAGAGACATTAGTGCCTGGGCACTTGGGAAGGGTATTTTAAAAGAACATGCTTACGGACCATCAGATTGGGTCCTCCTTCTGAATGCGGAGGCTATGCCGAGTTGAGCCGACTCATGTATCATTTCTCGTTTGTAGTCCTTGGTGATAAAGTCGATGTAGGCGGGCTCGATTTTGGCAACAAACATCGCAGATTTGCCGATTGAGGAAGTGGGTCCTCATTAGGACCCGATACGTGACTACCTTCCTTCAATATCCATCAAGCTTTCAAGGGCTACCGCCATGAGCCTTGGTGATTTGGGACTACCAGCGGGCCAGATGCTTCAAGAGGAAGAGATCCCAGCTCGGGGATCCAGGGCGGGAAGAGAGACATCGTTGGCTGAGGAGGAGGTGGTGAGTCCGGCCTGTGACCATCATCTTGGGCACAGTGTGGCACCTCCAGTGGTGTCGATCTGGGCCCATGTCGAAGGGGGAGGGCTTAACCTGGTCTACATCGATGGAGGGGCTTCCGAGCAGCGGTCGGGGATGGCTTTGGAAGTGTGGTTGATTGCGCTGGAGGAGAGGCAGCAACATGGATTAGAGGGTGGTGTTTTGGGGGAGAAGGGTTGATGGGTATCTCAGATGATAGTTTGAGGGAGGGTATAACAAAGGAGTTCCATCAGAAGGAGGCGAGGGGAGGGGTTGAGGGGCGTGAAAGTGGTGATGATTGCCGGCGGTTGGGGTGGTTTTTTTAGAGGAATTGGTTATCTATGAGGAAGAAAAAGTGGAGAAGGAGGTCGATGGAGGCTCCCCCGGGGACTAGTTTGGGAGCCCAGAAGTCACTAGTATAAGACGTTGAGTCTACGTTTCCAATCAGGCGCCCAAGTTACTTCAGCTTGTTAGACAGAAGATTTGCCAAAAGTCTAGGGGTTGTGGCTCCATTGAAGAAAAAAAAGAGATGCCCTTTATGAAGGTGTTATCTTGGAATGTGAGGGGTCTTGGCTGCCAGATAACAGGGGCAGTCCATGAGGGTCACCATAAAAAAAATATAGAAGTGTTGTCGCCGAGGCGACCACTCATGAAAGACCGGTGTTAATCAGCAATTAACCCACAATCCAAAGAATACAACAATCAAGCTCAAAAATAAATGTGAATTAATCTTTATTTTACTCTACCATAAAATGTATAGTGACAAATATGTAGAGGTCGAACCACAGAGAGCAACACAAAATGCATTAGCCTACGTGTCAATCACAGTCATCCTTGTGTGGGTTTCTTTCTTTTTTTTTATTATTATTATTTTTTTATTTTTTTTATTATTAAAATATAATAATTAAGTATTATATATATATATTTATATAATACAAATATATTACATATATATATACACATAGAGGATAAGTATATAGCTTATAATACATGTAATATATAGATATATGTATATAATAAAATAAATAAATATATATATATTTATTAATTATATTAAGGTTAATGAGAATACATATTACTAAATACATATATATAATATATATTTTTTTTTCTTTTTTTTTTGAATATATAGATGTATATACATAAAAGGGGTATTATAATATTCACAAAAATACTCAAAAATGGTCAAAAAATCAGGGAAAGGATCTTTTTGGAATTTTCATGGCTTTTTATTGTTTTTATGATTTTTGGGTATTTTTGCAGACATTTTGAGTATTTTAAATTAGCTAAATATTAGCAAACAGTGGACTAGGTACTGGCCGTCACAAAAACAGAGATTAAAAATAGCTAACAGCCTCGAAAATTTTCCACTTTAATTTTCTAATAACAATAATAAAATATAGCATAAGTAGGGCCTGAGTTTATGTTTTTCTGATTTTTCTTTGATTTTTTATATTTTTTTGAAATTTTTGGATATTTTTGAATTTTTAAGGTTTTCTTTTTGAGATTTTTAGGGATTTTTGGACTGACACTAATATAGGTCAAGATACATCATAGGTACTTTTTTTGGAATTTTTCGAGGCATTTTTATATTTTTTTGGGATTTTATAAGTTAGATAGGGAATAAAAGACATGTTTTTGATTTTTAATAAATGCAAAAATGCAACAAAATGCAAAACTAAAAATATGGCGTTCAAGCATGACCAAACAGGAGCTTAAGTCTATTTTTGCAAGATTTTTTGATTTAATATGAAGCATAAAATAAATAGACAAAGCCTTCAAAAATTAAATGGCCTGACAGGGGTATTTTTGCAAATAGAATAGTTGGCAGGGGTATACATGCAAAAATTACAACAAAAATACACTTTAACTCTTATTTTCAGGACCATTTAATAAATACAAGAACCCGGCAGGGTTTAGATGCAAATTTTCACGCGCCTCACGTGGTTGCTTCACGTGAGGCGCGGGGGGACTAAAATGTAAATATGTAAACATCAGGGGGTCCACTGCAATTTTTACAACTTATTTACAACTGAAACTTTTATTTTTGGAATTAAATACTAAATACAAAAAGTGGGGGTGAGATGTGAAATTTACCCCTAAGTAAGGCTTTTCATCCTGCGGCGCTGGAGGCGCCACTTATACACGTGGCGACCATCGGACGGCGGACATCGGTTCGGCGATGAAGGTCCAGGATTAGAACCTCCTGGCTGATCTGACGGTGGATGCACATCTTCATCGAACGGTTGGCGTTCAATCTGGGCCGCCCCTCTCGATCCAACGGTGCGGAAGGCACCTGGAAGAACTGGGAAGAAGCTCGCCCCCGGCGAGCTTGGATCGGGTAGCTCGTGCTCCTCCGGGCACCTCCCGCGCATATGAAGCTCTCTGATCGTAGCTGGGAAGCCTCCGCATCGTCTGACGGTTCTTTGATGGCTCCTGGAGGTCCAAGTCGATGGAGCGAGGTCGGAGAAGAAGAGGACCCCCAGGAACCTCTTCATGGGTCAAAGCAAGCCCAGAAGGGCTCGATTCCTCGTTGTACCTGCACAGGAAGAACCGCGGGCGAGAGAGCTTGCTCCTCGACCTGGGGTTTTGAAGCTACGGCGCAAAAATGAGGTGGGCGGAGGGGTTCCGGCGAACGGCGGAGGTGGAGCCCCGATTCGCCAGGACCTAGGGTCCTGGGTTGAACAAATGCGTGTGGCAGATGGAGAAAGCGTTGGGTTTCGAAATGGGGTGAACAGGTCGGTCGGATACGGTCAGATCTACAGTGGAGAAGTCGCCGGAGCGGAGCTCCGGCAAACTTCGATTTTTGATTTTTACGCTAGGGTGATTAACTAACAACTAATCTAACTACTGGAATGAAATGCTAACATTAAAGGCTAACTAAAAACGCATGAAAGGGCAGCTCTTATACCTGGGGGCCTCCAGGGAGCAGGGCGGACGCCGGAGCTCCGCCGCGACAAAATCCTCCTCTCTCCGGCCGATTCAAGGCACGAGCTCACTCCCCCTGTCACGAGGAATGTCCTAGGACTAGAATTAAGGCTTGAGATTGGATAAAAAGTGGCCAAATTCGAGGAAGGAAGCGGAGCTTTTTATTTATAAACATTGGCGAGTGGCCTTATTGACCGGCAATTATTGCATGATCTAGAGAGTATTAGGTTGATCTATGATTTCGGCGGGCATCATGGAAGATTAGGGAACAAATCTTGTGAAGGAAGCGTTGTCGATTGATGGATGGTGTGCCCGGGAAAAAGGCATGAAATCGGGGGAGTAGACTGTTCAGAGACGCCAGGCGAGGGATGGGACAGTTGACCTGGGAGTCAACGTTGGTCGGCACCTCATTGGGCCACGTAAGCCGCTACGAGACAAAATAGCAAATCTGAAGGAAGATTGATTTATTTGACGCCCTAATGATTTTATTAATTTTTTCTTAAAAAATAAAAAATGTGTTTTATTTCATCTAGTATTTGTTTATGATTTTTATTGAATTTTTCGAGGTGTTTTATTATGATTTTATTTTAATAATGTGTATATGTATGTATTTACATGTGTTTTTGGGTATTTTATTTTTAATTTATTTATTTTCTTTTATTATTTTCTTGGCTTATTTTATAAATTTATAATTTATTTTTGTGAATATAAAGATATTTTTGTTTGATTTTTATGAGTTTATTTGTATTTTTAAATAAATAGGTCTATGTATATGTAAGTATACTTATAGGTACTTTACCTATATATTATACACATTGTATTTATTTAATGGATATTATTTGTTTTTATTTTAGCTTGGTATTTTTAATAATATATATATGATATATACATTATTATAAAAATATAAAAGAATGAAATAATTACAGAATGCTTTTCTCTTTTTATTTATGAACATCCTTCTCATAGGTATTTTGTCTATGTATCTTGTAGACTTATTTTATTTTACAAATTCTTTTTGGTTTTCTTTTAATTTCAATATGTACATGTATTATATACATTATTTACAAAATTCTAAAAATATAAATTTGTAAAAATAATGAATGTTGAATAAAAGGAATATTTTAATCAGGTATTATGTACAAGAAGGGCCAAAAACCTATCTTCCACATATGGACTCCAAAAATTATGCAACCAATTTTATAAAATAGTTTATGAAATGCTATATACAATTAAAGGTGAGTTTGGGTGATTTGGAGTTTTTATTTGTAAGATATGGGTCTGTGAAGTTGAGATTTTGGCTTTTTATTATGTGCATAAAATGTACACTGTGTATTATTTTTACACAAACTCAATTTTGTATTTTTATTTACATTATTATCTACAACTTTTATGAACAAAGTTTCTTTATTTGATGAATAAATAATTATGCATAAAATAGGTGTCAAAAATGCATAAATGGTTGAATAAATAAATGAGGTATTTATTGTATATCGGCCCTTATCTCCCCCTACTTTATTCCTTGTCGACCAATTCCATGCTGGCCTTGGTCTCGGGGTTAGGGTCATAAAATATTTGTAATATTTTATTCCTTTTTCTTTTCTTCTCTTTATTCTATAATTTTGGCATTAAAAACCTTATTTTATATACAATTAATACAGATGAATAATGAATGCTATTATGTACAAATTGATGTTATTTACATGCATTTGCTGGGGTTTTTGAGGCCAAAATGATAGAATAAAGGTGATGAAATGGAGATTCATCACTGCCCCGAGAAATGGCAGGGAGTTCAGAGCCTTGTAGTTGATGCGAAGGTAGATATTATATTATTGCAAGAGATGAAGGTCTCGAGGGGAGGAGATGAGCTGTGACAAGCCATTAGGGACGGGGATGTCTTTGAGTTTGCCGTAGTGGATGACCAAGGTGCAGCAGGCAGCTTGCTTATGGGCTGGAAGAAGGCTGAGTTTGAGAAGGTGGGCGAGCGACGATCGCTTTTCTCTATCTCAGTGCGCCTGAAGCGCATACTAGATGACAGATCCTTTATGGTTTCAAACGTGTATGGACCCACTTTGACTGATAGTGTCTCGCTTGTTGCCGACCTGGATCTGGTGGCATCAATTTTGGAGGAAAGCATGTGGATCATTGGAGGAGATCTCAACTTAACTCTCCTCCCGAAGGACCAGCCTAGGCGTGGAGGTGGACATGACCCAGGCTCTGAGGCCATTGCAAACATTATTCATGCACGGGGGCCATCAATCATGGATGCGTCAGGAAGCGCTTACACATGGCGTAAGGTTAGATCAAGATCCCATCTAGATGGATTTCTTCTTTCACCTGAGGTGACAGAGCTCTTCCCCCTATCTCGGGGTTGGGCACTGCCATGAGCTCATTCGGATCATACATCGATTCTGTGATCTTCTAAGGAGCAGACATGGACAAGATTTTTCTTCTGATTTGACCGATCATGGCTTTTGGAGGAAGGGTTCAAGAAAGAGGTGACGTCACGATGGGCCAGTTGGAGCCCGGAAGGGTCGGTAGTGGGCCACCTAGAAAGCAAGCTGGCATTGCTAAAAAAGTTCTTGTTGACGTACGGGAAAGAGGTGAGGGAAAGACGAAGAGCCCATAGGGGTGCTACTCAGAAGGGGGGTTGTGCCTTTGGATGGGCTGGATAATCAGAGAGGCCTAAACCAAGAAGAATTCGCTAAGAGAGCATGGCTGGTAGAAGAGTTGTTGTTGGAAGATAGGAAAGAGGAGGTCCACTGGATGCAGAGATCAAGGAAAAAGTGGTTGCGAGAAGGAGATGCTAACACAAAATTTTCCATGTATTGCCTTCATGTAGAAGAAGATAGAACTACATCCAAGAGCCGGAGATTGGGGGCGAGAGTGGAGGGGGACGTGTAGCTGGGGCATGCTCTCAGGGGGCATTCTGTGGAGGCTTTTAGAAGGAGGCGAGGGGAGGGATGGGGTGGCTTGGGAGAGGAGTGGAAGCATTGTCAGAGGATCAAGTAGTGGGACTTGGGGCTTCGTTCGACGAGGAAGTGATTAAGAAGGCAGTTTGGGGGTTGAACGTGGATGGCACCTTGGGTCTTGATGGCTTTCTAGGTTGTTTAATTGGGAGTTCTGGGGCATGATGAAGGAAGAGGTTCTGGATGTGATCAACGAGTTTAGGGAGGGAAACTGGGACTTTGAGAGGGTTAATAAGGCACTGCTTTTTCTTCTACCCAAGAAAGACCATCCATTGACTGTGGAAGACTACAGACTGATTGCGTTGTCCAATGCCATCTACTTAATCATTGCAAAAGTCATGGAATACATAATAAAGAAAGTTGTCGACTTGATGACTCTTTAGGGGAAGTCGGCTTTCATACACGGGCGCCAGATGGCTGATGGTTTGATTATGGCATCTGAGATTTGCCTTCAATGGAGGCGTGCGAAGAACAAAGGAGTGATGTGGAAGACTGACAATGTGAAAGCTTATGACTGTGTGGACTGGAACTTCCTTTGGGCATCGCATTGGCAGCATGGTTTCTAGACTGATGGATTGCCCGGATGAAGAGATGTGTCACGACCTCTTCTTACTCGATCATGTTGAATAGGAGACCTGAAGAGGGTTTTTTTCAACCCCGGAGGGGAGTCAGGCAGGGTTGTCCTTTGGCGTCAATGTTGTTTGTCTTGGTAGCAGATGTGTTAGAAGTATTGTTCAGGCGTGCCTTGAACGAAGACTAGTGCGAGGGGTTTCGTTGTGGCAACATCTCCATACAACTTTTACAATATGCAGACGATACAATAATCTTCCTCGGAGGATCAGAGGAGATGAAAAGAAGGGTAGCACAGATTGTTGAGGTCTTTAGCAGTCTTTTATGCCTTCAGATCAATAAGCATAAGTCAGTTGTAATTCCTTTCAGGATGGAAGATGTCGAAGGAAACAGAATGGCAGAGATGTTTGAATTTCCACTGGGGGAGTTACCGCTTACTTGGTCCTTCCCCTGGTGCAAGCAAGCTCAAAAAATCGGAATGGGACATGGTTCTTCAGAGAATGGAGCAGAGATTGGCTGGGTGGAAAGCAACTACGCTATCTAAGAGGGGAAAGCTGATTATTCTTATGTATGTGCTTTATGCTATCCCTGTCTTCTTTTTTCAACTAGACTGATGCCAGTAGGAGTACGCAAGAAGATCAAAGCCATGATGAAGATATTTTTTTGATCTGATGGTAAGTAGCAAAAATCAGGGATGCATTTATTTGGTTGGGAAGAACTAACGCGGTCACATGCGAAGGAGGCTTAGGGATTCAGGATGCGGCATGCATGAACAAAGCTTTGTTGGCAAAGTGGGTCATTCAGATTTGGGGCGAGACAGACAGGTTGGCGGCCAGACTGTTGTGTGAGCTCTATGGAGTGCAGGGCTCGCTGGAGGCAGGAAGAGTGCGGTTCGAATCCCCATGATCGAGCGGAGTACAAAAAGTTTTACCTTTGTTAGCTTCGAGAATGCTCCCGAAGGTCGGAGATGGGCATGATTTTAAGTTCTGGAAGGATGATTGGACGGGGGATGGGCCGCTAAGCAGTAGGTTCCCGAGGCTGTTTGCATTGGCAGTGTCGAAGGATTGTACCTTGGTGCATGTTGGGATATCAGGGTCTTGGGACCCACATTTCATGTCGGTCCTCTCTAATCAGCGTTCAGACGAGTTAGTCAGGATGTAGTCGGAGCTGCCATCTCCGGATTACATCACACAGGGCAGGGACCATTTTGATTGGCTTGGTGGCAGATTCTCGACGAAGAAGGCGTACATGGATTTTAAGGGTTCGCAATAGCTCTGGATGCAGATCTTTGTAAGGACATGAAGATTGTTTGGGCTAGCAAGATCCCGTGTAGGGTTAAGATTTTCCTATGGTGCTTGAGAAGGGGAAGGTTGTTCGATAAATCAAGGAGGGGAAGGATATTTGGTATTCCAGACACTCTGTGCGACAGATGCAAAGAGCAAGTTGATGATGCAGATCATTTGTTCTTCACATGTACGATGTCTGAGCAGGTGTGGAAGGAGATAGGGCTGTCGTGGATCTCGACAGGGGGTGTCGTTGACTTATGGAGGTCGGTGGGGGGGCAACTCTTTCGATGACTACACATTTCCTTTTGCGTCCTTTGGGCCATTTGGGGGGGGGGATGATCTCATTTTCAAAAATCAAATATTTTATCTAGAGAATGTTCTCACCCACTGTAACTCTTTGCATCGTTTCTGGGCATCCAGATGATGTACTCCACCTATATTTTCATAATAAAATTTCTGTAAGGCAGTGAATACCATCTCGGGATGTAACCCGCACTTCATTCAAAAAAGGAGGGGTGTTGGCATAAGTGATTTTGTGCAGGGGGAGGGGGGAGATGAAGGAGTGGGGATGGTGGAGGGACAACGGGGAAGGCGGCTGACACGCACCCTCAAATACCTAATGCATTATCTGGCCGGTGACACCCTCAAGCATGGGCAATGCACATGCCATCAAAGCCGACGAGGGAGGTGTAAGTGCGGATGGGAGCAACAAGCTTCCAGATGTAATAGGTGTTTGAGGGGGGTGGCTTGCAGGAACGAAGGTAGGATTATTGGGTTTTGTTTTTGGAAGGGGGGGGGGGCTATATAGATCAAAAGACATGTTTGGATGTAGATTTTTTCCATGATGCGAGCGTTTCTTTTGTCATACAATCATGGTATTTTTAAAGATGTCAATGAACGCTTTCGAACATTTTGCATCATTTCTTGAAATATGAAAGAGAATATGCATTTATTTTTTTATAATTTGTTAATATTCTAAAATAAATAATAACAATTGTGTTCTACATTTTTGCAGAAGCTTTATTTATTCCTTGTGTATGGATAAATTAATTAACTAAACTTTAACGTATGAATCTTTATTTTTTGATAATCTAAGAAAAACTACTTTTGAGATTAAAAAATTTAATATTAAAAGATATAGTATATGAATTATTGAATATCTACTATGGTTATACATATCATGTAATTTCTATCGATCATGATTTGTTTAACAACACCAGCACATATTATTAGGGGCATATTGTTCCGATAAAAAAATATTTAATATAAAAAATATAATATCTAAATTTTATATATTATAAAGTTCATTTCTGAGGGGTAAATTATCGCGTCATGAAAATCATCCAAATATGTAGAATAACTTTCTAGTTGTGAATTACGCTATAACCAAATGGATCTACAATGCTTTCTGCCAATGTTTCATCGATTATTATTATTATTATTATTATTATTATTATTATATATTGATGGTAAAATTCTTTGCGAATTATTTTTTATATTTGAAACTAGTAGCGAATATCATATACAATGTTATATCATTAAATGTAGTGCATATAGTGACATTTATCCATTACCATTTTTCAAAATTTAACTAATGGTTGCTAATTTAGTCAAAATTTTGCAACAATTATCGTGATGGATTTTAGAAAAATCCCGCTATAGTCGTACTTTCTAATAGTGCTAATATGTTTTCATACCATACCATCAAATCTTCTAAATAAATTTTTTTGTATTGTAGAGAGATATATTATCGTTTTGTTCAGTTTACAAATAAACTATTACTTCCAAAAATATTTATATTTCTGTCTTCTTATAAATAAAAGTCTTCTTTTTAGACAAAATTAAATCCAAGAGGGTACTATTTAATAACAAACTTGCCTTAGTATAATATGGAAAAAATTTACTAAAATGTCAAAATCTTGAACGAATTTCCATATTAAGTTATTTAAAAAATGAATTTAGAAACATACGTTATGGAGAAATTCTTTCACCTTACACATGAGAAAATTTGAGACGTAGTTGAGCAAGGAAGAGAAAAAGATGCAAAGATACAATGGTCTATTTTATAGATTATTATAAATACAATTATAATATTTTTGAAATACTTTAATTGGAAAATGAATAATTGACTATGTAAAGGTGGGCTAATCTACAATAATATATGTATTTTTTTCATGGGTTGGGGGGCCAAACCCCCTCCGCCCCTCCCTCCCTCCGTCACTGGTAGCTCGGACAAGGAGGAAATGGGGCCTAAGTTATACTGGAGCTCTCGAAACAGAAGGAGAGACAGAGGGTAGCGAAAATGGAGGGGAGGTGGAGGAGGCACTTGTGGAGGGCAGAGAGGTGATGATGACAAAGGAGGATGGAGAGGGGGAGAGGTTGTGGAGGAATATTGACTCGTGGGAAGGGGTTGAGCGAAAGCATTCCTGGAGAGAGGACTCAAACCTAGTGGAGAGGAGGGTAGAGGCGGTGGAGCAACGACATAGGCGAAGAGGGCGTAGGGTTGAGGAGAGTTCCTATTAGGGACATAAATGGAATTTTTGTGTGAAAAATTAATTGAAATATCCGTGGCCCTCTGCATAATAGATGTTGTGGATTTCTTACGCAAAAATGATTTGAAATCTACATTGCATATTTCGAATCATGTTCTTTTACTCAAGCAATTTCGTTGCTTTTTATGTGTTATCATATGATATCTCAAATTTGATCTTTTTAAGATGCCAAATACTAGTACAAGTAATTATTGATAACTCAAAAGAAGACTGGTATCAATCTGGTAGTTGGCTTAGAAAGTTCGTTGTCAAAAGGCATTTGATGCTAAACTATCAATTGCAAAATTATTCCAGAGATTACAAGTTCCTTACATTTGTGAATTCGAATTAAAATTTCTTAGAATGCTACTTCACAAATCAATAATTTTTGATATTCCCATCGACCAATTGAGTATGTTGTAGGCGAACACTATAATTGGGGAGGATTTTGTAATGCATCTTTTGGGCCATCCAAAATTTTATTTTACATGCTAGTCCAACATGTCTGGTGGTGGTGCTTCTAAAATCCTACACTTTAACAAAGACGGCTATGATGACCCCGATTAAGCTTCTGCATTGAAGGGCTAGGAACGAACATATTTGGCATGTTGGGATGATTGAACTATGAATTTTTTAACGAATTTTTTTGTCTAACATATTTTTCATGATATAGGTTTGTTTTCATCTTCTCGTTCATGTAGGGGTACAAAACATTTGGTTTGTACTAAAACTCCTTCACACGAATGATCGTTATCATTATTGTGTTTGCTTTCTTGAGATTGGGACATTGCTATAAAAAAAACTACTCGTGCATGCACTATTGATCTCCCTAAAATCTTTCACACACAACTATTCCTCTTTTCTATTAGTAATAGCACATTCAGGCACTTACATTCAATGGACATGAACATTCTATAGGACACGAGTAGATGCATTAAATTTCGTGACGAGTCCATATCTAACCTCCGAGCTGCAAGTTAAGACTCCGTGAGAGCCATCTCTTCTATTCGTATCATTGACCCACCAACTCTGACGCCAAACCTCTGCAAATGCTCCCCCAAGTCCATCGCGACATGTGTAATTGCTTAAAAGATAAGGATGCTCAAAGTGGCGCAGCCCCTAATGGACGCGACCTATATAGGTTGTGCCCCGGACTTCGATTTGGAGCTCAACCTACTTTACCCGATCATATTCACACTGGCAACTCCGTTGTATTTTTGCACGCTTATACACGCATTGCTTTTATTCGGCTTACATATAGATATGTGTAATGTACGCAAACATATACATATTGCTGCTATGCGGGCATTGATCATATTCCGGCTTTGCATTCGGGTGGGGGCGTGGTGAACCTGGCCCGATCAGTGCAGTAGTCGTATGTCAAGTGGTTGAGCCGGACCCAACGGTACCTGCGAGCCTGGATGGTGTCGAGCTGTTGGTAAGTGGTGCTCTCCCACCAGTTATTGGTGCTCGACGCGCAGCCGGCGGGGCCAGGCACCGTGCAGCCTTCGATATCGAAGTCTTTGTAGCATGCGTAGAAGGGAGCCTTGCTCCAGTCAATCTTCTCGAGACCGCCCCTTGTTGCCCAATCATCGGCTTCCCATAGAGTCGAGTAGACCCCCATGGGCTGCTGCTTGGGGAATGCTACCAGGAGGGCCTCGTTGTTCTTGTACACCCTTATTGGGAAGTCGTCCACGTAAAATCTACATCACAATAATACCCACTGTCATATGATATTTTTAGTCATGATGTACACTATAATAGTCTGATCACATGATTCATATAAAAAGCATGATTTTGTATACGTAATTGATTGGAATTTTAGTTTGATGTTAAATTCCAAGCTTTATATATGGTGATATAATTTTCCCAAATTTTTATTTAAAAAAAACTAAAACCCATAGAGTAAAATAGGATTGCTCCTACGTGGAGTTAACTTGGCTCCTCTGCCTCAATTTTTTTTTTGAAAAATCTTCCGTTGAAATTCATCACTATATCCCTATATTATATCATTTAAGTTACGTACGAAACAGAGAGTCCTACAGCCTCCATCCAGATGGGTCTTTTTTAACAATTCTGCGAATGTTAAAAAATGATCGTCTAGATGGAGGTCGTAGAAGTCTTTTTTTCGCATGAAACTTGAATGAAATAATATAAGAATATAGTGATAAATTTCCACATAATTATTTTCAAAAAGAGTACAAAATGAGAAAATTAAAGTGTGGGGAGCCAAGTTAGCTCCCCTAAGGGGTAAACCCTTTTCCCCCTATATATGCACACACACACGATATTGCTAGCTACTATAAATTCTAATTAAACTTCGTCTTTAATGATCATCGTAGACATCAACGTCACAGCACTTGCTTAAAAAATGTATCATTAAGGTTAGCATTGAAAGGAAACATTAGTAAGGTTAATAAAAAAGAGGATTTTGGAGTCCGGGTTTCATCATTTTATTTAGATTTTCTAACGTCTTTTGTGTACGTATAGATAGACTTTTCTGAGGGAATTACAAATTTTACACAAACTAATCGTGAAGATGGCACTACTGAATGTTAAGTATGTCCACATGAGGAACAGCATCCTTGCACAGTCTAATCAACGGTGAGAAACATGATCTTACACGACATGCCAATGATTCCAAAGGATAGAATAAGTGTGGAACTCGGCAGATGGGTCGAACCACAGGTTAACCCTTTGCTCTCGATCACCCTTCCCATTGGCGAACACATTGGTCTGCACGGTGTAGGGCTGACCACTCCGGTTCCCCAAGAACTCGAAGTCCAACTCGTCCCTAACGCTAACGGTGTCCGAGTTCATCTGCAAGAAAGTAAGATGATGATATCAGAGGATCTAATCAGATAATGCGAGTTGCTGCACCACGCAATAGTATGGTTACATTGCTCACGTACGTAAAATGCCGTGACAGTTCCGGCTGAGTCACCGGGGACGAGCTTGATCTTCATGCTAACTCGCCCGAAGAGGTACCTGTTCCTCGAAGAAAACCCGCATCCTGTGCGCAAGTTAACGGAGTCAGTACACGATGCACGTTTTAGTTATATTTCTACTGGTCGAGCTGAGCCAGATACCTATTTCAAAGGAGGAAAGAAAGTTTGACAAAAGAGGATATATATCCTGACACCAACAACTCCAACCGCTTGCTATACGTAATGGCAACTTTGGGAAAATAATGGCTATCTATGTAACTTTTCGGCTTAGATTTTTGGAGTGTTGTCCAGAAAAACTAGCTCTAATAATTTGATGGATATGACAAACGACCCGTTTACAACCATTTGAAACCATTAAGCGTCAATTTTCAAGTAGTAACATCCTACCCTTATTCTATGAGTATTAGTTATGGGACTATAATTAGAATGTTACGACGATGACCAAACCCAACATAGCTAAACAAACACCACAATGCTCTTATAGCAATATACACACACATACCTGAAGACTGGTCGAGGATGAGTTGAATGGTGGATCCATTCTGTATCTGCTTGATATGGGTGTCAGCCCATGTGATCTTGAAGTCTTCCAGGAATTTTGCCGGGCGGGCGACGACGAGAATGGCGTGAGAGACTAGAGCGAGAAAGAAGAATAGAGAGAGGGTTGTACCACTGATGGCCATTGGAAGCACCCCGGGATATAGGTAGACTGACGTGGGAGAGTGATATATATAAATCCAATGGGAGGGCCATTGGGCAATAGTGAGAAGGGGGTACTTTGGATTTATGTACAAAGGGGAATAGTCGAACTTTCCAGCTAAGAGGATGCCGTGAAGGATGAATGTAGTGTCGGTCCATTAATTACTACGCCGTTCGATTCCTATTAGGCTTCTCCTTGATTGCACTTATATATGGACTCATGTCATTTCATTTCTTTGTCTTATTTCTTATCCAACCTCCTTATTCTACCTCTATCATCTTTCAATTAAACTAGTCACAAGTATATGAAGCGAACATATAAATCTACCTAAATGGGTCGTTAAAAAATAGATTTGGATGTAGAAATTCCTCTGTCCGTGTCAATTAAAAGGCAAGGGAGAATATGAAATATGAGGGCAAAAAATTAATTGGGTGTCAGACGACCTTCCTCATAGTATGCACGCATATACGTAAAAAAACCCGTAAACGAAGGAATGAGATGAACATACAAACTAGAAAGTATGGAAATAAATATCAGAAAATTCATATCTCCATCTTTTCCAAATGAGTCCGTAGCAAAGACGCAACCGGACAGAAATATAGATATTTTCGTATTTCATTGAATCTATGCTTTAAGCAGATATGAATATGTATATCTGATTTGAAGAATACGTATACAAATAAAGTTACGAGGCTGTTATATTTTGCACATACGGAAATTTATAAATATAGCAATTCCATTTTTTGCACATGTACATGTGTTTACAATGTTTGTAATATATCAATGTGTTTGTTGTAGACATATATCTAAATATGTTAGATGATTACATGACATCGCATTCTGGAGTCATTTCCAGACGAAGGAATAAATAAATTGATCTTTATATTGTCATTTGTTATATAAGTTGTTTAATTTAGGATGCCACTTTTTTTAGTTTCTTGTATTTGTAAGTTATGTAATTTTAATAAATTTCAAATTTGCAAAGTATTTCTTCTGTATGTAAGTCTGCATCTTCGTTATGTTAATTATTCGCAATGATTTTCAACATTTGCGACATATCAATTTCCGTACGTATATGTATTTTAAATCGAAGAAAAACGTAACACATGTATCCATCCATTGCATATAGACCGGTTAATATAGGATAATATTTGCATACGTGGAAGTACTTTTTACCCTGGGCAACCCCCCACCGACAAGGGGGAAAAATAAAACTTTGGTCGATCCAACAAATGGTGGAATAATTTCAATATGGTGACGTGGCACGTTCCCACAGGCGAGGCTTAGAAAGCCCTCCTACATATGGCCCTTGTCGGATCATAGTAAGTGCGATGCCGTTCCTTGTGGGGTTGGGAACAGTGTTGAGGGGAACAATTTAGGTGCGCCATAATAATTGGGAATGGGATAGAGATAATGTCAGACTGGTCAGCAAATATCCAGGCTCGGATAGACATGGCAGGGGGTCTCGGGTCTTAATCTTACTCATTTGTCATTTTGCCTAACTCCGTAGATGTTTGGTATTGTATCGCTAAAAGATTGGGATAGACCTTTTTTTATGAATGCTTGGGTAATTACTCTTTGGAATCCATTGAAGGGAATAATCTGAAATTAGATGTTAATTGAACCTTTAAAACAAATTACTTTTAACAGTGGCAAACTTATGGCAATAAAAAAATTAGTAAAAGTTTGCCTTGTAAGGTCAAAGGATTTTATATATAAAATTTTGATCGTTAAACCTATAGATCTATAATTTTTTTCGTAAAGTCCAATTTGAATTGTTGTCGAGTAAATTTGATCATTAACAATATTTGGGTTCCAACTCAATTGAAACCATAAATAACTATTTGAAATGATTAAACTTGAATGGTCAAATAGCAATCCCCCACTCTAATAATCAGCTAGAACACTCAATGACTATATATAGGGATTGGGGAAGCTGCCAGCTAACTAGCTGCACCCGGCTATTTTTTCATTAGTTTTTTGTGTTTTTGAAATGAAACATAAGGGGATTAAAATCACCATAAATGATATCATACCAATTTCAACTAAATTCGACATTTCTATCATCTCTATCAAGGCTATGATATTTTAACGGTTTCAGAATTATTGAAATTGACCATATCTAGATGGGCATGCTAGGAGTGTTTGTTTTGCATGAAATTTGAAACACATATTATTGTCAGTAAACTAAGTAAATCTCCATAAGTTTTTTTAAAAAAAAATAAAAAAACCAATAAGAAAAATGGTCGGGTGTAGCTAGTTAGCTGCACCCGCCGATGCATACTCCCTTTTCCCATATATATCATTTATTCCTGATAATAATGACGGTTGCATGTTTTGAATTACCTTTTTTTATATCTCTTTTTAGAGATAGATCCATGATGAATTTCCATTTCATCACCTTTATTCTTTCATTTTGGCTAAATATTGTAAATAATAAACTCTAGCTAAATACATGTAAATAGCATTATCTTGCATACAATAATATTCATTATTTATTATATAAATATTGTAAAAAATAATGTATTTAAAGTCAAAATAAAAGAATGAAGAAAAGGACAAGAAAAAAATAAAATACCAAAGATATTTTATGACCCTAAACCCCGAGACCTAGACATCATGATGACTGGGTCGACAAGGAATAAAGTAAGGGGAGATACGAACCAAAAATACAATAAAACTCCCAATTTGTTTTGCCAAATAATACATTTTTGGGGACCAAATTTATTCATTATCACTTATACACCAAGTCAATAAATTTTGTACTTGAAAGTTGTAGACAAAAATACGTAGAAAACTACAAATTTATTTTACACAAAAAATACAGATTGTATATTCCACGCTCAAAATAAAAATCCAAAACACAAACTTCCCAGACCTATATCTTATTCATATGAACTCAAAATTTGTCAAAATTAACTTTAATTGTATATAATCTTTTATTAGCTATTTAATGAAGGTAGTTTCATTTAATATAGAGTAAAGATGCAAAAGTTAGGTTTGACCTATTGTACAATATACCCGAATAAAATATTCATTTTTATATTTTCATTATTTTAATTTTTTACAATTTTATAAATATTGTCTATAGTATATATACATAATTAGAATAAAATAAAACCATAAGAATATAATAAAATAAAATAGTCTACTAAAAGACATAGAAAAAATACCTATACATATACCCATATAATAAATATCCATATTTATTTAAGTGTAGAAATAACTTCACAAAAATACTATAAAATATATTTTGTATATTTAAAAAAATAAAAATACATAAAATATCTGTTAATAATAATAAAATACAAAATACAAAATACAAATAAAATATTCAAAACATAGGTAAATATACATATGTTTATACTTGTAAAAAGTAACCCCTATAAATTAACTCAAAAAAATGAATACAAATCATTATAGAATACTTTATATAATAATAAATAAAATTTATTCTATAACTTTTATTTAGTTAATTCATTTCTTATTTTATTTTTAATTATTTGTTATTTTTCTTCATGTTTTGTCGTGTAGTGCCCTAGGTGGACCATCATGTGGCTTGGACAGTTGACCTCAGGTCAACTGTCTAGTCTACCCTCCGACCTAGATGCCAACCCATGACCATGCCTTCTTCTCAACTTTTCCCCGCATGATTCATTGCCGAAGGCCACCTGACTTCTTCATGAAAGATCTTCTCAGCACAACCCCTCATCACGCGGACCCCTTCCTCTTACTCGTACAACTCTTTGTCCGTGTGAAAACCCTTGGTCAACCTTCCTCGTCACCTATGTATATAACTTCGCCCCCTTGCTGTTTTTGAAGGGTTGGTTTTCCCTTTCCCTGCTTCATCCCCTCAGATTGTGCCCGAGGGATAAAGCCTGGTGACAGGAGGCTCACCCAACCATTTTGCAGTTAGGAGGGTGCCATAAGAGGTGTTCCCAGTCATCTTCGGTGGTGCTCCGCCGTGAGGTCTATCCTGTGATTTCTGACCACTCGAGGTTAGTCTTTTTTTGCTTTTAGAAAGCTCTTAGTCTTAGATGATTTATTGTTTTTAGTTTAATCGCTAATCAGTAGGTTTAGCTTAGAATTTAGGATTTGATATCATCGGAGCACTAGAACTTCGACCACCTTTGTTCAGCCATGTCCCACTAGTTCCGACCCACCTAAACACCTCACCACCTTGTCCCTTGGCTTCTTCACCTCCAAGCCACTCAAATCATCTCGACTCCCTTGGATCGAGCCATCCAGGTCCTTCACTCTGCCCATCGTCAGACCTCTCCTCCCCTTCCATTTCTACCTCGTTTTCCACCAAATAAAAGACAGGAGCCATAACCTTGTGCCACCATTCTTTCTATTATCTGTGCAGGTCCTGATGGGACTATTTGAGGCCCAAACATTTCGAGCCTTGACCTCCAGGAGCCTTTGTCTTCTTCGAGCTTCAAAGACCTTTCCCTTGGGTCTTGGGTCTTTTTGAGGCCCTGATCAGTTGCGGACAGCACCCTCGAGCATGTGGATCACTTCAGCGTCGAGGAAGAGTCTCGGGGGAGGGAGGATTTGAGGATCAAAGCTCGGAGGAGGAGCATGAGTTCCTCCCTATTCTTCGAAGATAGCAGCTACCGTCTGATATGGGGAGGAGCTCCAAATCATCTTGAAGCTGTCAGACTTGGAGGAGCTCGACTTTAGATCTCATCCGAAGGATCTAATCCTAGATGTCCAAAGCTGAAGCGGTACTTGTCGTCTAGATTCCGCCAAGTGTCAAGTGAAGCATCCACAACAGCTGGATTAAGCGCTCGTTGGGGTATTTTGCAATGTAACCCCCTCCTTTTTTATATTAGTATTTAATATTTAAAATTTCATTCGTAGTTGTAATTATTTTGTAAAAATTGTAAGGAGACCCTCGAGTTAATTGTATTACACTTAGGTACTTGTCAGCTCAACTTACGTAGTCGCCCACATGAGCTGGGCATTTTGTAGTGATACCCTTCTGGATTTTGTAATTGTCGTTTAATATTTAAAATTTTAATATTAGTTGTAAACTTATGGGTATTTTGCATTATATCCCCTAAATGTTATTTTAATTACAAATATACCCATGTTAGTTCAATTAATTTTTGTGTTTGATTTCTATATTCTAAAAATATCATCTATGCTTCAAAAATTATAAAAAATAGGATTTTATGCATCTTTGCATGATCTTCCATGTTATAAAATTAGATTTGCATTTAGGCATATTTTTTTATTTATTAAAAATCAAATAGTACGATTTCTTTCTTGTTTACATGAAAAATTCTAAAAAAAAATAAACTGCATTTAAAAATCCAAAAAATTAATATTTATTATTATTTTATTTTGTAACTCCAGACAAAAATCACTAAAAATAGAAAAAAAAAATCACTAAAAAATTAAAATCTCTAAAATACTTAAAAAAATATGATTTTTAAAAATCCAAAAATATTTATTGATGTATGTGAAATTTCTTTATATTATATTATCTATTAAAATTAGTTTTGAAAATTTTGGGCTTTTATCTATTTTTAGATTCCAAAATAATTCCGAGCTATTTAAAAAGTCCCTGATTTTGTGTAATTATGACTTTAAAAATATCTAAAAAAATAGCAAAAAATCATGAAAATTAATAAAAACATTAGAAAAATATAAAAAAATGAAAATATTTTTTAAAAAAAATTTGGTTTTTTATTTGATTTATAATTATATTACCCAATATTGTATATATTGTTATATATAAACCTTTATTATATATTAAAAAGAAAAAGAAATCAAAAATTTGGAAATCATAAAAAAAAATAAAAATTTAATATTTTAAAATATAAAAAATATAAATATAAAATATAAAAATGGAATTCTTTTAATTTAATTAAAAACCCAGAAAACATTAATTAATTCATTAATTAATAAAGTAAATAATGTAGAAAATACACATATATTATTTATGCATTATTTATTTATAAATAATATATCTTCTACACCGACTTGTCTTCTTGTGTTCGACACTCTACATACTTGCACCTGTACACACATCTTGTAGAGTAAAATAAGATAAATTTTAACTCCACTTTTGTTTGCATTGCTATACATATTCGTGGGTTAATTGCTGTATGAATTGCTTTAGTGAGCGGTCGCCCACATCGACAGTATGTTCGCCTTGTGAGGACATATTAGACCCTCACTAAAAGCATTTCAACAAATGATGTTGTTATCGAGGAGCAAATGAAGTGTATCATTTATTTTGTGCATTATTTATCTTTTTTGCATTTTAATTTGATAATTTGTTTGATTGTTCTGACCACTTTATTGCTGATATTTATTGTGATGTACTGAATGGCAACGACTGCTTCTTAGGAGGTTAACACACCTGAGCCAACTAGGAGCGAGCATGAGAAGGAAGCAAAGAGAGAAGGAGATCGAGCGGTCTCTTTAGTTTTTTTTTAAGGAGGTTTTTTTTATTTTTGTAAAATCAAATTGTAATATTAAGGACTTGGACTTCACACTTCATGAGGTAAAGTGCTGGGGTGTCTATTCACTTGCAGACCTTGTTGGATTTTTCATTATTTTCTTCGCTTTTCTATACTTTGTTTCGTGCATTTTGAGTTTTTATGACTTTCTTATTATTTGATTTGTGTAATTGAGCCTTAGTGTAGGACTTGCTTGCTCGATAGATTAAGGTCCAAAGCTCTAATTTAATTGCATGTACCTATAGTTTATGCTTGGATCTAATCAAATTTAATTGTTGGTTATTTGGATTCATACCATGTGCCGCGAGAGACTCCACACAGTTCTTGCAGGACCCACTATGGTGGGTACCGAGGAGCCTCCAAGACCAGATCTTTGGTTTCTTTTCTAGATAGTCAACTCTTGTTCTTCACGATATAACAACATCTATTTTTTGGGTACATTCATCGGCTTGCATTGCATATAGAATAGATTTCAATTCTTCTTAGCATCCTGCATGAAGAGATATGGAGGCAAGGTGAGCATTCTATCTTAACATACATCATTGATTTCGCTTGCATTGCTTTTCTAACTATTTTCCTATGATTTTGACCACATAGGATACTAAAGTAATTGATACCTTGCTAGGATTGGTGCATTTTTATCAAAGATCCAAATAACCAATGAAATTGGGACTGCTAACTTTACTCGACCCTAATATGAAAAAGAAAATCCTTGTTTTTGGGAGAGTAACCCCCTCATTGTATTCAACATTCTATACTTGTCACATACACACTAAGGACTAGTGCGACAATCCTAGGCCTACTCATGTGCTTTTACAATTTTTGCTTTTCACTATAAAATTTGACAAGATAAAAAGATCGAACTTTCATGATCATCTTTGTATTGAGTTAGTGAATTGAGGGTTTATTTATTTATATTTGTGTGCAACTCGACCTTCCTTATTCATTTGTGCCTTTTCTTGCATATTTTGACTTGACTTTCGTGCTCTCCTAATCCATGTCTTTTGTTTAGAAGATGGCTAACTAGAGTTATTTTTATCTCGACTTTGCGGATCTTCCTTCCTCTACAGTTGGTCCATCTCCATTTTACCAGAAGACTTTGCTCCTGGTTTTTCTTTTTGTACATATCCACCTCATCCATAGTTTCAGGCATCGGATTTTTCCCACCACCACACCATCACATTGCCCACCATCTCACCCACCCGTGACCGAGCTGTTGAAGTCACCTCTCATGACATACTCTTGAGTACAAGACCCGAGTAGAGAAAATGAATTAGAGGATGGATAACCTCACTAGCATAAATAAGAACCACATTGAAGCTTTCACTTTTGGATTCATGGATTCATTTGAAGAGCCTATAAGAGCTTGTAATCACCCAAAATAAAAAAACAAGAAAAATTTAAAATAAAAAATACTATGGGAGACACCTAGCCAAGTCACTTTGTGAGGAAAGGGCACCCATGTCCTATCCTTTGACCACACACACATCCACCACTGTTCCCACCTTTGCCCCCAAGGATTATACTATACAGACTGCTCTTAGTCATCCTTGCGTAGATGATAATTCCAATCTCTTCCCTTTTATGGAAGAGATAAAAATTTTTTAAAAAATGTCGACTCACCCTGAAGTTGCGACAACTATTCATTATATTATTGAGGCCCATTTCAAAAGGCCAGAATCAATTATCTGCATCGAAACCAAAGAAAAGAAAGCGAAGAAGCAAATCTAAGAGACACATTCTTACCATGGCTATTGCCCACGCCATCACCACATGATAAATATGCATTTCATCATATTTATTCATTTATTTAGATTAAAAGCCCTATGAAACATCTGTAAATATCAATAAATCCATTTTTTTTACTAACCCTAATTCTTGTGTAAATATTGTATATTTATCACTATTTTAAACTAAAATTAATAAATAAAGAAATAAGGAAGAATAAAGAAAATCAAAGTCTGTATATAAAGAATATCCAGGCATCCCTAAGATTGTAGCTACACTAGCTACCATCTATTATTCTCTCAATCTCCTCTTCTTGAGCTGGTTGCACTGAACTTAGAATAATACCCCGCTTCTCAAGGAGAGAGTTATTGGATTGGGGAAGTAGGGTCACCATGTTGGAGAAGACTGACTTTTACCGCTTCAGCCGAGGAGATCCATATCACTTATATTGTATAAGAAAGATTCATATTCATAAGGGTTTGTGTATGAGTTGATTTATTCTGACCTAGCTATTGAGGAGACTTGAGCAAGAGTTGTGTGGTTTCTAAAGGCTGTTAACTATCAAGTCCGTTTCTCATTAAGGTTCCGCCCAAACTAATAATCTAAAGGACTGACCGAGTTCCATACTTTGATTTTAGGAAGATAAGTTTAATACTCAGTATTATTCCAAGTATTTATTTTTCCTTTACTCCTTTTCTTTTTTTAGTCACTTATTCTTCATATAAGTGTTTGCCAAGGGACTAGAAAAGGTAAAGCATATGGGGATGATGAATATGCATTTCATCATTTTTATTCATTTATTAGCTTATAATCCCTTATAAAAAATTGTAAATATCAATAAATCCATTCTTTTACTGACCCTAATTCTTGTGTAAATAGTATATATTTAGCATTAATTTAACCTAAAATAAATAATTAAAAAAGCAATAAGAACAAATAAAGGAAATCAGAGACTGTATATATGTAATAGATATAGGCTGACTCTGACCCGAGAGATGGCCAAGAATTGACTTGATCGACAAGGAATAAAGTAGGTGTGATAAGGCCCAAAACACCAAAATCTCAGAAAATCATCCCTCACTTGTATATACTCATCATCAGTGCACTATTATATATATAATACACATTCAATACTTTAATTTATTCATACCCAAATTCAACTCAAATAAAAATGATTTCTTCTTGAATTTTGTGCATAAAAATCTTTTGTAAATTTAAAATAATTGCAATAAAAATCATTGTACATTGTGTAAAATACAATACTCTCAAAAAGTCGTAAAGCTCAACTTGTAAGATCAATATTTTCTATATCAAAACTCAAAACTCATCAATCTCACTTTCATTGCATTCCAAATTAAATAATCTTCAAAATGGAGATGATATCATTAAAATCAGAGTTAAGATGTGAAATGTGTCTAATTGGGGAGTTATTGTATATTATGCATATGTATATTATGTATTTTTCTTATACATATTTGTGTATATTATATTTTTAATTAATTGTAAATATTGTTTTCGATTTATATAAAATACAAATAGAAATTGTGAAATAAAAAATCAACAAAATAAAATCAAGTAAATATTATCTGGATATCACTATGTGTGTACTGTACATATGATTTTTTATTTCACCAAATAAATTACTTCCAAAAAATCTAATAAAACATACCATTAAAACCCTCGAAATTTTTTTTAAATTAATAAAATATTAAATTATGTATATATTTGTACAATTTATTAATTAAAAATCAGAGCATAGTATATATTGGTATACATACCTATAAATAACTCATTTTATTTATTTTTACACTTGTATATACCTTATTTAATTAATTTAAAATTTTTCAAAATAAGTTAGTTAAATTACTAACTTTTTCCTTTATATTATATTTTATTTTAAATTAATTTTTGAATTTATTTCAATTTTATTTCTTATTTTTTTCTGTCTTCTAGCCTATTTTGTCCTACCCTAAACACCCTTTGATTGCCCGCCTTGGGTTTGTTGACCCAGGTCAACTACCTGGTCCATGCCATCCGCTCGCACATCTAGTGTCCATCCCTTGCTTTACAGCTTTTTCCCACTAGCGTCATTCACTAACCGGCCCGTCTTCCATCTCCAAATCTTCAGCCTGATTAACCCTCTCCATTGTCTGCTCTTCATATCCTAAGACATCACCTCGATTTGCTTGCATTTTCAAATTCAAAATTAGCATGAATAACTGCATATGTATATTTTTAAACTCACCTCCGATTATATTTTGATCCTATTTTGGAGCATTTACACACCTAAGGTTGACATATGGAGTGAAATATAGTGACAAGGTGTCTCTTCTTCGATCGAGAGAACGTACAATTTCTTGAAGATTGCGATCCAACCGCGCCACCGGAGTCCTCCGCTACGTGTATTGCCTCTCCACTATCCATAGCAGATTGAGGCCGATTTCATTCTGATTCTTCACAATAGGTAATAGTAGTTAGTTCTATTTCGATTCCACGTCTTTAATTTTGGCTTTTAATTCTTTATTGAGATCAAATCTGCCCATCTCATCGAAGCTCCGATCTGCAAGATCGGAGCATTCCGATTACCTTCATCAACTTCCGACTCGACCATCATATTCGCACCGACCTTCTCCATCTCCTATCATATCTTACCCCTCCAGATCACCTTATATTAGGAGACTGACCTCCCTTCTGACCATACCTCGCTGGAGGTCCCCAATATTGCACCATTTCTAGTGTTTTTGACCGAACTATTTGACCAGAGGTTTTCTCCAAGCATAAGCTTCACATTGCAGGTCAAAGAGTATTGCATCAGCAATGAATCGAGTTCTGAAGGTTCATCTTAAGCCCTTTCCTATCCGACCTCCAAAACATCGATTAGGTTCCTTCGAGCACTATTTTCTCCATTACTCGATGCGAGAAGCCTATAGGAGTGGACTGGGATCTTCAGGAGTTGATTCGTGTGGAGATCGAGCGAGCATTAACTGATCGGAATTTATAAAAGTCGACCTTATTTCGTGTTCATCCAGATAGCTTCAACATCGCCCGATCTGGAAGAAGGTTCCAGGTTGTAATCTCGACCGTCCAAGAAGCCCTAGTCCTTCGCTGTGGATCGAGATCCAAAGCAGATCCGCACCATTCACACACAAGTCAATCTCAGCCATCCAGTCTGCATTCCAATGCCTTCCAATCGTCCGTGTTGCCACATAGATTTAAGGGTTATTTGCGATCCAACCCCTGCATTTTGTATTTTTCAAATAAGTCTGGTAAGGACACTTGTCTCTCTATCGTTCTTGGAATTTTTGCATTATTTACTTTGGGGTTTTATTTTAATTGCATTCTGGCCTTATTTGAACTGAAAGCGTACCTTGCACATGACTTTGTGGAAAAATGCAATAAAAAGTTATCATTTTATTTGGTAATTATTTGGCCCTTGGAGATAAATTATTTGCGAATAGGTCCAATCCATCGAGGCTCACATGCCCCTGCATGCATTTTCTGGATAAATTGCATAAAAGGCCCATTATTTTTATTGTGTTATCATTCAATCTTTGAACTTTAAATAAATGTATCCATACCTCTATGAGTCTACATATTTTTGTATGTTAAAATTATATAAAATAGCAAAACATCATTAAATTTCCACAAAAATCAAGTGTGCTTCTTGTTAATTAGACAATTCATCTTTAATTTTTATTTTACTTTTCATCATTTTTATTATTTTTAAAAATTCAAAAATAAAATAAAAAGTACGTGTTTGCATTTAAAAATAATAAAAATATAAAAAATTCTTAAAAATAATAAAAAAATCATGTCAATTTATTTTCATCTCTTTTAATTTCTATACCATTTCTGCATTTTAATTCTTCATAAAGACCAAAAAATAGAAAACCACTCAAAACACCAAAAAATTTCTATAAATGCATAGAGAATTCCAAAAAATTTATAAAATAGCATTCTAGAAAATAGAGAAATGAATATTTCTATGTGTGCATAATTTATCTATTTTTAGTATTATTTATGATTTTAAAAATCCAAAAACATTTGCTTTTATTTCGGTTTCTTATTTTCTCTATTTTTGATTTATTTAAAAGCCTTAACAGATTTTAGAAATTTTGGAAAAATCCCAAAAACATTTAAAAAGTTTTTGAAACTCAATAATAATTTTTTTTAATTTTCTATATATCTTTGATATATTTTGAAATAAAAAAGAGAGGTTGGTTAGATTTATTCATTTTTCTTTAATTATTATTCCGTTGTTTTACAAAATAAAAAATAATTTGTAAAATAAAAAAGCATGAAAAATACAACATCGGAAAACCAAATAAAAAATATAAAATTAAAATTTTATAAAAAAGTACAAAAATAAAAATACAAAAACCAGGAATTGTGTTCATTTATTCCCTTTCTCTTTTTATTAATTTTTCATTGAATTGAATAATCCTCGAGATTTTTGTAGCCTCCCTGGGTTCAATCCTGTATGCTATAGATGTAAATAAATAACAGTGATAGTTCTCTTGCCTACATTCTTTTATTGCTTGTTGACTTGAGCTGTGAATAAATACAAATAATTATTTGTTGAGGGATTTTTAGGGTTGCAACGACACATTGATAATTCAATCAATTTAAACCCATGCATTCCTTGTTCATCACCACCTTCCACACATTAGTAAAGGGAACATTGCTACATCTCTTTTGAGATGCACCATTTGTGACTATTCTTGTGATCATACTCTCCTTGACGGTGATGCTTAGATTAAGATAATATCTTGTTGGTACAATCTCTTCATCTAGGGCCTCTCAAGAAGACCATGATGATTTGCCAGTTTGCAGATGGATCAACAAAGAGGCCGAGGGTATTCCAGAGAACGTCATCATTCAGATCTAGGGTATGAGCTTCATAGTTGATTTGTTGCACTACCCATGGAGACCTCCACCCTTGTGGAGCATCCTACGATCATCTTGGATGACCTTTTTCGCATGTGCGAGAGTTGTTTTTGATTATGGATCTAGAGAGATTCTCTTTCATTTTGTCGATGAAAGCATTGTCTTGATCACTGCACAACCTGTCGATCAAAGACCCACATTAGACTAGAGTGTACATGTGTTAGCCGATCGAGGACTATGACCTTAATGCTGATATCAAGAAGGTTTGATTTATCATGGATGATTATGAGACCCAAGGATTCCTCTTTGGTGAGGAATACTCTGAAAGCATAGATCTTGTTGTTCCCCCTTTCAGTGTGTGGCAATGCATTGATGACATCCACAGCATTTACAGCATATACACCTTAGTGCGGAGGGCAGACTTAGGAGAGACTTCACATGATAGACTTCACCTTACTACCTACACTGACGAGTTTGTACCTTTTTATTTTGATATTTGTGAGACTTTCCAGGTCGAACCTGACCATACTACTTCCACCGACTAGTTCATGCCTTTTCTCGTTGACTGCTGATGATCTATCCCATGTAAATCATGATCAGGTTGAGTCAGATGATGACCCAATATTAAATTGCACCTTGTTAGATCCATTCCTCAACGGTCATGAAGAAGGTATTCTTTCTACGTTCTTGATCTGTGTACAGCCTCCACTTTGTATATCCGCTTTTGTTTTCTTCCTTCAGTATATAATTTTATACTCCCTAATTTCCATGTGTTTACATTGATTAGGACATACTTTGTCCTAAGTACATGGGGTTGGACGAGCCGAGTGTTCTTTCTTCGTTCCGTTTCATCACTTCTATTGTTTCCTATACTTAGGGCTCTTTTACCCTAAGTATAGGGGGAGTGATGCGTACAGTCTCCCAACGTATTTTTTTCTTTTTACATATTCTTTTCTTGATCCCCTCAACTATCTCCTCTCTTGTTGATATTCTCGTCTATACTTAGGAATATCTTACTCTAAGTATAGGGGGAGACATAATGAGTTGTGATATGTTCATTCCCACCCTCAACCTTCCTTGCATGTACATACTGCATGCTATAATTTAGGATTATTTCATCATAAGTATACTGGGACAGTTGACTTATCATTGCTCGATTCATTATTTTTTAGTCCTTGTAGTATAGGGCTCGTCTATACTCTGTACGAGTTATGTCTTCTCTTTTCTCTCTGATCTATAAGGACATAGCTCAAGCTAAGTATAGGGGGTTGTATATACATTGTATATATTTTAGCCATAAAATCGTAGTTTCATATTTTTAATAATAAGGACTAATTAATAAAAGTTAAAATGCACATTAAAATTCTTTGTATATACTGATTAATAAATCAGGTCAAAATATTTTGCAAAATATTTGAAAAATGATTTGAAAATCTTTTGAAAAATCTTTTGAAAACTGTTTGAAAATATTTTGTAAAATGCTTTCAAACTTTATAAAAATGTTGTGATTATAAAAATTTATTTTATTTGTGAATAAAAGATTTTGAAAATCTATTTGCAAATGGTTTGGAAAAAAATATAAAAATATTTTTGGATATATATATATACTGTTTGAAAATCTTTGCAAAATGATTTCAAAATTTGTAATTATTTGCAAAAATTATTTGTCAAATTTTTTTACAAAAAAAATTTTCAAAATGTTTGTGAAGATCTTTTTAAATTATTTTTAGAACTATGTACATGATTTAACTAAATAAATATCCCTTACAAATCTTGTATATACAAATCTTATAAATTCTTAAATCCCAACTCTTGTAAATAACAAAGAGGTACTCCAGTGTAAATATTTGCATATATTTCTTTTTTTGAGAAATCCCTAAAAAATTTCAAAATTAAAAATCCAAAAAACATTTGCAAATATTTTCAAAAATAGCATTAAAATTTGCAAAACCTTTCCAAATATCCATAAAAAGTTCAAAACTAGACAATTGCATCCACAAATATGTTTTCTGCATTATACATAGCATTTGCATTTTTCGAATTGATAATCATGACTGAACTAGTCTAAATAAAATCTAAAGATTGGAGCTTGATTGGACCCTTAACCCACTTAATCATAAGAACCTTATAGTAACTATAATTGAGACACTTCAAGTCTGCTTGACTTAATTATTTGAGACCACGAGACTTGGTTCAATGTCATCTTGACTGCCTAAGTAGAATATTTCAGAACACATGCTCTCCTCTTGTTGCTAATGACCTAGCTGCATACCTGTACCTTGCACCTTGCTCACCCAGGTGAAGTGTCAGAGGGCTGGATTTGCTGGCATCTGACACAATCCAATGGAAACATCGGAAGTCACACATTTATGGCCATTATTCCCCAAACCCGGTCTAGAAGCCATGAGGTCACCAAACTCTTTTCCTATTTATTTAAAAAATGATAGAAAACATAAAATAAGTTAAAAATAGTATCTTGAATATATGCTAAGAAATGCAACTTTCAAATGGTCAATTTATCACTTTTTTGAACACTATAACTTTCTCATACAAACTCTAAACCCACTCTACTCATCTTTAAAGTTCATAAAATAATATTCTCTAATTAATGAAGGTGATTTTACTCAAATTGGAGTTTGTTTGCAAAAAAGTCAATTTTGAGACGTAATGACAATAAGGTTTTTGAGCTATTTATTTTATTCAGAACACAATACTTATAAATTTAATGATTTTACATTTTTATTTTTTTCTTGATCTTGCATTTATCCATGAATTATTTCATAATTTTAAACATTATTTAGCTGTTTAAATATATCAAAACACTAGTTTTTAGATGAATTTGAACTGTAGAGTATATATTTGTAATTATTAATATATTTATATATTTTTTTAAAATTTGTAAAAATTCACACATACCATATTTATTATTTAAATTATAAATAAAAATATAAAATTAAATAAGTTATATAATAAATTATTAAATTAAAATCAAAACCCTATTTATCAAGTATTATTTATACCTATTTATTAATACAATACTTATATTTCATTAATATATATGATTTATCAAAAGAAATTAATTTATAATTTAGGTAATGAATTTATGTATATTCCCCTTTTTATAACTATTTAAAATAAAGCTATCTATAATCTATTATATAATTAATACCCTTATTTCAATTTCTGGGCTACGAGGTGCTGACATGTGTCAGCACATGGAGCCTTCTTCCCCATCAAGAAGTTGTTAGCTTCTGATCTAACTACCCTACTTCCCCCAATTAATTCCGTTGCATCTTACCACCTCTACGCGATCCTAACACTCCAGACCCTTGTCCTAACTACCAAGACACATGCCTACCCTTAGATTCTAACTAATCCCCTTTTGATTGGTCTATTTATTGATAATAAAATCGTCATTTCAAACAAACACTTCTTCCAGTCCAGATTAAACTGACAGACCGTCCTCCTTCCTCGCTCCGTTGCGGCCGATCTCGGTGGTGACAGCACCTGGTTGCATCCCCGCATGGAAGCTGGTTCGTCGAAGGAGAGTTCAAAAGCCTTCACCAGCTTTGCATCGCCACCATCGCGAGTGTAGCGCTCCGGCATCACCGGTCATCAAGGAATACAATGGGGTCCTATGCCTTACATCCCAGGTGACTTCCTTCATTTCCACTATAATTTTTAAATCCTCACACCCTAATTAGCAACATTAATCACATCATTAGAGTCCTTAATCACACATCTACCATTCGCTACTCAATTCCACATCCAATTTGAATCCAAATCCATCCAATTTTAATCCAGAACACCATCTCCTGGAAACCCTTGTATGAACTGTAATTTATCTTAATTCTTGGGCCGATTCCCAGGTGAATTGAGCATAAACATTCAATTTCAGGTTGATACGATCATCTAAAGCCTTCCTCATAATCTCGAGATCAATTACCATCTAGCAATCAACGTCAAGGAGTGCAGCCAATTCTTCCAGAGCTAGGGTTTGAACCCTAGCTAACTGACGAGTCCGAAAATGCCTGTGTTAAAAAGTGTGTTTTTATCATTCGACTTAAAGAATGATTAATTGTGCGTTGTAGGCAGCAATCGGAATCGGTCAAGAAAATACCACAAATAATTTATTCAATTTTTAATCTCGTGGTTTTATGTTTGTTTTACTTGGGCAAGTCTCAAGGTCGATCACAAGGAGGCAAAGGAACAACCTAGAGAAATGTCTATCAAAGTTCGTGTTCGATTTTTAAGGCGGTCTTTTTTTAGAATTTTCAATGCAATAAAGGGTGCAAAATGCAAATATGGCATATTTTCGGGAATAAAATGTGAATTACGTTTAAATGATGTCTGAAAAATATAAAATTTGGCCACAATGTAAAATATGATGAAATGAGTGCACTGTAATTTTTTGGGACTTTTTGGATGCAATATGAATTTTTTATGGATTTTTAAATGCAAACAAAATGATTTTTAATATTTAATTTTAATAAATATTAAACCTACTTATTTTCAAGAAATAAAATTATCTAAGATCTATCACTAGGTGATGGATCTCAAAAAAATCTTAAACCTTGAAAATGTGGGGTTTATACCTATTAAAATTAAATACTAAAATATGCAAAATGATTTTTACAGAACGAAATATGCATGCAAATGAAATTCTTTTTGGGCACAATGTCAAGCATAATTAACTCTACAATGTATGATTTTTCGGGGATTTTTAGAGCAATGGTTAATCAACTATGGATTTCAGAGCAAGAGATGGGCAAAATATGCAAATTTCCACAAAACAATTATTTATTAATTAACCATCAATCTGAAAAATACCCACAACATGTCAAAGTGTAGAGAGTCAATTAACAAACATCATGCTATTTTTAAATTAATAAAATGCTGCAATAAAGAGGTCCAAAACAAGGGGGAAACACAGGGGTATGAGTGCAATGTAAATAAAATAAGTAAATAAGCAGGAGGGACTTAAAAACAATTACCAATAACTTGGAGGTGAATCTGCAAAAATTCCAGAGGGGCACGTGCATGACACGTGCCCTCTGGAGGCAGGGGCTGCTGCGCAAATTGGGGAAGCTTTGGGGCTGATTCTGTAAAATCTCCAAGTTATCACGTGCTAGGCACGTGACTTTGGACTTTAGTGCAAATAGGGGGACGTCCGGGGTGCTAGATGCAATTGACCCAGCGGGTCACGTGCGGATCACGTGACCCCTGGGGATGAGAACAGGCCATTGAAGTTCCCTCGGCACGTGCTTCTCACGTGCGAGGGCCTCGGGACTCATGCCCGGTGGTGGAGCGACGAAGGTGGCGGAGGAGGACCGGCCTCTGCGGGTTCGCGAGGGGGCCTACGGGGCTGCTGTGGCGGACGAGAGGCGGAGGGGAAACCCAGGTGCGGCGGAGGTCCAACGAGTGTGGCGGTTGGCGATGAAGATGACGGGGGAAGTTGCGTTGATGAAGCTCCGGTGGTTGTCGAAGATATCGTAGTCGTCGTGAGCGGCGATGGCCGACAAACGGCCGTGGGACATCGAGGTAGCGACGACGTGGCGGAGTTGGTTGGGGACGGAGGTTGTCGATGAAGACCGGAGCAGGTGGCTGGTGGTGTGGCCGACACACGGCCGTGGGGCTTCGATGAAGCGGATGGCGGTGGAGAAGATGATCGGAGGAGATCACCGCCTCCTGCTGCTGTCTGAAGTCGATGAAGGAGAAGAAGATGGCTGGTGGCTCGGAGTCGATGACGGCGAGGCGTCGTCGAAGGCGAAGTCGGCGAAGCGAATAACTCGAGGCGGAGGAAGAGAGAGAGAGAGAGAAAGAAAGAGAGAAAGAGAGAGAGATAGAGAGAGAGAGAGAGATAACCTGGAGGGGATAGGGCTCGACGGCGTTGGGAGTGGCCGGAGCAATGGCAGTGGCGGAGGTGCTTAGCTGCGACGAGGAGGTTGGCCTCGAATCACGCGTCTCTGTGGCTGTCACGACCGGAGGTGTAATTCGGCGGATGGGGAATGCGGCGGCGGCGAAGGTTCTTAAATAGGGTGTGGGTTTGGCCGGAGATGGAAGGAAGTAGGGCGGTCGATTTGACGAGCGATCGAGATCGCGGAGGTTCGGTGATGGGATTTGGGATGGCGAGGATTCGATTGGATGCGTGATTGGAGGTTGACGGAGATAGCGAGATTTGCGGAAGAAGGCGGTGGCGAGATTTGGAGATAGGGGACGGCGATTGGCGAGATTCACGGCGGAATCATGAGGCGGCGGCAGAGTTCCAAAGGAAGAAGGGGGGTGAGGATGACGAAGTACAGCAGCCGTCCGATCGGCCGAGATTGGACGGCTGTTGTCACGCCACGTGGGTGCAAGAGGGAGAGCCCGGGAGGAGACGCGCGTGCGGAGCGCGTGCCTTTAAGGCACGTGCGACGCACGTGCGTCTATTTTATTTTTTATTTTATTTTTAGTTTTTTTAAATTTTTTTGTAAAATCGTTATATAATAAGCCCAAAAATGGCTGACACATGGCGGCACCAGGTGCTACCACGTGTCAGCACCAGAAAATTTAAAAAAAAAGATTTTGTAAAATCGATAAAAAATAGTAAGTGACCTCGGATTAAAAAAGTTTCTTCACAAAAAATGCTTGTCTCGATGAGATCTACAACTTTCATGAAGACATCAAAACCAAAATCGATCATTTGCATAAAGTGAATTTTTGGGGTATTCCATGTACATAGAATACCATGATTTTGGGGTTTTGTATTTTTTTTGTCATTTTTAAACAAGATAAAAATCCGCAAAAATATGGTAAAATCAAGAGTAAATAAAGACACCTTAATCTATTATTTTAGATTTTTATTAATCAATAAAATATGTACATAAAAAATACAAAACCCAAAATCATGGTATTCTATGTACATGGGATACCCCAAAAATTTACTTTATGCAAATGATCGATTTTGGTTTTGATGTCTTCATGAAAGTTGTAGATCACATCGAGACGAGCAATTTTCATGAATAAACGTTTTTGATCCGAGGTCATTTACTATTTTTTATCGATTTTACAAAATCTTTTATTTTCGAATTTTCTGGTGCTGACACGTGGCAGCACCTGGTGCCGCCACGTGTCAGCCATTTTTGGGCTTATTATATATCGGTTTTACAAAAAAAATAAAAAAAATAAAAATAAAAAATAAAAAATAAAATAGACGCACGTACGTCGCACGTGCCTTAAAGGCACGCGCTCCGCACACGCGTCTCCTCCCGGGCTCTCCCTCTTGCGCCCACGTGGCGTGACAACAGCCGTCTGATCTCGGCCGATCGGACGGCTGCTGTACTTCGTCATCCTCACCCCCCTTCCTCCTTTGGAACTCCGTCGCCGCCCCATGATTCCGCCGTGAATCTCGCCAATCGCCGTCCCCGATCTCCAAATCTCGCCACCACCTTCTTCCGCAAATCTCGCTATCTCCGTCAACCTCCAATCACGCATCCAATCGAATCCTCGCCATCCCAAATCCCATCACCGAACCTCCGCGATCTCGATCCCTCGTCAAATCAACCGCCTACTTCCTTCCATCTCTGGCCAAACCCACACCCTATTTAAGAACCTTCGCCGCCGACGCATTCCCCATCCGCCGAATTACACCTCCGGTCGTGACAGCCACAGAGACGGTGTGATCCGAGGCCAACCTCCTCGTCGTAGCTAAGCACCTCCGCCGCTGCCATTGCTCCGGCCACTACCAACGCCGTCGAGCCCTATCCCCTCCAGGTTATCTCTCTCTCTCTCTCTCTCTTTCTTTCTCTCTCTCTCTCTCTCTCTCTTCCTCCGCCTCGAGTTATTCGCTTCGCCGACTTCGCCTTCGACAACGCCTCGCCGTCATCGACTCCGAGCCACCAGCCATCTTCTTCGCCTTCATCGAATTCAGACAACAGCAAGAGGCGGTGATCTCCTCCGATCATCTTCTTCACCGCCATCCGCTTCATCGAAGCCCCACGACCGTGTGTCGGCCACACCACCAACCACCTGCTCCGGTCTTCATCGACAACCTCCGTCCCCAACCAACTTCGCCACGCCGCCGCTACCTCGACGTCCCACGGCCGTTTGTCGGTCATCGCCGCTCACGACAACTACGATATCTTCGACAACCACCAGAGCTTCATCAACGCAACTTCCCCCGTCATCTTCATCTCTAACCGCCACACTCGCTGGACCTCCGCCGCACCTGGGCTGCCCCTCCACCTCTCATCCGCCACAGCAGCCCCGTAGGCCCCCTCGCAAACCCGCAGAGGCCGGTCCTCCTCCGCCACCTTCGCCGCTCCACCACCGGGCACGAGTCCCGAGGCCCTCGCACGTGAGAAGCACGTACCGAGGGAACTTCAACGGCCTGTTCTCATCCCCAGGGGTCACGTGATCCGCACGTGACCCGCTGGGTCAATTGCATCCAGCACCCCGGACGTCCCCCTATTTGCACTAAAGTCCAAAGTCACGTGCCTAGCACGTGATAACTTGGAGATTTTACAGAATCAGCCCCAAAGCTTCCCCAATTTGCGCTGCAGCCCCCGCCTCCAGAGGGCACGTGTCGTGCACGTGCCCCTCTGGAATTTTGCAGATTCACCTCCAAGTTATTGGCAATTGTTTTTAAGTCCCCCCTGCTTATTTACTTATTTTATTTACATTGCACTCGTACCCCTGTGTTTCCCCCTTGTTTTGGACCTCTTTATTGCAGCATTTTATTAATCTAAAAATAGCATGATGTTTGTTAATTGACTCTCTACGCTTTGACATGTTGTGGGTATTTTTCTGATTGATGGTTAATTAATAAATAATTGTTTTGTGGAAATTTGCAATTTTGCCCATCTCTTGCTCTGAAATTCATAGTTGATTAACCATTGCTCTAAAAATCCCCAAAAAATCACACATTGTAGAGTTAATTGTGCTTGACATTGTGCCCAAAAAGAATTTCATTTGCATGCATATTTCGTTCTGTAAAAATCATTTTGCATATTTTAGTATTTAATTTTTAATAGGTAATAAACCCCACATTTTCAAGGTTCAGGATTTTTTGAGGTCCATCACCTAGTGATAGATCTTAGATAATTTTATTTCTTGAAAATAAGTAGGTTTAATATTTATTAAAATTAAATATTGAAAATCATTTTGTTTGCATTTAAAAATCCATAAGAAAATCATATTGCATCCAAAAATTCCAAAAAAATTATAGTGTACTCATTTCATCATATTTTACATTGTGGCCAAATTTCATATTTTTCGGACATCATTTAAACGTAATTTATATTTTATTCCCAAAAATAGGCCATATTTGCATTTTGCACCCTTTATTGCATTGAAAATTCCAAAAAAAGACCGCCTAAAAAATCGATAGGTTGCCCAAGTAAAACAAACATAAAACCACGAGATTAAAAATTGAATAAATTATTTGTGGTATTTTCTTGACCGATTCCGATTGCCGCCTACAACACACGATTAATCATTCTTTAAGCCAAACGATAAAACACACTTTTTAACACATGCATTTTCGGACTCGTCAGATGGCGCAGTTGCCGGGGAGGCAAACGGCTTAGATTTTTGTCTAAAAAGTTTTTGTTCGATTTTCCACATTCGGGTAGTCTGACCCCCAAATTTTTCATTGTAAATTCCATTTATTTTCAGCATTTATTTTTTCTTGTCTATTTTATCATTTTTTAGTCACTCTCTTACATTATCTCTCTTATTTTTCTTGCGAGGTACACGGCATACGTGGAGTGGTTTTTTAAGAAACTGAGGCATCTTCACCAACCTCTTTAAATCCGCAATTAATTTAGGATCGAGTCGAGTCGTGAGAGAGCGTAGAGTCTAGGTTTTTAATTTCTGCAAATTTAAATTTCTGTAATTAATTGCTTATTTGCAGCGGTGTCCCTTTGGACGCTCGCGTGTGTAACAAGACCTCAAACTTTACTCTGTGATGTGTCGTGGCCTGTTTCACTCTCCGGCGAGGGTGGGGACCGACTTGAGTGGCGAATAGGATAGACCTGCACATACGGCTCTCAGAGTAATTTTTAATTTTTGATTATGCTCGTAGTATCTTAAGCCACACTGCACTAATAATTGAGACGCACATAGATCGTTCAATTTAGCAAAAAAAAATCAACTCATCTCTTCCCCGCTAATAGAACTTTCTGCCTAGGTGCGGTTTTTCATCGGCTTGCATTTCATATAGAATAAATTTCAATTTCTATCTAGCATCCCACAGAAGATTGCGAGGATTCACTGTAAGTCTTCTAACTGAGCATACATCATTGTTTTCGCGTGCATCGGCTTTTCCTGAATTTCTCTCTCTTGTTTTGTCACATATTTTTAAAAGGAAATTGGGACTGGACGGTAGACGTGTATTTCTGCTCACTTAAATTCTTCAGTGATCACCGAAATAAAATTGGGACTGCTAAATATAGCCAACTCTAAATAACCCATAAAATCAAGAATTTTTGCGGGAGAGCAACCCCGACCTTGGATGATTTTATTTTTCTGAGTGAGCGAGAGACGACACTTAAGGTTAGAGCCCAAATCTGGATTTTCATATTGACTACTGATTCTGCCAAAAATGATTAGCTACTTCTCAGTGAGGATCTACGGGTAGCCGGTAAATGGTCCGGATTTCCTTAGCAGAGTGGATGGTTTAGAGGACACTACGTAAGGCTCCGTCCTCAAGTAACGGGTAGCCGTTCTACGGTCCGTACTTACACTCATGCTGGCTGAAAGTAGGTGCAACTAGTCGAAGCATTCAGGCCAGTCATTACGAAAATTTCGGCACCTAACAGCTCGCTAAATTTTTTCCAAGATTGATTTATCACCAACTAAAATTGAAAGGATAATAGCCGAACTCTTACGGCTTCATTGTGTGAGTTGGTGAACCCAGGGTTGATTTGTGTTTGTATTGGTGTGCGTGAACTGATATCGAAGATCAATATCCGCACATTTGATAAATTTTCTGTCCCATACAATCATCTCTCTCATCTCTTGATTTTAATCTCATCATGGATATTTTTCCAAATTTCAGATCCAACCCATCATTTCTCTCAACTCCTTCAAAAATGACCGAACATCACTATGAAAACAAATCTGTCTCGTTTTGACCCAAATCAACTACATCCTCTTCTTTCAAAAATCCTCCAACATTTGTGGGAAACTTTCACCCACGGATGACTTCGACCCCCTCATTGAATCCTTTCTCAAATCATCCAACCACACATGACCACCTACCATCTTGGACTGAACCATCTTAATCTCAGTTTCTCGCCAATGAAACATTTCAAGATCAAAATCCCTTCGAATCTCATGACTGGCAGAGAAACCAAACCCAGATGGAAAGAAATACATTGAATGATCATCGGCATTGGATTGACCATGACAGACCCCTCTTCAGAAATGATACCCATACAGAGGACTGGACTGACCTCTTAGAAACACATAAACCCTGTATGCTGACTCCACAATATCAAGGTCTGACCAATTATGATCAAGGGATGGAACTCTACTCAGATCAAATACACATGCTTGGACCATATGAGCAGCCTCCTTCCATAATTTTTGAGGAGAAATTTTCAGAAAATAAGGATCATATGTCAGACATTTCGAGAAACTCTCCTCTCCGCACATACAGAAAAATGGAAGATGAAATTATTGAACACATACCGACTGCTCCCATTATTGATCATGAACAGAATTTTGAGGATGATGTTTCAAGGATAAAAAAAAGATTCGAATTGATGGATGATAGATTTCAAAAATTTGCCGACCAAGTAATCTCATTCTATGGTGGATCGGATATAAAACTAAATGAGGAAAGGATTGAATCTCATGATGAAAATTTTGAGAATATTCAAAGACCTAGAGATGATTCTAACATCCATACTTCTGCTCATTATTCCCCTAAGAAAGATTATGCCACTGACCCACACTCTGAATATCAAGGCCCCTTCTCATCTCTAGAAGACACCACATTACCACACCACACAGAAAATACAAAAAAATTGGAATATTCAAAAACACAAAAAAATCGAAAATCCAGAAAATCTCACAAAAATTGAATCTGAAAAAGATCTGAGGAATTTGGATCCTGCTTTACGGGAAGCACTGGAAAAATACTTGATTTTTGAACTTCCCATTATAAAGGCCATTGAACACTTCCCTGACCTTAAGAAATTTCTAATGGACAGATTAATCGTCAAAAAATCGGGAAGGATTAGAACAAAAACTGAAAGACATATCTTATCAATGGCCTCCTCCTTGGTGTTGAGGAGAAAAACCAAGAGCCGCATAGTGAAGCGGTTGCCCAGATTTGACTGTAGAATCAAAGACACAATTTTCACCCATGCTCGTATTGATGACGATTCACCGATCAATATCCTCCCAACCTCTGTATTTCACGAACTCAAACTCGGACCGATTTGGAAGATACGAGAAATTGTTCAATTGGCAGACCGATCGATAAAGCGGTCGAGAGGAATCATTTCTATCATCATGATATTCCAAGGTGCTCCGCTCAAAATGGAATTCACGATCATTGATATTGAGCATCAAGGAGAATTCACCCAATCTCCAATTATTCTCAGAAAGCCATTCTTAGCATTGTCTAAGGCAATTATTGATTGTGAGACTCAGGAAATCAATTTTACGACATTGGAAGCACTTCGATCTGATACAGTCTTTGAGGAACCACGATTTTCTAAAGTAACCCACGAAGTCCCCAACAACCACAACCATGAAACGGTAGAAGAGCCCTACCCCGATGCTACACCTAAGATTGCGTTTGTTAATGAGACTATTGGTCTAGAAACTCTCCCCAGTATTTCAATTCATGCGGATCTCAAAATAGACAAATCCTTCTACTACGATCCTGTGACGTATGCATGGTCGCATCCAGGGGCAACCTACTCTGATTATCTTGACCAAATCCTCCCAAATTGAGAGTGCACCAACATTCAGGAGACAAAGAACGAACATGTAGCCCGAACACCAACCAAGGAGAAGAATTCCAATGGCTATTCATTCGGGTACTCAAGTGAACTGACAACTTCACGAAACAAGAAAAAGAGAGTCAGATTTGACCTTTCAGAAGAGGAATCAGTTGATGATCCATCATCAGGTCCGGAAAAGATAGTCTACATGAGTGAAGTCTGTTCGGCATCTCTAAAGCCATATCTTCGCAAGGATCCAAAATTCGATTCTCGTTGGAGAACTCCCGTTTCTAATTATTACTCATCCAAAGCTGATGCTCCTACCTTCCACAAGTACACTGGAATTATTTCTTATGAGCTTACTGAGACTGGAGCGTCTGAATATTCATCTGAAGACAAACCAATTGATCTTAAGAAGGAACGAATCTTGAGGAAACAATTGAAGAAACAAAAAGACATGAATATCTGGATTGTGTCCACTTTCAAATACTATTCCTCTGAGGATAATTCCGATGATGTATATCTTTCATCTGACTCAAACACTTCGTCCACTATCCATCATGACTTTTCTGATGATGACACTGATAATAGTTGGGAATCATATGCTTTATCTCCAACTCGCCATTACGATCTCCCACCGCAGGCTCACAAAAAGATTAGCCAAAAACTGCCTTAATCATCGGCTACCCACCGGGCTTCGTGCCCGAGGCATAGTGGAAGTGGTTTTGAGTCATTCGGAGTTAGCATGAATGGGTTAAAAATCCGGGAAGTTAGGCTATTTACAGGTCACTTTTGGCTTGGATTTTTGGCTTCTTATTTTGTGCAGATTTTTGTGCTAAAATGCAATTCTTATGAAATCATGCACTAATGCTAATTATGCAGAATAAATGCAAGAATGTTGTTGATTTTGAGGGTTTTGAGCTTAATAAATGAGATTTAGAGCGATGAATACGAGATTCATCACTAACTTCTTTGACTTTCGCTGCCCTCTTCGACCTTGCCCCACCGCAGGCGAGCTCGGAGGGAGTAGGCAACTCCCTCCTAGCCCTACAAGAGCCCTGCCATCGTCAGATTTTGACGAGAGAAGAAGACCACAACCGCAATGCCCATATTTGGGGAAGAACTCCCTAAGAACACATGCTGTAGATTGGCGATGCATGGCCCTCAATGGATGATTGAGATCGCATGACCACATCTAATATTAGCCGTCTGCATGAAACAATGTAAAAATTACACTATAGCTCCAGAAGTTCCAGGAAATTCATGCATTCCTCTGGTACTTTGCATAATGGCAAATAGGTCCCCTTATAGGGTCCTATTTGCGAATTTCAGAGATTGTTCTTACATATAGGTCCATGATCAGTGACCTATTTGAACGAAGACCTTTATCTTTTTGTTTTAGTTTCTTTTACACATTATTTCTTTGACATTGGACTACATTGAGGACCTTGGACATATTATTCTATCATCACTGTATTTTTTTTCATTTTTCTCTATTTTCCGATGTTTTCTTCGTGAGTTTTATCTCTTAATTTTTTATTCATTTTGTTTTATTTTTCTTTATTTTTCAAGTCCGTTGCTAGAGTCAATTTTTCCAATATGTTGTACCACTATTATTCTATTTCTCACCTACTATATTGTAGATAAATTAATTAAAAAATATCCCTATTGAAAATTAAATAAAATCATAAAACTTAAAATCAACTAAAAATTTCAAAGACTAAAACTAATAAAAAAGAGTTTTCCCTTCCTTCATAAAGAAATTAAAAATCACAAAAATATTCTTTTTCTCAAAAATCCGAGTATAGTTATTCTGCTTCCTTGAGTTCGACCTAGGGATACTTACCTGGTTAATAATTAATGTAGATAAAAATAGGAGAGATCCTCTTTTATTTTAATCATCTCACTCTCTCTTCTATTTTTATTTATTTTTATTTGATTAATTAGATCTTTCTTTGTAGTTCTCTACACCGATATTCTCTTTATTAACTGCTTGTCAGATTTTTGTTATCAAAATGACATCGTTGCCGGGGAAGCGTTAGCCATACTTCGATTTTTTTATCATATTTTTATGATTTTTCTTTCT